>JAVHSO010000169.1:0-230609 GCA_031468815.1 Morus bassanus | reverse complement strand
TTGCTCAGCTAGCACTCTGATCAGCAAGCACTCTGCTCAGCCAACACACTGCTCAGCCAGCACTCTGCTCAGCTAGCACTCTGCTCAGCCAGCACTCTGCTCAGCCAGCACACTCCTCAGCTAGCACTCTGTTCAGCCAGCACACTGCTCAGCTAGCACTCTGATCAGCCGGCACTCTGATCAGCAAGCACTCTGCTCAGCCAGCACTCTGCTCAGCTAGCACTCTGCTCAGCTAGCGCTCTGCTCAACTAGCACTCTGCCTAGCTATCACTCTGCTCAGCTAGCACTCTGATCAGCCAGCACTCTGCTCACCTAGCACTCCGCTCAGCTAGCACTCTGATCAGCCAGTCTCTACTCTCCTAGCACTCTGCTCAGCCAGCACTCTGCTCAGCTAGCACTCTGATCAGCAAGCACTCTGCTCAGCCAGCACTCTGCTCACCTAGCACTCTGCTCAGCTAGCGCTCTGATCAGGTAGCGCTCTGCTCAACTAGCACTCTGTTCAGCCAGCACTTCTGCTCACCCAGCACTCTGCTCACCTAGCACTCTACTCAGCTAGCACTCTGCTCAGCCAGCACACTGCTCAGCTAGCACTCTGCTCAGCCAGCGCTCTGCTCAGCCAGCACTCTGCTCAGCTAGCACTCTCATCAGCCAGCACTCTGCTCAACTAGACGCTCTGCTCAGCTAGCACTCTGCTCAGACAACGCTCTGCTCAGCTAGCACTCTGCTCAGCTAGCACTCTGCTCACCTAGCACTCTGCTCAGCCAGCACTCTGCTCAGGAAAAGCTCTGCTCAGCTAGCGCTCTGCTCAGCTAGCACTCTGCTCAGCCAGCACTCTGCTCACCTAGCACTCTGCTCAGCCAGCACTCTGCTCAGCTAGCGCTCTACTCAGATAGCGCTCTGCTCAGCTAGCACTCCGCTCAGCCAGCACTCTGCTCACCTAGCACTCTGCTCAGCTAGCGCTCTGATCAGCCAGCATTCTGCTCACCTAGCACTCTGCTCAGGTAGCACTCAGCTCAGCCAGTCTCTGCTCTCCTAGCACTCTGCTCAACTAGCACTCTGTTCAACCAGCACTCTGCTCACCTAGCACTCTGCTCATCTAGCACTCTGCTCAGCTAGCACTGTGCTCAGCCAGCACACTGCTCAGCTAGCACTCTGCTCAGCCAGCACACTGCTCAGCTAGCACTCTGCTCAGCTAGCACTCTGCTCAGCTAGCACTCTGCTCAGCCAGCACTCTGCTCACCTAGCGCTCTGCTCAGCTAGCACTCTGCTCAGGCAACGCTCTACTCAGCTAGCGCTCTGCTCAGCTAGCACTCTGCTCAGCCAGCACTCTGCTCACCTAGCACTCTGCTCACCTAGCAGTCTGCTCAGTTAGCATTCTGCTCATCTAGCATTCTGCTCAGCTAGCGCTCTCCTCACCTAGCACTCTGCTCAGCTAGCGCTCCGCTCAGCCAGCATACTGCTCACCTAGCACTCTGATCAGCCAGCACTCTGCTCACCTAGCACTCTGCTCAGGTAGCACTCTGCTCAGACAGCACTCTGCTCAGCAAGCACTCTGCTCAGCTAGCGCTCTGCTCACCTAGCACTCTGCTCAGCTAGCACTCTGCTCAGCCAGTACTCTACTCACCTAGCACTCTGCTCAGCCAGCACTCTGCTCAGCTAGCACTCTGCAAACCTAGCACTCTGCTCAGCTAGCACTCTGCTCACCCAGCACTCTGCTCAGCTATCACTCTGATCACCTAGAACTCTGCTCAGCCAGCACACTGCTCAGGTAGCACTCTCATAACCTAGAACTCTGCTCAACCAGCACACTGCTCAGTTAGCACTCTGCTCAGCTAGCACTCTGATCACCTAGAACTCTGCTCAGCCAGCACACTGCTCAGCTAGCACTCTGATCACGTAGAACTCTGCTCAGCCAGCACTCTGCTCAGCTAGCACTCTGCTCAGCTAAAACTATGCTCACCTAGAACGCTGCTCAGCTAGCACTCTGATCACCTAGAACTCTGCTCAGCCAGCACACTGCTCAGGTTGCACTCTGCTCAGCCAGCGCTCTGCTCAGCTAGCGCTCTGCTCAGCTAGCACACTGCTCAGATAGCGATCTGCTCAGCTAGCAGACTGCTCAGCTAGCACTCTGATCACCTAGAACTCTCCTCAGCCAGCACACTGCTCAGGTAGCACTCTGCTCAGCTAGCACTCTGCTCAGCTAGCGCTCTCCTCACCTAGCACTCTGCTCAGCTAGCACTCTGCTCAGCTCTCGCTCTCCTCACCTAGCTCTCTGCTCAGCAAGAACTGTGCTCAGCTAGAGGTCTCCTCAGCTAGCACTCTGCTCAGCAAGCACACTGCTCAGCCAGCACTCTGCTCAGCTAGCACTCTGCTCAGCTAGCGCTCTGCTCAGCTAGCACACTGCTCAGATAGCGATCTGCTCAGCTAGCAGACTGCTCAGCTAGCACTCTGCTCAGCTAGAACTATGCTCACCTAGCACTCTACTCAGCTAGCACTCTGATCACCTAGAACTCTGCTCAGCCAGCACACTGATCAGGTAGCACTCTGCTCAGCTAGCACTCTGCTCAGCTAGCGCTCTCCTCACTTAGCACTCTGCTCACCTAGCACACTGCTCAGCCAGCACCCTGCTCAGGTAGCACTCTGCTCAACTAGCACTCTGCTCAGCTAGCGTTCTCCTCACTTAGATCTCTGCTCAGAAAGAACTGTGCTCAGCTAGCACTCTGCTCAGCTAGCACTCTGCTCAGCAAGCACTGTGCTCAGCCAGCACTCTGCTCAGCCAGCACTCTGCTCAGCTAGCACTCTCATCAGCCAGCACTCTGCTCAACTAGCGCTCTGCTCAGCTAGCACTCTGCTCAGACAACGCTCTGCTCAGCTAGCACTCTGCTCAGCTAGCACTCTGCTCACCTAGCACTCTGCTCAGCCAGCACTCTGCTCAGGAAAAGCTCTGCTCAGCTAGCGCTCTGCTCAGCTAGCACTCTGCTCAGCCAGCACTCTGCTCACCTAGCACTCTGCTCAGCCAGCACTCTGCTCAGCTAGCGCTCTACTCAGATAGCGCTCTGCTCAGCTAGCACTCCGCTCAGCCAGCACTCTGCTCACCTAGCACTCTGCTCAGCTAGCGCTCTGATCAGCCAGCATTCTGCTCACCTAGCACTCTGCTCAGGTAGCACTCAGCTCAGCCAGTCTCTGCTCTCCTAGCACTCTGCTCAACTAGCACTCTGTTCAACCAGCACTCTGCTCACCTAGCACTCTGCTCATCTAGCACTCTGCTCAGCTAGCACTGTGCTCAGCCAGCACACTGCTCAGCTAGCACTCTGCTCAGCCAGCACACTGCTCAGCTAGCACTCTGCTCAGCAAGCACTCTGCTCAGCTAGCACTCTGCTCAGCCAGCACTCTGCTCACCTAGCGCTCTGCTCAGCTAGCACTCTGCTCAGGCAACGCTCTACTCAGCTAGCGCTCTGCTCAGCTAGCACTCTGCTCAGCCAGCACTCTGCTCACCTAGCACTCTGCTCACCTAGCAGTCTGCTCAGCTAGCATTCTGCTCATCTAGCATTCTGCTCAGCTAGCGCTCTCCTCACCTAGCACTCTGCTCAGCTAGCGCTCCGCTCAGCCAGCATACTGCTCACCTAGCACTCTGATCAGCCAGCACTCTGCTCACCTAGCACTCTGCTCAGGTAGCACTCTGCTCAGACAGAACTCTGCTCAGCAAGCACTCTGCTCAGCTAGCGCTCTGCTCACCTAGCACTCTGCTCAGCTAGCACTCTGCTCAGCCAGTACTCTACTCACCTAGCACTCTGCTCAGCCAGCACTCTGCTCAGCTAGCACTCTGCAAACCTAGCACTCTGCTCAGCTAGCACTCTGCTCACCCAGCACTCTGCTCAGCTATCACTCTGATCACCTAGAACTCTGCTCAGCCAGCACACTGCTCAGGTAGCACTCTCATAACCTAGAACTCTGCTCAACCAGCACACTGCTCAGTTAGCACTCTGCTCAGCTAGCACTCTGATCACCTAGAACTCTGCTCAGCCAGCACACTGCTCAGCTAGCACTCTGATCACGTAGAACTCTGCTCAGCCAGCACTCTGCTCAGGTAGCACTCTGCTCAGCTAGCGCTCTGCTCACCTAGCGCTCTGGTCAGGTAGCGCTCTGCTCAACTAGCACTCTACTCAGCCAACACTCTGCTCACCTAGAACTCTCCTTAGCCAGCACTCTGCTCAGCCAGCGCTCTGCTCAGCTAGTACTCTGCTCAGGTAACACTATGCTCACCTAGAACTCTGCTCAGCTAGCACTCTGATCACCTAGAACTCTGCTCAGCCAGCACACTGCTCAGGTTGCACTCTGCTCAGCTAGCACTCTGCTCAGCTAGCGCTCTCCTCACCTAGCACTCTGCTCAGCTAGCACTCTGCTCAGCTCGCGCTGTCCTCACCTATCTCTCTGCTCAGCAAGAACTGTGCTCAGCTAGCGGTCTCCTCAGCTAACACTCTGCTCAGCAAGCACACTGCTCATCCAGCACTCTGCTCAGCTAGCGCTCTGCTCAGCTAGCGCTCTGCTCAGCTAGCACACTGCTCAGATAGCGCTCTGCTCAGATAGCAGACTGCTCAGCTAGCACTCTGCTCAGCTAGCACTATGCTCACCTAGCACTCTGCTCAGCTAGCACTCTGATCACCTAGAAATCTGCTCAGCCAGAACACTGCTCAGATATCACTCTGCTCAGCTAGCACTCTGCTCAGCTAGCGCTCTGCTCAGCTAGCACTCTGCTCAGCTAGCGCTCTCCTCACCTAGCGCTCTGCTCAGCTAGCACTCTGCTCAGCTAGCGCTCTCCTCAACTAGCACTCTGCTCAGCTAGCACACTGCTCAGCCAGCGCTCTGCTCAGCTAGCACTCTGCTCAGCCAGCACTCTGCTCAGCTAGCGCTCTGCTCAGGTAACGCTCTGCTCAGCCAGCGCTCTGCTCAACTAGCACTCTGCTCAGCTAGCACTCTGATCAGCAAGCACTCTGCTCAGCCAGCACACTGCTCAGCCAGCACTCTGCTCAGCTAGCACTCTGCTCAGCCAGCACTCTGCTCAGCCAGCACACTCCTCAGCTAGCACTCTGTTCAGCCAGCACACTGCTCAGCTAGCACTCTGATCAGCCAGCACTCTGATCAGCAAGCACTCTGCTCAGCCAGCACTCTGCTCAGCTAGCACTCTGCTCAGCTAGCGCTCTGCTCAACTAGCACTCTGCCTAGCTATCACTCTGCTCAGCTAGCACTCAGCTCAGCCATCACTCTGCTCACCTAGCACTCTGCTCAGCTAGCGCTCTGCTCAGGCAACACTCTGCTCACCTAGCCCTCTGCTCAGCCAGCACTCTGCTTCAGCAAGCACTATGCTCACCTAGCACGCTGCTCAGCTAGCGCTCTGCTCAGCTAGCGCTCTGCTCAGCCAGCAGACTGCTCAGCTAGCACTCTACTCAGCTAGCACTCTGATCAGCCAGCACTCTGCTCAGCCAGCACTCTGCTCACCTATTACTCTGCTCAGGTACCACTGTGCTCAGCCAGCACTCTGCTCAGCAAGCACTCTGCTCAGCCAGAGCTCTGATCAGCCAGCACTCTGCTCACCTAGCACTCTGCTCAGCTAGCACTCTGCTCAGCTATCACTCTGATCACCTAGAACTCTGCTCAGCCAGCAGACTGCTCAGCTAGCACACTGCTCACGTAGCACTCTGATCAGCCATCACTCTGCTCACCTTACACTCTGCTCAGCTAGCACTCTGCTCACCTAGCACTCTGATCACCTAGAACTCTGCTCAGCCAGCACGCTGCTCAGGTAGCACTCTGCTCATCTAGCGCTCTGCTCACCTAGCGCTCTGCTCAGCCCGCGATCTGCTCAGCTAAAACTATGCTCACCTAGAACGCTGCTCAGCTAGCACTCTGATCACCTAGAACTCTGCTCAGCCAGCACACTGCTCAGGTTGCACTCTGCTCAGCTAGCACTCTGCTCAGCTAGCGCTCTGCTCAGCTAGCACACTGCTCAGATAGCGATCTGCTCAGCTAGCAGACTGCTCAGCTAGCACTCTGATCACCTAGAACTCTCCTCAGCCAGCACACTGCTCAGGTAGCACTCTGCTCAGCTAGCACTCTGCTCAGCTAGCGCTCTCCTCACCTAGCACTCTGCTCAGCTAGCACTCTGCTCAGCTCTCGCTCTCCTCACCTAGCTCTCTGCTCAGCAAGAACTGTGCTCAGCTAGAGGTCTCCTCAGCTAGCACTCTGCTCAGCAAGCACACTGCTCAGCCAGCACTCTGCTCAGCTAGCACTCTGCTCAGCTAGCGCTCTGCTCAGCTAGCACACTGCTCAGATAGCGATCTGCTCAGCTAGCAGACTGCTCAGCTAGCACTCTGCTCAGCTAGCACTATGCTCACCTAGCACTCTGCTCAGCTAGCACTCTGATCACCTAGAACTCTGCTCAGCCAGCACACTGATCAGGTAGCACTCTGCTCAGCTAGCACTCTGCTCAGCTAGCGCTCTGCTCAGCTAGCACTCTGCTCAGCTAGCGCTCTCCTCACCTAGCGCTCTGCTCAGCTAGCACTCTGCTCAGCTAGCGCTCTCCTCAACTAGCACTCTGCTCAGCTAGCACACTGCTCAGCCAGCGCTCTGCTCAGCTAGCACTCTGCTCAGCCAGCACTCTGCTCAGCTAGCGCTCTGCTCAGGTAACGCTCTGCTCAGCCAGCGCTCTGCTCAACTAGCACTCTGCTCAGCTAGCACTCTGATCAGCAAGCACTCTGCTCAGCCAGCACACTGCTCAGCCAGCACTCTGCTCAGCTAGCACTCTGCTCAGCCAGCACTCTGCTCAGCCAGCACACTCCTCAGCTAGCACTCTGTTCAGCCAGCACACTGCTCAGCTAGCACTCTGATCAGCCAGCACTCTGATCAGCAAGCACTCTGCTCAGCCAGCACTCTGCTCAGCTAGCACTCTGCTCAGCTAGCGCTCTGCTCAACTAGCACTCTGCCTAGCTATCACTCTGCTCAGCTAGCACTCAGCTCAGCCATCACTCTGCTCACCTAGCACTCTGCTCAGCTAGCGCTCTGCTCAGGCAACACTCTGCTCACCTAGCCCTCTGCTCAGCCAGCACTCTGCTTCAGCAAGCACTATGCTCACCTAGCACGCTGCTCAGCTAGCACTCTGCTCAGCTAGCGCTCTGCTCAGCTAGCGCTCTGCTCAGCCAGCAGACTGCTCAGCTAGCACTCTACTCAGCTAGCACTCTGATCAGCCAGCACTCTGCTCAGCCAGCACTCTGCTCACCTATTACTCTGCTCAGGTACCACTGTGCTCAGCCAGCACTCTGCTCAGCAAGCACTCTGCTCAGCCAGAGCTCTGATCAGCCAGCACTCTGCTCACCTAGCACTCTGCTCAGCTAGCACTCTGCTCAGCTATCACTCTGATCACCTAGAACTCTGCTCAGCCAGCAGACTGCTCAGCTAGCACACTGCTCACGTAGCACTCTGATCAGCCATCACTCTGCTCACCTTACACTCTGCTCAGCTAGCACTCTGCTCACCTAGCACTCTGATCACCTAGAACTCTGCTCAGCCAGCACGCTGCTCAGGTAGCACTCTGCTCATCTAGCGCTCTGCTCACCTAGCGCTCTGCTCAGCCCGCGATCTGCTCAGCTAAAACTATGCTCACCTAGAACGCTGCTCAGCTAGCACTCTGATCACCTAGAACTCTGCTCAGCCAGCACACTGCTCAGGTTGCACTCTGCTCAGCTAGCACTCTGCTCAGCTAGCGCTCTGCTCAGCTAGCACACTGCTCAGATAGCGATCTGCTCTGCTAGCAGACTGCTCAGCTAGCTCTCTGATCACCTAGAACTCTCCTCAGCCAGCACACTGCTCTGGTAGCACTCTGCTCAGCTAGCACTCTGCTCAGCTAGCGCTCTCCTCACCTAGCGCTCTGCTCAGCTAGCACTCTGCTCAGCTAGCGCTCTCCTCAACTAGCACTCTGCTCAGCTAGCACACTGCTCAGCCAGCGCTCTGCTCAGCTAGCACTCTGCTCAGCCAGCACTCTGCTCAGCTAGCGCTCTGCTCAGGTAACGCTCTGCTCAGCCAGCGCTCTGCTCAACTAGCACTCTGCTCAGCTAGCACTCTGATCAGCAAGCACTCTGCTCAGCCAGCACACTGCTCAGCCAGCACTCTGCTCAGCTAGCACTCTGCTCAGCCAGCACTCTGCTCAGCCAGCACACTCCTCAGCTAGCACTCTGTTCAGCCAGCACACTGCTCAGCTAGCACTCTGATCAGCCAGCACTCTGATCAGCAAGCACTCTGCTCAGCCAGCACTCTGCTCAGCTAGCACTCTGCTCAGCTAGCGCTCTGCTCAACTAGCACTCTGCCTAGCTATCACTCTGCTCAGCTAGCACTCAGCTCAGCCATCACTCTGCTCACCTAGCACTCTGCTCAGCTAGCGCTCTGCTCAGGCAACACTCTGCTCACCTAGCCGTCTGCTCAGCCAGCACTCTGCTTCAGCAAGCACTATGCTCACCTAGCACGCTGCTCAGCTAGCACTCTGCTCAGCTAGCGCTCTGCTCAGCTAGCGCTCTGCTCAGCCAGCAGACTGCTCAGCTAGCACTCTACTCAGCTAGCACTCTGATCAGCCAGCACTCTGCTCAGCCAGCACTCTGCTCACCTATTACTCTGCTCAGGTACCACTGTGCTCAGCCAGCACTCTGCTCAGCAAGCACTCTGCTCAGCCAGAGCTCTGATCAGCCAGCACTCTGCTCACCTAGCACTCTGCTCAGCTAGCACTCTGCTCAGCTATCACTCTGATCACCTAGAACTCTGCTCAGCCAGCAGACTGCTCAGCTAGCACACTGCTCACGTAGCACTCTGATCAGCCATCACTCTGCTCACCTTACACTCTGCTCAGCTAGCACTCTGCTCACCTAGCACTCTGATCACCTAGAACTCTGCTCAGCCAGCACGCTGCTCAGGTAGCACTCTGCTCATCTAGCGCTCTGCTCACCTAGCGCTCTGCTCAGCCCGCGATCTGCTCAGCTAAAACTATGCTCACCTAGAACGCTGCTCAGCTAGCACTCTGATCACCTAGAACTCTGCTCAGCCAGCACACTGCTCAGGTTGCACTCTGCTCAGCTAGCACTCTGCTCAGCTAGCGCTCTGCTCAGCTAGCACACTGCTCAGATAGCGATCTGCTCAGCTAGCAGACTGCTCAGCTAGCACTCTGATCACCTAGAACTCTCCTCAGCCAGCACACTGCTCAGGTAGCACTCTGCTCAGCTAGCACTCTGCTCAGCTAGCGCTCTCCTCACCTAGCACTCTGCTCAGCTAGCACTCTGCTCAGCTCTCGCTCTCCTCACCTAGCTCTCTGCTCAGCAAGAACTGTGCTCAGCTAGAGGTCTCCTCAGCTAGCGCTCTGCTCAGGCAACACTCTGCTCACCTAGCCGTCTGCTCAGCCAGCACTCTGCTTCAGCAAGCACTATGCTCACCTAGCACGCTGCTCAGCTAGCACTCTGCTCAGCTAGCGCTCTGCTCAGCTAGCGCTCTGCTCAGCCAGCAGACTGCTCAGCTAGCACTCTACTCAGCTAGCACTCTGATCAGCCAGCACTCTGCTCAGCCAGCACTCTGCTCACCTATTACTCTGCTCAGGTACCACTGTGCTCAGCCAGCACTCTGCTCAGCAAGCACTCTGCTCAGCCAGAGCTCTGATCAGCCAGCACTCTGCTCACCTAGCACTCTGCTCAGCTAGCACTCTGCTCAGCTATCACTCTGATCACCTAGAACTCTGCTCAGCCAGCAGACTGCTCAGCTAGCACACTGCTCACGTAGCACTCTGATCAGCCATCACTCTGCTCACCTTACACTCTGCTCAGCTAGCACTCTGCTCACCTAGCACTCTGATCACCTAGAACTCTGCTCAGCCAGCACGCTGCTCAGGTAGCACTCTGCTCATCTAGCGCTCTGCTCACCTAGCGCTCTGCTCAGCCCGCGATCTGCTCAGCTAAAACTATGCTCACCTAGAACGCTGCTCAGCTAGCACTCTGATCACCTAGAACTCTGCTCAGCCAGCACACTGCTCAGGTTGCACTCTGCTCAGCTAGCACTCTGCTCAGCTAGCGCTCTGCTCAGCTAGCACACTGCTCAGATAGCGATCTGCTCAGCTAGCAGACTGCTCAGCTAGCACTCTGATCACCTAGAACTCTCCTCAGCCAGCACACTGCTCAGGTAGCACTCTGCTCAGCTAGCACTCTGCTCAGCTAGCGCTCTCCTCACCTAGCACTCTGCTCAGCTAGCACTCTGCTCAGCTCTCGCTCTCCTCACCTAGCTCTCTGCTCAGCAAGAACTGTGCTCAGCTAGAGGTCTCCTCAGCTAGCACTCTGCTCAGCAAGCACACTGCTCAGCCAGCACTCTGCTCAGCTAGCACTCTGCTCAGCTAGCGCTCTGCTCAGCTAGCACACTGCTCAGATAGCGATCTGCTCAGCTAGCAGACTGCTCAGCTAGCACTCTGCTCAGCTAGCACTATGCTCACCTAGCACTCTGCTCAGCTAGCACTCTGATCACCTAGAACTCAGCTCAGCCAGCACACTGATCAGGTAGCACTCTGCTCAGCTAGCACTCTGCTCAGCTAGCGCTCTCCTCACTTAGCACTCTGCTCACCTAGCACACTGCTCAGCCAGCACCCTGCTCAGGTAGCACTCTGCTCAACTAGAACTCTGCTCAGCTAGCGTTCTCCTCACTTAGATCTCTGCTCAGAAAGAACTGTGCTCAGCTAGCACTCTGCTCAGCTAGCACTCTGCTCAGCAAGCACTGTGCTCAGCCAGCACACTGCTCAGCTAGCACTCTGCTCAGCGAGCATACTGCTCAGCCAGCACACTGCTCAGCAAGTACTCTGCTCAGCTAGCACTCTGCTCAGCCAGCACTCTGCTCACCTAGCGCTCTGCTCAGCTAGCACTCTGCTCAGCTAGCGCTCTGCTCAGCTAGCACTCTGCTCAGCTAGCGCTCTCCTCACCTAGCACTCTGCTCAGCTAGCACTCTCCTCACCTAGCACTCTGCTCAGCTAGCGCTCTGCTCAGCTAGCGCTCTCCTCAACTAGCACTCTGCTCAGCTAGCACTCTCGTCATCCAGCGCTCTGGTCAGCTAGCACTCTGCTCAGCCAGCACTCTTCTCAGCTAGCGCTCTGCTCAGCTAACGCTCTGCTCAGCCAGCGCTCTGCTCAGCTAGCACTATGCTCACCTAGCACTCTGCTCAGCTAGCACTCTGCTCAGCTAGCGCTCTCCTCACCTAGCACTCTGCTGAGCTAGCGCTCTCCTCACCTAGCACTCTGCTCAACTAGCACTCTGCTCATCCAGCACTCTGCTCAGCCAGCACACTCCTCAGCTAGTACTCTGATCAGCCAGCACTCTGCTCACCTAGAACTCTGCTCACCTAGCACTCTGCTCAGCTAGCACTCTGATCACCTAGAACTCTGCTCAGGTAGCACTCTGCCTAGCTCTCACTCTGCTCAGCTAGCACTCTGATCAGCCACCACTCTGCTCACCTAGCACTCTGCTCAGCTAGCACTCAGCTCAGCCAGCACTCTGCTCACCTAGCACTCTGCTCAGCTAGCGCTCTGCTCAGGTAGCGCTCTGCTCAGGCAACACTCTGCTCACCTAGCACTCTGCTCAGCCAGCGCTCTGCTCAGCAAGGACTATGCTCACGTAGCACTCTGCTCAGCTAGCACTCTGATCACCTAGCACTCTGCTCAGCCAGCACACTGCTCAGGTAGCACTCTACTCAGCTAGCGCTCTCCTCACCTAGCACTCTGCTCAGCTAGCACTCTGCTCAGCTAGCGCTCTCCTCACCTAGCACTCTCCTCAGCTAGCACTGTGCTAAGCAAGCACTCTTCTCAGCAAGCACTCTGCTCAGCTAGCACTCTGCTCAGCTACCACTCTGCTCAGCCAGCAGACTGCTCACCTAGCACTCTGCTCTCCTAGCACTCTGCTCAGCTAGCACTCTGCTCAGCCAGCACACTGCTCATCTAGCGCTCTGCTCAGCCAGCACTCTGCTCTACCTAGCACTCTGATCAGCCAGCACTCTGCTCAGCCAGCACACTGCTCAGCTAGCACTCAGCTCAGCCAGCACTCTGCTCACCTAGCACTCTGCTCAGGTAGCGCTCTGCTCAGGTAGCGCTCTGCTCAGGCAACACTCTGCTCACCTAGCACTCTGCTCAGCAAGAACTATGCTCAGCTAGCACTCTGCTCAGCTAGCACTCTGCTCAGCCAGCAGACTGCTCAGCTAGCACTCTACTCAGCTAGCACTCTGATCAGCAAGCACTCTCCTCACCTAGCACTCTGCTCAGCTAGCACTCTGATCAGCTAGCACTCTGCTCACCTAGCACTCTGCTCAGCTAGCACACTGCTCACCTAGCACTCTGCTCAGCTAGCACTCTGATCAGGCAGCACTCTGCTCACCTAGCACTCTGCTCAGGTATCACTCTGCTCAGCCAGTCTCTGCTCTCCTAGCACTCTGCTCAGCCAGCACTCTGCTCAGCTAGCACTCTGCTCAGCTAGACCTCGGCTCAGCTAGCACTCTGCTCAGGTAGCACTCTGCTCAGCCACCACTCTGCTCACCTAGGACTCTGCTCAGCTAGCACTCTGATCAGCCAGCACTCTGCTCAGCTAGCACTCTGCTCAGCTAGCACTCTGCTCAGCTATCACTCTGATCACCTAGAACTCTGCTCAGCCAGCACACTGCTCAGGTAGCACTCTACTCAGCTAGCACTCTGATCAGCTAGCACTCTGATCAGCTAGCACTCTTCTCAGCAAGCACTCTACTCAGCTAGCACTCTGCTCAGCTAGCACACTGCTCAGCTAGCGCTCTGCTCAGCCAGCAGACTGCTCAGCCAGCACTCTGCTCCCCTAGCACTCTGCTCAGCTATCACTCTGCTCAGCCAGCACTCTGCTCAGCTAGCACACTGCTCAGGTAGCGCTCTGCTCAGGTAGCGCTCTGCTCAGCCAGCACTCCGCTCAGCAAGGACTATGCTCAACTAGCACTCTGCTGAGCTAGCACTCTGATCACCTAGAACTCTGCTCAGCCAGCACACTGCTCAGGTAGCACTCTGCTCAGCTAGCGCTCTCCTCACCTAGCACTCTGCTCAGCTAGAACTCTGCTCAGCTAGCGCTCTCCTCACCTAGCACTCTCCTCAGCTAGCACTCTGCTCAGCAAGCACTCTTCTCAGCAAGCACTCTGCTCAGCTAGCACTCTGCTCAGCCAGCAGACTTCTCACCTAGCACTCTGCTCAGCTAGCACTCTGATCAGCCAGCACTCTGCTCAGCCAGCACACTGATCAGCTAGCACTCTGCTCAGCCAGCACTCTGCTCAGCTAGCACTATGCTCAGCTAAACCTCTGCTCAGTTAGCACTCTGCTCAGGTATTACTCTGCTCCGCCAGCACTCTGCTCACCTAGCACTCTGCTCAGTTAGCGCTCTGCTCAGGTAGCGCTCTGCTCAACTAGCACTCTGTTCAGCCAGCACTCTGCTCAGCTAGCACTCTGCTCAGCTAGCACTCTGCTCACCTAGCACTGTGCTCAGCCAGCACTCTGCTCAGCCAGCACACTGCTCAGCTAGCACTCTACTCACCTAGCGCTCTGCTCAGCTAGCACTCTGTTCAGCCAGCACTCTGCTCAGCTAGCACTCTGCTCAGCTAGAACTCTGATCACGTAGCACTGTGCACAGCCAGCACTCTGCTCAGCCAGCACACTGCTCAGCTAGCACTCTGCTCAGCTAGCGCTCTCCTCAGCTAGCACTCTGCTCAGCTAGCGCTCTCCTCACCTAGCACACTGCTCAGCTAGCGCTCTCCTCACCTAGCACTCTGCTCAGCTAGCACTCTCGTCATCCAGCGCTCTGGTCAGCTAGCACTCTGCTCAGCCAGCACTCTTCTCAGCTAGCGCTCTGCTCAGCTAGCACTCTGCTCCGGCAACACTCTGCTCAGCTAGCGCTCTGCTCACCTAGCACTCTGCTCACCTAGCACTCTGCTCAGCTAGCACTCTGCTCAGCTCTCGCTCTCCTCACCTAGCTCTCTGTTCAGCAAGAACTGTGCTCAGCTAGCGGTCTCCTCAGCTAGCACTCTGCTCAGCCAGCACTCTGCTCAGCTAGCACTCTGCTCACCTAGCACTCTGCTCAGCTAGCACTCTGCTCACCTAGCACTCTGCTCAGCTAGCGCTCTCCTCAGCTAGCACTCTGCTCAGCTAGCTCTCTCCTCACCTAGCACTCTGCTCAGCTAGCGCTCTCCTCACCTAGCACTCTGCTCAGCTAGCACTCTGCTCAGCTAGCGCTCTCCTCAACTAGCACTCTGCTCAGCTAGCACTCTCGTCATCCAGCGCTCTGGTCAGCTAGCACTCTGCTCAGCCAGCACTCTGCTCAGCTAGCGCTCTGCTCAGCTAACACTCTGCTCAGCCAGCGCTCTGCTCAACTAGCACTCTGCTCAGCTTGCACTCTGCTCAGCCAGAACTCTGCTCAGCTAGCGCTCTGCTCAGCCAGCACACTCCTCAGCTAGCATTCTGTTCAGCCAGCACACTGCTCAGCTAGCGCTCTGATCAGCCAGCACACTGCTCAGGTAGCACTCTGCTCACCTAGCACTCTGCTCAGCTAGCACTCTGCTCAGCTAGCACTCTGCCTAGCTATCACTCTGCTCAGCCAGCACTCTGCTCAGCAAGGATTATGCTCACGTAGCACTCTGCTCAGCTAGCACTCTGATCACCTAGAACTCTGCTCAGCCAGCACACTGCTCACCTAGAAATCTGTTTAGCCAGCACTCTGCTCAGCTAGCGCTCTCCTCACCTAGCACTCTGCTCAGCTAGCGCTCTCCTCACCTAGCACTCTGCTCAGCTAGCACTCTGCTCAGCTAGCGCTCTCCTCAACTAGCACTCTGCTCAGCTAGCACTCTCGTCATCCAGCGCTCTGGTCAGCTAGCACTCTGCTCAGCCAGCACTCTTCTCAGCTAGCGCTCTGCTCAGCTAACGCTCTGCTCAGCCAGCGTTCTGTTCAGCCAGCAGACTGCTCTACCTATCACTCTGATCAGCAAGCACTCTGCTCAGCCAGCACACTGCTCAGCCAGCACACTCCTCAGCTAGCACTCTGTTCAGCCAGCACACTGCTCAGCTAGCGCTCTGATCAGCAAGCACTCTGCTCACCTAGCACTCTGCTCACCTAGCACTCTGCTCAGATAGCACTCTGCTCAGCTAGCGCTCTGCTCAACTAGCACTCTGCCTAGCTATTACTCTGCTCAGCTAGCACTCTGCTCAGCTAGCACTCAGCTCAGCCAGCACTCTGCTCACCTAGCACTCTGCTCAGCTAGCACTCTGCTCAGCCAGCACCCTGCTCAGCAAGGACTATGCTCAACTAGCACTCTGCTCAGCTAGCAATCTGCTCAGCTAGCGCTCTCCTCACCTAGCACTCTGCTCAGCTAGCGCTCTCCTCACCTAGCACACTGCTCAGCTAGCGCTCTGCTCAGCTAGCGCTCTCCTCAACTAGCACTCTGCTCAGCTAGCACTCTTCTCAGCTAGCGCTCTGCTCAGCTAACGCTCAGCTCAGCCAGCGCTCTGCTCAGCCAGCACTCTGCTCAGCCAGCACTCTGCTCAGCTAGCAAACTGCTCACCTAGCACTCTGCTCACCTAGCACTCTGTTCAGCTAGCGCTATGCTCAGCTAGCACTCACTCAGCTAGCACTCTGTTCAGCTAGACGTCTGCTCAGCAAGCACTCTGCTCAGCTAGAACTCTGCTCAGGTAGCGCTCTGCTCAACTAGCACTCTGCTCAGCTAGCACTCTGATCAGCCAGCACTCTGCTCACCCAACACTCTGCTCACCTAGCGCTCTGCTCAGCTAGCACTATGCTCAGCTAGCGCTCTGCTCAACTAGCACTCTATTCAGCTAGCGCTATGCTCACCTAGCACTCTGCTCACCTAGCACTCTGTTCAACTATCACTCTCTTCAGCTAGCGCTATGCTCACCTAGCGCTCTGGTCAGCTAGCACTCTGCTCAGCCAGCACTCTTCTCAGCTAGCGCTCTGCTCAGCTAACGCTCTGCTCAGCCAGCGCTCTGCTCAGCCAGCACTCTGCTCAGCCAACACACTCCTCAGCTAGCTCTCTGTTCAGCCAGCACACTGCTCAGCTAGCACTATGCTCACCTAGCACTCTGCTCAGCTAGCACTCTGCTCAGCTAGCGCTCTCCTCACCTAGCACTCTGCTCAGCTAGCACTCTGCTCAGCTAGCGCTCTCCTCACCTAGCACTCTGCTGAGCTAGCGCTCTCCTCACCTCGCACTCTGCTCAGCTAGCGCTCTGCTCAGCTAGCGCTCTCGTCATCCAGCGCTCTGGTCAGCTAGCACTCTGCTCAGGCAGCACTCTGCTCACCTAGCGCTCTGCTCAGCTAACGCTCTGCTCAGCCAGCGCTCTGCTCAACTAGCACTCTGCTCATCCAGCACTCAGCTCAGCCAGCACACTCCTCAGCTAGTACTCTGATCAGCCAGCACTCTGCTCACCTAGCACTCTGCTCACCTAGCACTCTGCTCAGCTAGCACTCTGCTCAGGTAGCGCTCTACTCAGGTAGCACTCTGCCTAGCTATCACTCTGCTCAGCTAGCACTCTGATCAGCCACCACTCTGCTCACCTAGCACTCTGCTCAGCTAGCACTCAGCTCAGCCAGCACTCTGCTCACCTAGCACTCTGCTCAGCTAGCGCTCTGCTCAGGTAGCGCTCTGCTCCGGCAACACTCTGCTCACCTAGCACTCTGCTCAGCCAGCATTCTGCTCAGCAAGGACTATGCTCACGTAGCACTCTGCTCAGCTAGCACTCTGATCACCTAGAACTCTGCTCAGCCAGCACACTGCTCAGGTAGCACTCTACTCAGCTAGCGCTCTCCTCACCTAGCACTCTGCTCAGCTAGCACTCTGCTCAGCTACCGCTCTCCTCACCTAGCACTCTCCTCAGCTAGCACTGTGCTCAGCAAGCACTCTTCTCAGCAAGCACTCTGCTCAGCTAGCACTCTGCTCAGCTACCTCTCTGCTCAGCCAGCAGACTGCTCACCTAGCACTCTGCTCTCCTAGCACTCTGCTCAGCTAGCACTCTGCTCAGCCAGCACACTGCTCATGTAGTGCTCTGCTCAGCTAGCACACTGCTCACCTAGCGCTCTCCTCAACTAGCACTCTGATCAGGCAGCACTCTGCTCACCTAGCACTCTGCTCAGGTATCACTCTGCTCAGCCAGCACTCTGCTCAGCTAGCACTATGCTCAGCTAGCACTCTGCTCAGCTAGCGCTCTGCTCAGCCAGCAGACTGCTCAGCTAGTGCTCTGCTCAGCTAGCACTCTGATCAGCCAGCACTCTGCTCAGCAAGCACTGTGCTCAGCTAGCACACTGCTCAGCTAGCACTCTGCTCAGCTAGCACACTGCTCAGCTAGCGCTCTGCTCAGCCAGCAGACTGCTCAGCTAGCACTCTGCTCAGCTAGCACTCTGATCAGCAAGCACTCTCCTCACCTAGCACTCTGCTCAGCTAGCACTCTGATCAGCTATCACTCTGATCACCTAGAACTCTGCTCAGCTAGCGCTCTGCTCAGCTAGCACTCTGCTCAGCTAGCGCTCTGCTCAGCTAGAATACTGCTCACCTAGCACTCTGCTCAGCTAGCACTCTGCTCAGCTAGCGCTCTCCTCAACTAGCACTCTGCTCAGGTATCACTCTGCTCACCTAGCACTCTGCTCAGCTATCACTCTGATCACCTAGAACTCTGATCAGCTAGCACTCTGCTCAGCAAGCACTCTACTCAGCTAGCACTCTGCTCAGCTAGCACTCTACTCAGCTAGCGCTCTGCTCAGCCAGCAGACTGCTCAGCTAGCACACTGCTCACCTAGCACTCTGCTCAGCTAGCACTCTGCTCAGCTATCACTCTGATCACCTAGAACTCTGATCAGCTAGCACTCTGCTCACCTAGCACTCTGATCAGCTAGCACTCTGCTCAGACAGCACTCTGCTCAGCCAGCACTCTGCTCTGCTATCTCTCTGCTCATCCAGCACTCTGCTCAGCTAGCACTCTGCTCAGGCAACACTCTGCTCAGCTAGCGCTCTGCTCAGATAGCACTCTGCTCAGCTAGCGCTCTGCTCAGCCAGCGCTCTGCTCAGCTAGCGTTCTGCTCAGATAGCACTCTGCTCAGCTAGCACTCTGCTCAGCCAGCACTCTGCTCAGCATGCACACTGCTCAGCCAGCACTCTGCTCACCTAGCACTGTACTCAGCCAGCACACTGCTCAGCTAGCACTCTGCTCAGCAAGCACTCTGCTCAGCTAGCACTCTGCTCAGCCAGCACTCTGCTCACTTAGCGCTCTTCTCAGCTAGCACTCTGCTCAGGCAACGCTCTGCTCAGCTAGCGCTCTGCTCAGATAGCACTCTGCTCAGCTAGCACTCTGCTCAGCCAGCACTCTGCTCACCTAGCACTCTGCTCAGCTAGCGCTCTGATCCGGTAGCGCTCTGCTCAGGTAGCGCTCTGCTCAACTAGCACTCTGCTCAGGCAACACTCTGCTCACCTAGCGCTCTGCTCAGCCAGCAGACTGCTCAGCTAGCACTCTACTCAGCTAGCACTCTGATCTGCCAGCGCTCTGCTCACCTAGCACTCTGCTCAGAATGCACTCTGCTCAGCCAGCACTCTGCTCACCTAGCACTCTGCTCACCTAGCACTCTGCTCAGCCAGCACTCTGCTCAGCAAGCACTCTGCTGAGCCAGCGCTCTGCTCAGCTAGCACTCTGCTCAGCTAGCACTCTGATCAGCCAGTACTCTGCTCACCTAGCACTCTGCTCAGCCCGCTATCTGCTCAGCTAGCACTCTGCTCACCTAGCACTCTGCTCAGCTAGCACTCTGCTCAGCTATCACTCTGATCACCTAGAAGTCTGCTCAGCCAGCACACTGCTCAGGTAGCACTCTGCTCAGCTAGAACTCTGCTCAGCTAGCGCTCTCCTCACCTAGCACTCTGCTCAGCTAGCACTCTGCTCAGCTAGCACTCTCCTCAACTAGCACTCTGCTCAGCTAGCACTGTGCTCATCCAGCACTCTGGTCACCTAGCACTCTGCTCAGCTAGCACTCTGCTCAGCTAGCACTCTGATCAGCAAGCACTCTGCTCACCTAGCACTCTGCTCAGCCAGCGATCTGCTCAGCTATCACTCTGATCACCTAGAACTCTGCTCAGCCAGCACACTGCTCAGGTACCACTCTGCTCAGCTAGCGCTCTCCTCACCTAGCACTCTGATCAGCTAGCACTCTGATCAGCCAGTCTCTGCTCTCCTAGCACTCTGCTCAGCCAGCACTCTGATCAGCTAGCACTCTGATCAGCAAGCACTCTGCTCACCTAGCACTCTGCTCAGCCAGCGATCTGCTCAGCTATCACTCTGATCACCTAGAACTCTGCTCAGCCAGCACACTGCTCAGGTACCACTCTGCTCAGCTAGCGCTCTCCTCACCTAGCACTCTGCTCAGCTAGCACTCTGCTAAGCTAGCGCTCTCATCACCTAGCACACTGCTCAGCTAGCACTCTGCTCAGCAAGCACTCTGCTCAGCTAGCACTCTGCACAGCAAGCACTCTGCTCAGCTAACACTCTGCTCAGGTAGCACTCTGCTCAGCTAGCGCTCTCCTCACCTAGCGCTCTGCTCACCTAGCGCTCTGCTCAGGTAGCGCTCTGCTCAACTAGCACTCTTTTCATCCACCACTCTGCTCAGCTAGCACTCTGCTCAGCCAGCGCTCTGCTCAGCTAGCACTCTGCTCAGCTAGAACTCTGATCACCTAGAACTCTGCTCAGCCAGCAGACTGCTCAGGTAGCACTCTGCTCAATTAGCACTCTGCTCAGCCTGCGCTCTCCTCACCTAGCACTCTGCTCAGCTAGCACTCTGCTCAGCCAACACTCTGCTCACCTAGAACTCTCCTCAGCCAGCACTCTGCTCAGCCAGCGCTCTGCTCATCTAGCACTCTGCTCAGCTAACACTATGCTCACCTAACATTCTCCTCAGCTAGCACTCTGATCACCTAGAACTCTGCTCAGCCAGCAGACTGCTCAGGTAGCACTCTGCTCAGCTAGCGCTCTCCTCACCTAGCACTCTCCTCACCTAGCACTCTGCTCAGCTAGCACTCTGCTCAGCTACCGCTCTCCTCACCTAGCACTCTGCTCATCTAGCACTCTGCTCAGCTAGCGTTATCCTCACCTAGCTCTCTGCTCAGCAAGAACTGTGCTCAGCTAGCGGTCTCCTCACCTAGCACTCTGCTCAGCAAGAACACTGCTCAGCCAGCACTCTGCTCAGCTAGCGCTCTGCTCAGCTAGCACACTGCTCAGATAGCGCTCTGCTCAGATAGCAGACTGCTCAGGTAGCACTCTGCTCACCTAGCACTCTGCTCATGTAGCGCTCTGCTCAGGTAGCGCTCTCCTCACCTAGCACTCTCCTCAGCTAGCACTGTGCTCAGCTAGCACTCTTCTCAGCAAGCACTCTGCTCAGCTAGCACACTGCTCAGCTAGCGCTCTTCTCAGCCAGCAGACTGCTCAGCTAGCACTCTACTCAGCTAGCACTCTGATCAGCCAGCACTCTGCTCAGCCAGCACACTGATCAGCTAGCACTCTGCTCAGCTAGCACTCTGCTCAGCTAGCGCTCTGCTCAGCTAGCACACTGCTCACCTAGCACTCTGCTCAGCTAGCACTCTGATCAGCCAGTCTCTGCTCTCCTAGCACTCTGCTCAGCCAGCACTCTGATCGGCTAGCACTCTGCTCAGCTAGCACTCTACTCAGCCAGCACTCTGCTCAGCCAGCACTCTGCTCTCCTAGCAATCTGCTCAGCTACCGCTCTCCTCACCTAGCACTCTGCTCATCTAGCACTCTGCTCAGCTAGCGTTATCCTCACCTAGCTCTCTGCTCAGCAAGAACTGTGCTCAGCTAGCGGTCTCCTCACCTAGCACTCTGCTCAGCAAGAACACTGCTCAGCCAGCACTCTGCTCAGCTAGCGCTCTGCTCAGCTAGCACACTGCTCAGATAGCGCTCTGCTCAGATAGCAGACTGCTCAGGTAGCACTCTGCTCAGCTAGCACTCTGCTCAGCTAGCACTCTGCTCACCTAGCACTCTGCTCAGCTAGAACTCTGATCACCTAGAACTCTGCTCAGCCAGCACACTACTCAGGTAGCATTCTGCTCAGCTAGCACTCTGCTCAGCTAGCGCTCTCCTCACCTAGCACTCTGCTCAGCTAGCACTCTGCTCAGCTAGCGCTCTCCTCACCTAGTACTCTGCTCAGCTAGCGCTGTCCTCAACTAGCACTCTGCTCAGTCAGCACTCTGCTCAGCCAGCGCTCTGCTCAGCTAGCACTCTGGTCAGCAAGCACTCTGCTCAGGTATTACTCTGCTCACCTTGCAATCTGCTCAGCAAGCTCTCTGCTCAGCAAGCACTCTGCTCAGCTAGTACTCTGATCAGCAAGCACTCTGCTCAGCCAGCACACTGCTCAGCTAGCGCTCTGTTCAGCCAGCACTCTGCTCAGCCAGCACAATCCTCAGCTAGCACTCTGATCAGCCAGCACACTGCTCAACTAGCGCTCTGATCAGCCAGTACTCTGCTCAGCAAGCACTCTCCTCACCTAGCACTCTGCTCAGCTAGCACACTGCTCAGCTAGCGCTCTGCTCACCTAGCACTCTGCTCAGCCAGCACTCTGCTCACCTAGCACTCTGCTCAGGTAGCACTCTGCTCACCTAACACTCTGCTCATGTAGCGCTCTGCTCAGGTAGCGCTCTCCTCACCTAGCACTCTCCTCAGCTAGCACTGTGCTCAGCTAGCACTCTTCTCAGCAAGCACTCTGCTCAGCTAGCACACTGCTCAGCTAGCGCTCTTCTCAGCCAGCAGACTGCTCAGCTAGCACTCTACTCAGCTAGCACTCTGATCAGCCAGCACTCTGCTCAGCCAGCACACTGATCATCTAGCACTCTGCTCAGGCAGCACACTGCTCAGCTAGCGCTCTGCTCAGCTAGCACACTGCTCACCTAGCACTCTGCTCAGCTAGCACTCTGATCAGCCAGTCTCTGCTCTCCTAGCACTCTGCTCAGCCAGCACTCTGATCAGCTAGCACTCTGATCAGCAAGCACTCTGCTCACCTAGCACTCTGCTCAGCCAGCGATCTGCTCAGCTATCACTCTGATCACCTAGAACTCTGCTCAGCCAGCACACTGCTCAGGTACCACTCTGCTCAGCTAGCGCTCTCCTCACCTAGCACTCTGCTCAGCTAGCACTCTGCTAAGCTAGCGCTCTCATCACCTAGCACACTGCTCAGCTAGCACTCTGCTCAGCAAGCACTCTGCTCAGCTAGCACTCTGCACAGCAAGCACTCTGCTCAGCTAACACTCTGCTCAGGTAGCACTCTGCTCAGCTAGCGCTCTCCTCACCTAGCGCTCTGCTCACCTAGCGCTCTGCTCAGGTAGCGCTCTGCTCAACTAGCACTCTTTTCATCCACCACTCTGCTCAGCTAGCACTCTGCTCAGCCAGCGCTCTGCTCAGCTAGCACTCTGCTCAGCTAGAACTCTGATCACCTAGAACTCTGCTCAGCCAGCAGACTGCTCAGGTAGCACTCTGCTCAATTAGCACTCTGCTCAGCCTGCGCTCTCCTCACCTAGCACTCTGCTCAGCTAGCACTCTGCTCAGCCAACACTCTGCTCACCTAGAACTCTCCTCAGCCAGCACTCTGCTCAGCCAGCGCTCTGCTCATCTAGCACTCTGCTCAGCTAACACTATGCTCACCTAACATTCTCCTCAGCTAGCACTCTGATCACCTAGAACTCTGCTCAGCCAGCAGACTGCTCAGGTAGCACTCTGCTCAGCTAGCGCTCTCCTCACCTAGCACTCTCCTCACCTAGCACTCTGCTCAGCTAGCACTCTGCTCAGCTACCGCTCTCCTCACCTAGCACTCTGCTCATCTAGCACTCTGCTCAGCTAGCGTTATCCTCACCTAGCTCTCTGCTCAGCAAGAACTGTGCTCAGCTAGCGGTCTCCTCACCTAGCACTCTGCTCAGCAAGAACACTGCTCAGCCAGCACTCTGCTCAGCTAGCGCTCTGCTCAGCTAGCACACTGCTCAGATAGCGCTCTGCTCAGATAGCAGACTGCTCAGGTAGCACTCTGCTCACCTAGCACTCTGCTCATGTAGCGCTCTGCTCAGGTAGCGCTCTCCTCACCTAGCACTCTCCTCAGCTAGCACTGTGCTCAGCTAGCACTCTTCTCAGCAAGCACTCTGCTCAGCTAGCACACTGCTCAGCTAGCGCTCTTCTCAGCCAGCAGACTGCTCAGCTAGCACTCTACTCAGCTAGCACTCTGATCAGCCAGCACTCTGCTCAGCCAGCACACTGATCAGCTAGCACTCTGCTCAGCTAGCACTCTGCTCAGCTAGCGCTCTGCTCAGCTAGCACACTGCTCACCTAGCACTCTGCTCAGCTAGCACTCTGATCAGCCAGTCTCTGCTCTCCTAGCACTCTGCTCAGCCAGCACTCTGATCGGCTAGCACTCTGCTCAGCTAGCACTCTACTCAGCCAGCACTCTGCTCAGCCAGCACTCTGCTCAGCTAGCACTCTGCTCAGCTACCGCTCTCCTCACCTAGCACTCTGCTCATCTAGCACTCTGCTCAGCTAGCGTTATCCTCACCTAGCTCTCTGCTCAGCAAGAACTGTGCTCAGCTAGCGGTCTCCTCACCTAGCACTCTGCTCAGCAAGAACACTGCTCAGCCAGCACTCTGCTCAGCTAGCGCTCTGCTCAGCTAGCACACTGCTCAGATAGCGCTCTGCTCAGATAGCAGACTGCTCAGGTAGCACTCTGCTCAGCTAGCACTCTGCTCAGCTAGCACTCTGCTCACCTAGCACTCTGCTCAGCTAGAACTCTGATCACCTAGAACTCTGCTCAGCCAGCACACTACTCAGGTAGCATTCTGCTCAGCTAGCACTCTGCTCAGCTAGCGCTCTCCTCACCTAGCACTCTGCTCAGCTAGCACTCTGCTCAGCTAGCGCTCTCCTCCCCTAGTACTCTGCTCAGCTAGCGCTGTCCTCAACTAGCACTCTGCTCAGTCAGCACTCTGCTCAGCCAGCGCTCTGCTCAGCTAGCACTCTGGTCAGCAAGCACTCTGCTCAGGTATTACTCTGCTAACCTTGCAATCTGCTCAGCAAGCTCTCTGCTCAGCAAGCACTCTGCTCAGCTAGTACTCTGATCAGCAAGCACTCTGCTCAGCCAGCACACTGCTCAGCTAGCGCTCTGTTCAGCCAGCACTCTGCTCAGCCAGCACAATCCTCAGCTAGCACTCTGATCAGCCAGCACACTGCTCAACTAGCGCTCTGATCAGCCAGTACTCTGCTCAGCAAGCACTCTCCTCACCTAGCACTCTGCTCAGCTAGCACACTGCTCAGCTAGCGCTCTGCTCACCTAGCACTCTGCTCAGCCAGCACTCTGCTCACCTAGCACTCTGCTCAGGTAGCACTCTGCTCACCTAACACTCTGCTCATGTAGCGCTCTGCTCAGGTAGCGCTCTCCTCACCTAGCACTCTCCTCAGCTAGCACTGTGCTCAGCTAGCACTCTTCTCAGCAAGCACTCTGCTCAGCTAGCACACTGCTCAGCTAGCGCTCTTCTCAGCCAGCAGACTGCTCAGCTAGCACTCTACTCAGCTAGCACTCTGATCAGCCAGCACTCTGCTCAGCCAGCACACTGATCATCTAGCACTCTGCTCAGGCAGCACACTGCTCAGCTAGCGCTCTGCTCAGCTAGCACACTGCTCACCTAGCACTCTGCTCAGCTAGCACTCTGATCAGCCAGTCTCTGCTCTCCTAGCACTCTGCTCAGCCAGCACTCTGATCAGCTAGCACTCTGCTCAGCTAGCACTCTACTCAGCCAGCACTCTGCTCAGCCAGCACACTGCTCAGCTAGCACTCTGCTCAGCTAGAGCTCTGATCGGGTAGCGCTCTGCTCAACTAGCACTCTGCTCAGCTAGCACTCTGATCAGCCAGCAATCTGCTCACCTAGCACTCTGCTCAGCTAGCACTCTGCTCAGCCAGCACACTGCTTAGCTAGCACTCTGCTCAGCCAGCACACTGCTCAGCCAGCACTCTGCTCAGGTAGCACTCTGCTCAGCAAGCACTCTGCTCAGCTAGCACTCTGATCACCCAGCACTCTGCTCAGGCAACACTCTGCTCAGCTAGCGCTCTGCTCATCTAGCACTCTGCTCAGCCAGCACTCTGCTCACCTAGCACTCTGCTCAGCCAGCACTCTGCTCAGCTAGCGCTCTGCTCAGGTAGCGCTCTGCTCAACTAGCACTCTGTTCAGCCAGCACTCTGCTCAGCTAGCACTCTGCTCAGCTAGCACTCTGCTCACCTAGCACTGTGCTCAGCCAGCACACTGCTCAGGTAGCACTCTGCTCATCCAGCACACTGCTCAGCTAGCACTCTGCTCAGCAAGCACTCTGCTCACCTAGCGCTCTGCTCAGCTAGCACTCTGCTCAGCCAGCACTCTGCTCAGCCAGCAGACTGCTCACCTAGCACACTGATCAGCTAGCACTCTGCTCAGCCAGCACTCTGCTCACCTAGCACTCTGCTCAGCTAGCACTCTGCTCAGGTAGCGCTCTGCTCAACTAGCACTCTGCTCAGGCAACACTCTGCTCACCTAGCGCTCTGCTCAGCCAGCAGACTGCTCAGCTAGCACTCTACTCAGCTAGCACTCTGATCAGCCAGCGCTCTGCTCACCTAGCACTCTGCTCAGCCAGCGATGTGCTCAGCTACTACTCTGCTCACCTAGCACTCTGCTCAGCTAGCACTCTGCTCAGCTAGCACTCTGATCACCTAGAAATCTGCTCAGCCAGCACACTGCTCAGGTAGCACTCTGCTCAGCCAGCACTCTGCTCAGCTAGCGCTCTGCTCAGCCAACGCTCCGCTCAGCTAGCGCTCTGCTCAGCAAGCACTCTGCTCATCCAGCACACTGCTCAGCCAGCACTCTGCTCAGCTAGCAGTCTGCTCAGCCAGCACTCTGCTCAGCCAGCACTCTGCTCACCTAGCACTCTGCTCAGCCAGCACTCTGCTCAGCTAGCGCTCTGATCAGCCAGCACTCTGCTCACCTAGCACTCTGCTCACCTAGCACTCTGCTCAGCTAGCACTCTGCTCAGCCAGCACTCTGCTCAGCCAGGACACTCCTCAGCTAGCACTCTGTTCAGCCACCACTCTGCTCACCTAGCACTCTGCTCAGCCAGCACCCTGCTCAGGTAGCAGTCTGATCAGCTAGCGCTCTCCTCACCTAGCACTCTGCTCAGCTAGCGCTCTCCTCACCTAGCACTCTCCTCAGCTAGTACTGTGCTCAGCTAGCACTCTGCTCAGCCAGTCTCTGCTCTCCTAGCACTCTGCTCAGCCAGCACTCTGCTCAGCCAGCACTCTGCTCAGCTAGACCTCTGCTAAGCTAGCACTCTGCTCACCTATCACTCTGCTCAGCCAGCACTCTCCTCACCTAGCACTCTGCTCAGCTAGCGCTCTGATCCGGTAGCGCTCTGCTCAACTAGCACTCTGTTCAGCCTGCACTCTGCTCAGCTAGCACTCTGCTCACCTAGCACTGTGCTCAGCCAGCACACTGCTCAGCTAGCACTCTGCTCAGTCAGCACACTGCTCAGCTAGCACTCTGCTCAGCAAGCACTCTGCTCAGCTAGCACTCTGCTCTGCCAGCACTCTGCTCACCTAGCGCTCTGCTCAGCTAGCACTCTGCTCATCCAGCAATCTGCTCAGCTAGCGCTCTGCTCACCTAGCACTCTGCTCAGCTAGCACTCTGCTCAGCCAGCACTCTGCTCACCTAGCACTCTGCTCAGCCAGCACTCTGATCAGCTATCGCTCTGCTCAGGTAGCGCTCTGCTCAACTAGCACTCTGCTCAGGCAACACTCTGCTCACCTAGCGCTCTGCTCAACTAGCGCTCTGCTCAGCTAGCACTCTGCTCATCCAGCACTCTTTTCAGCCAGCACTCTGCTCAGCCAGCACTCTGCTCAGCTAGCGCTCTGA
Organism: Morus bassanus; assembly: GCA_031468815.1. Lineage (NCBI taxonomy): Eukaryota > Metazoa > Chordata > Aves > Suliformes > Sulidae > Morus > Morus bassanus. The sequence continues at coordinate 203,600 of JAVHSO010000169.1, read as the reverse complement.
TCAGCTAGCACTATGCTCACCTAGCACTCTGCTCAGCTAGCACTCTGATCACCTAGAACTCTGCTCAGCCAGCACACTACTCAGGTAGCACGCTGCTCAGCTAGCACTCTGCTCAGCTAGCGCTCTCCTCACCTAGCACTATGCTCAGCTAGCACTCTGCTCAGCTAGCGCTCTCCTCCCCTAGCACTCTGCTCACCTAGCGCTCTCCTCACCTAGCACTCTGCTCAGCCAGCGATGTGCTCAGCTACTACTCTGCTCACCTAGCACTCTGCTCAGCTAGCACTCTGCTCAGCTAGCACTCTGATCACCTAGAAATCTGCTCAGCCAGCACACTGCTCAGGTAGCACTCTGCTCAGCCAGCACTCTGCTCAGCTAGCGCTCTGCTCAGCCAACGCTCCGCTCAGCTAGCGCTCTGCTCAGCAAGCACTCTGCTCATCCAGCACACTGCTCAGCCAGCACTCTGCTCAGCTAGCAGTCTGCTCAGCCAGCACTCTGCTCAGCCAGCACTCTGCTCACCTAGCACTCTGCTCAGCCAGCACTCTGCTCAGCTAGCGCTCTGATCAGCCAGCACTCTGCTCACCTAGCACTCTGCTCACCTAGCACTCTGCTCAGCTAGCACTCTGCTCAGCCAGCACTCTGCTCAGCCAGGACACTCCTCAGCTAGCACTCTGTTCAGCCACCACTCTGCTCACCTAGCACTCTGCTCAGCCAGCACCCTGCTCAGGTAGCAGTCTGATCAGCTAGCGCTCTCCTCACCTAGCACTCTGCTCAGCTAGCGCTCTCCTCACCTAGCACTCTCCTCAGCTAGTACTGTGCTCAGCTAGCACTCTGCTCAGCCAGTCTCTGCTCTCCTAGCACTCTGCTCAGCCAGCACTCTGCTCAGCCAGCACTCTGCTCAGCTAGACCTCTGCTAAGCTAGCACTCTGCTCACCTATCACTCTGCTCAGCCAGCACTCTCCTCACCTAGCACTCTGCTCAGCTAGCGCTCTGATCCGGTAGCGCTCTGCTCAACTAGCACTCTGTTCAGCCTGCACTCTGCTCAGCTAGCACTCTGCTCACCTAGCACTGTGCTCAGCCAGCACACTGCTCAGCTAGCACTCTGCTCAGTCAGCACACTGCTCAGCTAGCACTCTGCTCAGCAAGCACTCTGCTCAGCTAGCACTCTGCTCTGCCAGCACTCTGCTCACCTAGCGCTCTGCTCAGCTAGCACTCTGCTCATCCAGCAATCTGCTCAGCTAGCGCTCTGCTCACCTAGCACTCTGCTCAGCTAGCACTCTGCTCAGCCAGCACTCTGCTCACCTAGCACTCTGCTCAGCCAGCACTCTGATCAGCTATCGCTCTGCTCAGGTAGCGCTCTGCTCAACTAGCACTCTGCTCAGGCAACACTCTGCTCACCTAGCGCTCTGCTCAACTAGCGCTCTGCTCAGCTAGCACTCTGCTCATCCAGCACTCTTTTCAGCCAGCACTCTGCTCAGCTAGCACTCTGCTCAGCTAGCGCTCTCCTCACCTAGCACTCTCCTCACCTAGCACTCTGCTCAGCTAGCACCCTGCTCAGCTACCGCTCTCCTCACCTAGCACTCTGCTCAGCTAGCACTCTGCTCAAATAGCATTCTCCTCACATAGCTCTCTGCTCAGCAAGAACTGTGCTCAGCTAGCGGTCTCCTCACCTAGCACTCTGCTCAGCAAGCACACTGCTCAGCCAGCACTCTGCTCAGCTAGCACTCTGCTCAGCTAGCGCTCTGCTCAGCTAACACACTGCTCAGATAGCGCTCTGCTCAGATAGCAGACTGCTCAGCTAGCACTCTGCTCACCTAGCACTCTGCTCAGCTAGCACTCTGCTCAGCTAGCGCTCTCCTCAGCTAGCACTCTGTTCAGCTAGCGCTCTCCTCACCTAGCACTCTGCTCAGGTAGCGCTCTCCTCACCTAGCACTCTGCTCAGCTAGGACTCTGCTCAGCTAGCGCTCTCCTCAACTAGCACTCTGCTCAGCTAGCACTCTCGTCATCCAGCGCTCTGGTCAGCTAGCACTCTGCTCAGCCAGCACTCTGCTCAGCTAGCGCTCTGATCAGCTAGCACTATGCTCACCTAGCACTCTGCTCAGCTAGCACTCTGATCACCTAGAACTCTGCTCAGCCAGCACACTACTCAGGTAGCACGCTGCTCAGCTAGCACTCTGCTCAGCTAGCGCTCTCCTCACCTAGCACTATGCTCAGCTAGCACTCTGCTCAGCTAGCGCTCTCCTCCCCTAGCACTCTGCTCACCTAGCGCTCTCCTCACCTAGCACTCTGCTCAGCTAGCGCTGTCCTCAACTAGCACTCTGCTCAGCTAGCACTCTGCTCAGCCAGCGCTCTACTCAGCTAGCACTCTGCTCAGCAAGCACTCTGCTCAGGTATTACTCTGCTCACCTTGCAATCTGCTCAGCAAGCTCTCTACTCAGCAAGCACTCTGCTCAGCTAGTACTCTGATCAGCAAGCACTCTGCTCAGCTAGCGCTCTGCTCAGCCAGCACTCTACTCAGCCAGCACACTCCTCAGCTAGTACTCTGTTCAGCCAGCAGACTGTTCACCTAGCACTCTGCTCAGCCAGCACTCTGCTCAGCAAGCACTCTCCTCACCTAGCACTCTGCTCAGCTAGCACTCTGCTTAGCTAGCGCTCTGCTCACCTAGCAGTCTGCTCAGCCAGCACTCTGCTCACCTAGCACTCTGCTCAGATAGCACTCTGCTCAGCTAGCACTCTGCTCACCTAGCACTCTGCTCAGCTAGCACTCTGATCACCTAAAACTCTGCTCAGCCAGCACTCTGCTCAGCTAGCACACTGCTCAGCCTGCGCTCTCCTAACCTAGCACTCTCCTCAGCTAGCACTGTGCTCAGCAAGCACTCTGCTCAGCTACAACTATGCTCACCTAGCACTCTGCTCAGCTAGAACTCTGATCACCTAGAACTCTGCTCATCCAGCACACTACTCAGGTAGCACTCTGCTCAGCTAGCACTCTGCTCAGCCAGCACTCTGCTCACCTAGCACTCTGCTCAGCTAGCGCTCTGCTCAGCAAGCACTCTGCTCAGCCAGCACTCTGCTCAGCCAGCACTCTGCTCAGCCAGCACACTGCTCAGCTAGCACTCTGCTCAGCCAGCACTCTGCTCAGGTAGCGCTCTGCTCAGCCAGCACTCTGCTCAGCCAGCACATTCCTCAGCTAGCGCTCTGTTCAGCCAGCACACTGTTCACCTAGCGCTCTGATCAGCCAGCACTCTGCTCAGCTAGCGCTCTCCTCACCTAGCACTCTGCTCAGCCAGCACTCTGCTCACCTAGCACTATGCTCAGGTAGCACTCTGCTCACCTAGCACTCTGCTCAGGTAGCGGTCTGCTCAGGTAGCGCTCTGCTCAGGCAACACTCTGCTCACCTAGCACTCTGCTCAGCCAGACCTCTGCTCACCAAGCACTATGCTCACCTAGCACTCTGCTCAGCTAGCACACTGCTCAGCTAGCACACTGCTCAGCTAGCGCTCTCCTCACCTAGCACTCTCCTCAGCTAGCACTGTGCTCAGCAAGCACTCTTCTCAGCAAGCACTCTGCTCAGCTAGCACTCTGCTCAACTACCACTCTGCTCAGCCAGCACTCTGCTCACCTAGCACTCTGCTCAGGCAACACTCTGCTCACCTAGCGCTCTGCTCAGCCAGCAGACTGCTCAGCTAGCACTCTACTCAGCTAGCACGCTGATCAGCCAGCGCTCTGCTCACCTAGCACTCTGCTCAGCAAGCACTCTGCTCAGCCAGCAATCTGCTCACCTAGCGCTCTGCTCAGCCAGCAGACTGCTCAGCTAGCACTCTACTCAGCTAGCACTCTGCTCAGCCAGCGCTCTGCTCAGCTAGCGCTCTGCTCAGCTAGCACTCTGATCAGCCAGTACTCTGCTCACCTAGCACTTTGATCAGCCAGCGATCTGCTCAGCTACCACTCTGCTCACCTAGCACTCTGCTCAGGGAGCACTCTGCTCAGCTATCACTCTGATCACCTAGAACTCTGCTCAGCTACCACTCTGCTCAGCCAGCAGACTGCTCACCTAGCACTCTGCTCAGTAAGCACTCTGATCAGCCAGCACTCTGCTCAGCCAGCACACTGATCAGCTAGCACTCTGCTCAGCTAGCACTCTGCTCAGCTAGCGCTCTGCTCAGCTAGCACACTGCTCACCTAGCACTCTGCTCAGCTAGCACTCTGATCAGCCAGCACTCTGCTCTCCTAGCACTCTGCTCAGGCAGCACTCTGCTCAGCCAGTCTCTGCTCTCCTAGCACTCTGCTCAGCCAGCACTCTGCTCAGCTAGCACTCTGCTCAGGTAGCACTCTGCTCAGCCAGCACTCTGCTCAGCCAGCACTCTGCTCAGCTAGCATTCTGCTCAGCTAGCGCTCTGATCAGGTAGCACTCTGCTCACCTAGCACTCTGCTCAGGTAGCGCTCTGCTCAGGCAACACTCTGCTCACCTAGCACTCTGCTCAGCCACACCTCTGATCACCAAGCACTATGCTCACCTAGCACTCCGCTCAGCTAGCACTCTGATCACCTAAAACTCTGCTCAGCCAGCACACTGCTCAGCTAGCACACTGCTCAGCTAGCGCTCTCGTCACCTAGCACTCTCCTCAGCTAGCACTGTGCTCAGCAAGCACTCTGCTCAGCTAGCACTATGCTCACCTAACACTCTGCTCAGCTAGAACTCTGATCACCTAGAACTCTGCTTAGCCAGCACACTACTGAGGTAGCACTCTGCTCAGCTAGCACTCTGCTCAGCTAGCGCTCTCCTCACCTAGCACTCTGCTCAGCTAGCATTCTGCTCAGCTAGCGCTCTCCTCCCCTAGCACTCTGCTCACCTAGCGCTCTCCTCACCTAGCACTCTGCTCAGCTAGCACTCTGCTCAGCCAGCGCTCTGCTCAGCTAGCTCTCTACTCAGCAAGCACTCTGCTCAGGTATTACTCTGCTCACCTTGAAATCTGCTCAGCAAGCTCTCTACTCAGCAAGCACTCTGCTCAGCTAGTACTCTGATCAGCAAGCACTCTGCTCAGCCAGCACACTGCTGAGCCAGCACTCTGCTCAGCTAGCGCTCTGCTCAGCCAGCACTCTGCTCAGCCAGCACACTGTTCACCTAGCGCTCTGATCAGCCAGCACTCTTCTCAGCTAGCACTCTCCTCACCTAGCACTCTGCTCAGCCAGCACTCCGCTCACCTAGCACTCTGCTCAGGTAGCACTCTGCTCACCTAGCACTCTGCTCAGGTAGCGCTCTGCTCAGGTAGCGCTCTGCTCAGGCAACACTCTGCTCACCTAGCACTCTGCTCAGCCAGACCTCTGCTCAGCAAGCACTATGCTCACCTAGAACTCTGCTCAGCCAGCACACTGCTCAGCTAGCACACTGCTCAGCTAGCGCTCTCCTCACCTAGCACTCTCCTCAGCTAGCACTGTGCTCAGCAAGCACTCTTCTCAGCAAGCACTCTGCTCAGCTAGCACTCTGCTCAGCTAGCACTCTGCTCAGCCAGCACTCTCCTCACCTAGCACTCTGCTCAGGTAGCACTCTGATCATCAAGCACTCTGCTCAGCCAGCACACTGATCAGCTAGCACTCTGATCAGCTAGCACTCTGCTCAGCTAGCGCTCTGCTCAGCTAGCACACTGCTCACCTAGCACTCTGCTCAGGCAACACTCTGCTCACCTAGCGCTCTGCTCAGCCAGCAGACTGCTCAGCTAGCACTCTACTCAGCAAGCACTCTGATCAGCCAGCGCTCTGCTCACCTAGCACTCTGATCAGCCAGCACTCTGCTCAGCCAGCACTCTGCTCACCTAGCACTCTGCTCAGCCAGCACTCTGCTCTCCTAGCGCTCTGCTCAGCCAGCACTCTGCTCAGCTAGCACTCTGCTCAGCTAGCACTCTGATCAGCCAGCGCTCTGCTCAGCTAGCACACTGCTCACCTAGCACTCTGCTCAGCCACACCTCTGCTCACCAAGCACTATGCTCACCTAGCACTCCGCTCAGCTAGCACTCTGATCACCTAAAACTCTGCTCAGCCAGCACACTGCTCAGCTAGCACACTGCTCAGCTAGCGCTCTCCTCACCTAGCACTCTCCTCAGCTAGCACTGTGCTCAGCAAGCACTCTGCTCAGCTAGCACTATGCTCACCTAGCACTCTGCTCAGCTAGAACTCTGATCACCTAGAACTCTGCTCAGCCAGCACACTACTCAGGTAGCACTCTGCTCAGCTAGCACTGTGCTCAGCTAGCGCTCTCCTCACCTAGCACTCTGCTCAGCTAGCATTCTGCTCAACTAGCGCTCTCCTCCCCTAGCACTCTGCTCACCTAGCGCTCTCCTCACCTAGCACTCTGCTCAGCTAGCACTCTGCTCAGCCAGCGATCTGCTCAGCTAGCTCTCTACTCAGCAAGCACTCTGCTCAGCTATTACTCTGCTCACCTTGCAATCTGCTCAGCAAGCTCTCTGCTCAGCAAGCACTCTGCTCAGCTAGTACTCTGATCAGCAAGCACTCTGCTCAGCCAGCACACTGCTGAGCCAGCACTCTGCTCAGCTAGCGCTCTGCTCAGCCAGCACTCTGCTCAGCCAGCACACTGTTCACCTAGCGCTCTGATCAGCCAGCACTCTTCTCAGCTAGCACTCTCCTCACCTAGCACTCTGCTCAGCTAGCGCTCTCCTCACCTAGCACTCTGCTCAGCCAGCACTCTGCTCACCTAGCACTCTGCTCAGGTAGCACTCTGCTCACCTAGCACTCTGCTCAGGTAGCGCTCTGCTCAGGTAGCGCTCTGCTCAGGCAACACTCTGCTCACCTAGCACTCTGCTCAGCCAGACCTCTGATCAGCAAGCACTATTCTCACCTAGAACTCTGCTCAGCTAGCACACTGCTCAGCTAGCGCTCTCCTCACCTAGCACTCTCCTCAGCTAGCACTGTGCTCAGCAAGCACTCTTCTCAGCAAGCACTCTGCTCAGCTAGCACTCTGCTCAGCTACCACTCTGCTCAGCCAGCACTCTGCTCACCTAGCACTCTGCTCAGGTAGCACTCTGATCATCAAGCACTCTGCTCAGCCAGCACACTGATCAGCTAGCACTCTGATCAGCTAGCACTCTGCTCAGCTAGCGCTCTGCTCAGCTAGCACACTGCTCACCTAGCACTCTGCTCAGGCAACACTCTGCTCACCTAGCGCTCTGCTCAGCCAGCAGACTGCTCAGCTAGCACTCTACTCAGCTAGCACTCTGATCAGCCAGCGCTCTGCTCACCTAGCACTCTGATCAGCAAGCACTCTGCTCAGCCAGCACTCTGCTCACCTAGCATCTGCTCAGCCAGCACTCTGCTCACCTAGCGCTCTGCTCAGCCAGCACTCTGCTCAGCTAGCACTCTGCTCAGCTAGCACTCTGATCAGGCAGCGCTCTGCTCAGCTAGCACACTGCTCACCTAGCACTCTGCTCAGCCAGCAGACTGCTCACCTAGCACTCTGCTCAGCTAGCACACTGCTCAGCTAGCGTTCTCCTCACCTAGCACTCTCCTCAGCTACCACTGTGCTCAGCAAGCACTCTTCTCAGCAAGCACTCTGCTCAGCTAGCACTCTGCTCAGCTAGCACTCTGCTCAGCCAGCACACTGCTCACCTAGCACTCTGCTCAGCTAGCACTCTGATCAGCCAGCACTCTGCTCAGCCAGCACACTGATCAGCTAGCACTCTGCTCAGCTAGCACTCTGCTCAGCTAGCGCTCTGCTCAGCTAGCACACTGCTCAGCTAGCACACTGCTCAGCTAGCACTCTGCTCAGCCAGCACTCTGCTCAGCCAGTCTCTGCTCTCCTAGCACTCTGCTCAGCCAGCACACTGCTCAGCTAGCACTCTGCTCAGGTAGCACTCTGCTCAGCCAGCACTCTGCTCACCTAGCACTCTGCTCAGCTAGCGCACTGATCAGGTAGCGCTCTGCTCAACTAACACTCTGCTCAGCTAGCACTCTGCTCAGCCAGCACTCTGCTCACCTAGCACTCTGCTCAGCTAGCACTCTGCTCAGCCAGCACAGTGCTCAGCTAGCACTCTGCTCAGCCAGCACACTGCTCAGCCAGCACACTGCTCAGCTAGCACTCTGCTCAGCAAGCACTCTGCTCAGCTAGCACTCTGCTCAGCCAGCACTCTGCTCACCTAGCGCTCTGCTCAGCTAGCACTCTGCTCAGACAACGCTCTGCTCAGCTAGCCCTCTGCTCAGCTAGAACTCTGCTCAGCCAGCACTCTGCTCAGCCAGCACTCTGCTCAGCCAGCACTCTGCTCAGCTAGCGCTCTGCTCAGCCAGCACTCTAATCACCTAGCACTCTGCTCAGCCAGCACACTGCTCAGCTAGCACACTGCTCAGCCACCGCACTGCTCAGCTAGCACTCTGCTCGGCCAGCACACTGCTCAGCTAGCACTCTGCTCAGCAAGCACTCTGCTCAGCTAGCACTCTGCTCAGCCAGCACTCTGTTCACCTAGCGCTCTGCTCAGCTAGCACTCTGCTCAGGCAACGATCTGCTCAGCTAGCGCTCTGCTCAGCTAGCACTCTGCTCAGCCAGCACTCTGCTCAGGTAGCACTCAGCTCAGCCAGCACTCTGCTCACCTAGCACTCTGCTCAGCTAGCACTCTGCTCAGGCAACACTCTGCTCACCTAGCACTCTGCTCAGCCAGCACTCTGCTCAGCAAGCACTATGCTCACCTAGCACGCTGCTCAGCTAGCACTCTGCTCAGCTAGCGCTCTGCTCAGCTAGCGCTCTGCTCAGCCAGCAGACTGCTCAGCTAGCACTCTACTCAGCTAGCACTCTGATCAGCCAGCACTCTGCTCACCTAGCACTCTGCTCAGCAAGCACTCTGCTCAGCCAGCACTCTGCTCACCTAGTACTCTGCTCAGGTACCACTGTGCTCAGCCAGCACTCTGCTCAGCAAGCACTCTGCTCAGCCAGAGCTCTGATCACCTAGAACTCTGCTCATCCAGCAGACTGCTCAGCTAGCACACTGCTCACGTAGCACTCTGATCAGCCAGCACTCTGCTCACCTTGCACTCTGCTCAGCTAGCACTCTGCTCAGCTATCACTCTGATCACCTAGAACTCTGCTCAGCCAGCACACTGCTCAGGTAGCACTCTGCTCACCTAGCGCTCTGCTCAGCTAGCACTCTACTCAGCTAAAACTATGCTCACCTAGAACTCTGCTCAGCTAGCACTCTGATCACCTAGAACTCTGCTCAGCCAGCACACTGCTCTGGTTGCACTCTGCTCAGCTAGCACTCTGCTCAGCTAGCGCTCTCCTCACCTAGCACTCTGCTCAGCTAGCATTCTGCTCAGCTCTCGCTCTCCTCACCTAGCTCTCTGCTCAGCAGGAACTGTGCTCAGCTAGAGGTCTCCTCAGCTAGCACTATGCTCAGCAAGCACACTGCTCAGCCAGCACTCTGCTCAGCTAGCACTCTGCTCAGCTAGCGCTCTGCTCAGCTAGCACACTGCTCAGATAGCGATCTGCTCAGCTAGCAGACTGCTCAGCTAGCACTCTGATCACCTAGAACTCTCCTCAGCCAGCACACTGCTCAGGTAGCACTCTGCTCAGCTAGCACTCTGCTCAGCTAGCGCTCTCCTCACCTAGCACTCTGCTCAGCTAGCACTCTGCTCAGCTCTCGCTCTCCTCACCTAGCTCTCTGCTCAGCAAGAACTGTGCTCAGCTAGAGGTCTCCTCAGCTAGCACTCTGCTCAGCAAGCACACTGCTCAGCCAGCACTCTGCTCAGCTAGCACTCTGCTCAGCTAGAGCTCTGCTCAGCTAGCACACTGCTCAGATAGCGATCTGCTCAGCTAGCACACTGCTCAGCTAGCAGACTGCTCAGCTAGCACTCTGCTCAGCTAGCACTATGCTCACCTAGCACTCTGCTCAGCTAGCACTCTGATCACCTAGAACTCTGCTCAGCCAGCACACTGCTCAGGTAGCACTCTGCTCAGCTAGCACTCTGCTCAGCTAGCGCTCTCCTCACTTAGCACTCTGCTCACCTAGCACACTGCTCAGCCAGCACCCTGCTCAGGTAGCACTCTGCTCAACTAGCACTCTGCTCAGCTAGCGTTCTCCTCACTTAGATCTCTGCTCAGAAAGAACTGTGCTCAGCTAGCACTCTGCTCAGCTAGCACTCTGCTCAGCAAGCACTGTGCTCAGCCAGCACACTGCTCAGCTAGCACTCTGCTCAGCCAGCATACTGCTCAGCCAGCACACTGCTCAGCAAGTACTCTGCTCAGCTAGCACTCTGCTCAGCCAGCACTCTGCTCACCTAGCGCTCTGCTCAGCTAGCACTCTGCTCAGCTAGCGCTCTGCTCAGCTAGCGCTCTGCTCAGCTAGCACTCTGCTCAGCTAGCGCTCTCCTCACCTAGCACTCTGCTCAGCTAGCGCTCTCCTCACCTAGCACTCTGCTCAGCTAGCGCTCTGCTCAGCTAGCGCTCTCCTCAACTAGCACTCTGCTCAGCTAGCACTCTCGTCATCCAGCGCTCTGGTCAGCTAGCACTCTGCTCAGCCAGCACTCTTCTCAGCTAGCGCTCTGCTCAGCTAACGCTCTGCTCAGCCAGCGCTCTGCTCAGCCAGCACTCTGCTCAGCCAGCACACTCCTCAGCTAGCACTCTGTTCAGCCAGCACACTGCTCAGCTAGCACTATGCTCACCTAGCACTCTGCTCAGCTAGCACTCTGCTCAGCTAGCGCTCTCCTCACCTAGCACTCTGCTGAGCTAGCGCTCTCCTCACCTAGCACTCTGCTCAACTAGCACTCTGCTCATCCAGCACTCTGCTCAGCCAGCACACTCCTCAGCTAGTACTCTGATCAGCCAGCACTCTGCTCACCTAGCGCTCTGCTCACCTAGCGCTCTGCTCAGCTAGCACTCTGATCACCTAGAACTCTGCTCAGGTAGCACTCTGCCTAGCTCTCACTCTGCTCAGCTAGCACTCTGATCAGCCACCACTCTGCTCACCTAGCACTCTGCTCAGCTAGCACTCAGCTCAGCCAGCACTCTGCTCACCTAGCACTCTGCTCAGCTAGCGCTCTGCTCAGGTAGCGCTCTGCTCAGGCAACACTCTGCTCACCTAGCACTCTGCTCAGCCAGCGCTCTGCTCAGCAAGGACTATGCTCACGTAGCACTCTGCTCAGCTAGCACTCTGATCACCTAGCACTCTGCTCAGCCAGCACACTGCTCAGGTAGCACTCTACTCAGCTAGCGCTCTCCTCACCTAGCACTCTGCTCAGCTAGCACTCTGCTCAGCTAGCGCTCTCCTCACCTAGCACTCTCCTCAGCTAGCACTGTGCTAAGCAAGCACTCTTCTCAGCCAGCACTCTGCTCACCTAGCACTCTGCTCAGCTACCACTCTGCTCAGCCAGCAGACTGCTCACCTAGCACTCTGCTCTCCTAGCACTCTGCTCAGCTAGCACTCTGCTCAGCCAGCACACTGCTCATCTAGCGCTCTGCTCAGCCAGCACTCTGCTCACCTAGCACTCTGATCAGCCAGCACTCTGCTCAGCCAGCACACTGCTCAGCTAGCACTCAGCTCAGCCAGCACTCTGCTCACCTAGCACTCTGCTCAGGTAGCGCTCTGCTCAGGTAGCGCTCTGCTCAGGCAACACTCTGCTCACCTAGCACTCTGCTCAGCAAGAACTATGCTCAGCTAGCACTCTGCTCAGCTAGCACTCTGATCACCTAGAACTCTGCTCAGCCAGCACTCTGCTCAGGTAGCACTCTGCTCAGCCAGCAGACTGCTCAGCTAGCACTCTACTCAGCTAGCACTCTGATCAGCAAGCACTCTCCTCACCTAGTACTCTGCTCAGCTAGCACTCTGATCAGCTAGCACTCTGCTCACCTAGCACTCTGCTCAGCTAGCACACTGCTCACCTAGCACTCTGCTCAGCTAGCACTCTGATCAGGCAGAACTCTGCTCAGCCAGCACTCTGCTCAGGTAGCACTCTGCTCAGCCAGTCTCTGCTCTCCTAGCACGCTGCTCAGCCAGCACTCTGCTCAGCTAGCACTCTGCTCAGCTAGTCCTCGGCTCAGCTAGCACTCTGCTCAGGTAGCACTCTGCTCAGCCAGCACTCTGCTCACCTAGGACTCTGCTCAGCTAGCACTCTGATCAGCCAGCACTCTGCTCAGCTAGCACTCTGCTCAGCTAGCACTCTGCTCAGCTATCACTCTGATCACCTAGAACTCTGCTCAGCCAGCACACTGCTCAGGTAGCACTCTACTCAGCTAGCACTCTGATCAGCTAGCACTCTGATCAGCTAGCACTCTTCTCAGCAAGCACTCTACTCAGCTAGCACTCTGCTCAGCTAGCACACTGCTCAGCTAGCGCTCTGCTCAGCCAGCAGACTGCTCAGCCAGCACTCTGCTCCCCTAGCACTCTGCTCAGCTATCACTCTGCTCAGCCAGCACTCTGCTCAGCTAGCACACTGCTCAGGTAGCGCTCTGCTCAGGTAGCGCTCTGCTCAGCCAGCACTCCGCTCAGCAAGGACTATGCTCAACTAGCACTCTGCTGAGCTAGCACTCTGATCACCTAGAACTCTGCTCAGCCAGCACACTGCTCAGGTAGCACTCTGCTCAGCTAGCGCTCTCCTCACCTAGCACTCTGCTCAGCTAGAACTCTGCTCAGCTAGCGCTCTCCTCACCTAGCACTCTCCTCAGCTAGCACTCTGCTCAGCAAGCACTCTTCTCAGCAAGCACTCTGCTCAGCTAGCACTCTGCTCAGCCAGCAGACTTCTCACCTAGCACTCTGCTCAGCTAGCACTCTGATCAGCCAGCACTCTGCTCAGCCAGCACACTGATCAGCTAGCACTCTGCTCAGCCAGCACTCTGCTCAGCTAGCACTATGCTCAGCTAAACCTCTGCTCAGTTAGCACTCTGCTCAGGTATTACTCTGCTCCGCCAGCACTCTGCTCACCTAGCACTCTGCTCAGTTAGCGCTCTGCTCAGGTAGCGCTCTGCTCAACTAGCACTCTGTTCAGCCAGCACTCTGCTCAGCTAGCACTCTGCTCAGCTAGCACTCTGCTCACCTAGCACTGTGCTCAGCCAGCACTCTGCTCAGCCAGCACACTGCTCAGCTAGCACTCTGCTCACCTAGCGCTCTGCTCAGCTAGCACTCTGTTCAGCCAGCACTCTGCTCAGCTAGCACTCTGCTCAGCTAGAACTCTGATCACGTAGCACTGTGCACAGCCAGCACTCTGCTCAGCCAGCACACTGCTCAGCTAGCACTCTGCTCAGCTAGCGCTCTCCTCAGCTAGCACTCTGCTCAGCTAGCGCTCTCCTCACCTAGCACTCTGCTCAGCTAGCGCTCTCCTCACCTAGCACTCTGCTCAGCTAGCACTCTCGTCATCCAGCGCTCTGGTCAGCTAGCACTCTGCTCAGCCAGCACTCTTCTCAGCTAGCGCTCTGCTCAGCTAGCACTCTGCTCCGGCAACACTCTGCTCAGCTAGCGCTCTGCTCACCTAGCACTCTGCTCACCTAGCACTCTGCTCAGCTAGCACTCTGCTCAGCTCTCGCTCTCCTCACCTAGCTCTCTGTTCAGCAAGAACTGTGCTCAGCTAGCGGTCTCCTCAGCTAGCACTCTGCTCAGCCAGCACTCTGCTCAGCTAGCACTCTGCTCAGCTAGCACTCTGCTCAGCTAGCACTCTGCTCACCTAGCACTCTGCTCAGCTAGCGCTCTCCTCAGCTAGCACTCTGCTCAGCTAGCTCTCTCCTCACCTAGCACTCTGCTCAGCTAGCGCTCTCCTCACCTAGCACTCTGCTCAGCTAGCACTCTGCTCAGCTAGCGCTCTCCTCAACTAGCACTCTGCTCAGCTAGCACTCTCGTCATCCAGCGCTCTGGTCAGCTAGCACTCTGCTCAGCCAGCACTCTGCTCAGCTAGCGCTTTGCTCAGCTAACACTCTGCTCAGCCAGCGCTCTGCTCAACTAGCACTCTGCTCAGCTTGCACTCTGCTCAGCCAGAACTCTGCTCAGCTAGCGCTCTGCTCAGCCAGCACACTCCTCAGCTAGCATTCTGTTCAGCCAGCACACTGCTCAGCTAGCGCTCTGATCAGCCAGCACACTGCTCAGGTAGCACTCTGCTCACCTAGCACTCTGCTCAGCTAGCACTCTGCTCAGCTAGCACTCTGCCTAGCTATCACTCTGCTCAGCCAGCACTCTGCTCAGCAAGGATTATGCTCACGTAGCACTCTGCTCAGCTAGCACTCTGATCACCTAGAACTCTGCTCAGCCAGCACACTGCTCACCTAGAACTCTGTTTAGCCAGCACTCTGCTCAGCTAGCGCTCTCCTCACCTAGCACTCTGCTCAGCTAGCGCTCTCCTCACCTAGCACTCTGCTCAGCTAGCACTCTGCTCAGCTAGCGCTCTCCTCAACTAGCACTCTGCTCAGCTAGCACTCTCGTCATCCAGCGCTCTGGTCAGCTAGCACTCTGCTCAGCCAGCACTCTTCTCAGCTAGCGCTCTGCTCAGCTAACGCTCTGCTCAGCCAGCGTTCTGTTCAGCCAGCAGACTGCTCTACCTATCACTCTGATCAGCAAGCACTCTGCTCAGCCAGCACACTGCTCAGCCAGCACACTCCTCAGCTAGCACTCTGTTCAGCCAGCACACTGCTCAGCTAGCGCTCTGATCAGCAAGCACTCTGCTCACCTAGCACTCTGCTCACCTAGCACTCTGCTCAGATAGCACTCTGCTCAGCTAGCGCTCTGCTCAACTAGCACTCTGCCTAGCTATTACTCTGCTCAGCTAGCACTCTGCTCAGCTAGCACTCAGCTCAGCCAGCACTCTGCTCACCTAGCACTCTGCTCAGCTAGCACTCTGCTCAGCCAGCACCCTGCTCAGCAAGGACTATGCTCAACTAGCACTCTGCTCAGCTAGCAATCTGCTCAGCTAGCGCTCTCCTCACCTAGCACTCTGCTCAGCTAGCGCTCTCCTCACCTAGCACACTGCTCAGCTAGCGCTCTGCTCAGCTAGCGCTCTCCTCAACTAGCACTCTGCTCAGCTAGCACTCTTCTCAGCTAGCGCTCTGCTCAGCTAACGCTCAGCTCAGCCAGCGCTCTGCTCAGCCAGCACTCTGCTCAGCCAGCACTCTGCTCAGCTAGCAAACTGCTCACCTAGCACTCTGCTCACCTAGCACTCTGTTCAGCTAGCGCTATGCTCAGCTAGCACTCACTCAGCTAGCACTCTGTTCAGCTAGACGTCTGCTCAGCAAGCACTCTGCTCAGCTAGAACTCTGCTCAGGTAGCGCTCTGCTCAACTAGCACTCTGCTCAGCTAGCACTCTGATCAGCCAGCACTCTGCTCACCCAACACTCTGCTCACCTAGCGCTCTGCTCAGCTAGCACTATGCTCAGCTAGCGCTCTGCTCAACTAGCACTCTATTCAGCTAGCGCTATGCTCACCTAGCACTCTGCTCACCTAGAACTCTGTTCAACTATCACTCTCTTCAGCTAGCGCTATGCTCACCTAGCGTTCTGGTCAGCTAGCACTCTGCTCAGCCAGCACTCTTCTCAGCTAGCGCTCTGCTCAGCTAACGCTCTGCTCAGCCAGCGCTCTGCTCAGCCAGCACTCTGCTCAGCCAACACACTCCTCAGCTAGCTCTCTGTTCAGCCAGCACACTGCTCAGCTAGCACTATGCTCACCTAGCACTCTGCTCAGCTAGCACTCTGCTCAGCTAGCGCTCTCCTCACCTAGCACTCTGCTCAGCTAGCACTCTGCTCAGCTAGCGCTCTCCTCACCTAGCACTCTGCTGAGCTAGCGCTCTCCTCACCTCGCACTCTGCTCAGCTAGCGCTCTGCTCAGCTAGCGCTCTCGTCATCCAGCGCTCTGGTCAGCTAGCACTCTGCTCAGGCAGCACTCTGCTCACCTAGCGCTCTGCTCAGCTAACGCTCTGCTCAGCCAGCGCTCTGCTCAACTAGCACTCTGCTCATCCAGCACTCTGCTCAGCCAGCACACTCCTCAGCTAGTACTCTGATCAGCCAGCACTCTGCTCACCTAGCACTCTGCTCACCTAGCACTCTGCTCAGCTAGCACTCTGCTCAGGTAGCGCTCTACTCAGGTAGCACTCTGCCTAGCTATCACTCTGCTCAGCTAGCACTCTGATCAGCCACCACTCTGCTCACCTAGCACTCTGCTCAGCTAGCACTCAGCTCAGCCAGCACTCTGCTCACCTAGCACTCTGCTCAGCTAGCGCTCTGCTCAGGTAGCGCTCTGCTCCGGCAACACTCTGCTCACCTAGCACTCTGCTCAGCCAGCATTCTGCTCAGCAAGGACTATGCTCACGTAGCACTCTGCTCAGCTAGCACTCTGATCACCTAGAACTCTGCTCAGCCAGCACACTGCTCAGGTAGCACTCTACTCAGCTAGCGCTCTCCTCACCTAGCACTCTGCTCAGCTAGCACTCTGCTCAGCTAGCGCTCTCCTCACCTAGCACTCTCCTCAGCTAGCACTGTGCTCAGCAAGCACTCTTCTCAGCAAGCACTCTGCTCAGCTAGCACTCTGCTCAGCTACCTCTCTGCTCAGCCAGCAGACTGCTCACCTAGCACTCTGCTCTCCTAGCACTCTGCTCAGCTAGCACTCTGCTCAGCC
Organism: Morus bassanus; assembly: GCA_031468815.1. Lineage (NCBI taxonomy): Eukaryota > Metazoa > Chordata > Aves > Suliformes > Sulidae > Morus > Morus bassanus. The sequence goes on along the minus strand of JAVHSO010000169.1, from coordinate 187,023 downwards.
AGCACACTGCTCATCTAGTGCTCTGCTCAGCTAGCACACTGCTCACCTAGCGCTCTCCTCAACTAGCACTCTGATCAGGCAGCACTCTGCTCACCTAGCACTCTGCTCAGGTATCACTCTGCTCAGCCAGCACTCTGCTCAGCTAGCACTATGCTCAGCTAGCACTCTGCTCAGCTAGCGCTCTGCTCAGCCAGCAGACTGCTCAGCTAGCGCTCTGCTCAGCTAGCACTCTGATCAGCCAGCACTCTGCTCAGCAAGCACTGTGCTCAGCTAGCACACTGCTCAGCTAGCACTCTGCTCAGCTAGCACACTGCTCAGCTAGCGCTCTGCTCAGCCAGCAGACTGCTCAGCTAGCACTCTGCTCAGCTAGCACTCTGATCAGCAAGCACTCTCCTCACCTAGCACTCTGCTCAGCTAGCACTCTGATCAGCTATCACTCTGATCACCTAGAACTCTGCTCAGCCAGCGCTCTTCTCAGCTAGCGTTCTGCTCAGATAGCACTCTGCTCAGCTAGCACTCTGCTCAGCCAGCACTCTGCTCAGCATGCACACTGCTCAGCCAGCACTCTGCTCACCTAGCACTGTACTCAGCCAGCACACTGCTCAGCTAGCACTCTGCTCAGCAAGCACTCTGCTCAGCTAGCACTCTGCTCAGCCAGCACTCTGCTCACTTAGCGCTCTGCTCAGCTATCGTTCTGCTCAGATAGCACTCTGCTCAGCTAGCACTCTGCTCAGCCAGCACTCTGCTCAGCATGCACACTGCTCAGCCAGCACTCTGCTCACCTAGCACTGTACTCAGCCAGCACACTGCTCAGCTAGCACTCTGCTCAGCAAGCACTCTGCTCAGCTAGCACTCTGCTCAGCCAGCACTCTGCTCACTTAGCGCTCTTCTCAGCTAGCACTCTGCTCAGGCAACGCTCTGCTCAGCTAGCGCTCTGCTCAGATAGCACTCTGCTCAGCTAGCACTCTGCTCAGCCAGCACTCTGCTCACCTAGCACTCTGCTCAGGTAGCACTCTGCTCAGCTAGCGCTCTGCTCAGGTAGCGCTCTGCTCAACTAGCACTCTGCTCAGGCAACACTCTGCTCACCTAGCGCTCTGCTCAGCCAGCAGACTGCTCAGCTAGCACTCTACTCAGCTAGCACTCTGATCAGCCAGCGCTCTGCTCACCTAGCACTCTGCTCAGAATGCACTCTGCTCAGCCAGCACTCTGCTCACCTACCACTCTGCTCACCTAGCACTCTGCTCAGCCAGCACTCTGCTCAGCAAGCACTCTGCTGAGCCAGCGCTCTGCTCAGCTAGCACTCTGCTCAGCTAGCACTCTGATCAGCCAGTACTCTGCTCACCTAGCACTCTGCTCAGCCCGCTATCTGCTCAGCTAGCACTCTGCTCACCTAGCACTCTGCTCAGCTAGCACTCTGCTCAGCTATCACTCTGATCACCTAGAAGTCTGCTCAGCCAGCACACTGCTCAGGTAGCACTCTGCTCAGCTAGAACTCTGCTCAGCTAGCGCTCTCCTCACCTAGCACTCTGCTCAGCTAGCACTCTGCTCAGCTAGCACTCTCCTCAACTAGCACTCTGCTCAGCTAGCACTGTGCTCAGCTAGCACTCTGATCAGCAAGCACTCTGCTCACCTAGCACTCTGCTCAGCCAGCGATCTGCTCAGCTATCACTCTGATCACCTAGAACTCTGCTCAGCCAGCACACTGCTCAGGTACCACTCTGCTCAGCTAGCGCTCTCCTCACCTAGCACTCTGCTCAGCTAGCACTCTGCTAAGCTAGCGCTCTCATCACCTAGCACACTGCTCAGCTAGCACTCTGCACAGCAAGCACTCTGCTCAGCTAACACTCTGCTCAGGTAGCACTCTGCTCAGCTAGCGCTCTCCTCACCTAGCGCTCTGCTCACCTAGCGCTCTGCTCAGGTAGCGCTCTGCTCAACTAGCACTCTTTTCATCCACCACTCTGCTCAGCTAGCACTCTGCTCAGCCAGCGCTCTGCTCAGTTAGCACTCTGCTCAGCTAGAACTCTGATCACCTAGAACTCTGCTCAGCCAGCAGACTGCTCAGGTAGCACTCTGCTCAATTAGCACTCTGCTCAGCCTGCGCTCTCCTCACCTAGCACTCTGCTCAGCTAGCACTCTGCTCAGCCAACACTCTGCTCACCTAGAACTCTCCTCAGCCAGCACTCTGCTCAGCCAGCGCTCTGCTCATCTAGCACTCTGCTCAGCTAACACTATGCTCACCTAACATTCTCCTCAGCTAGCACTCTGATCACCTAGAACTCTGCTCAGCCAGCAGACTGCTCAGGTAGCACTCTGCTCAGCTAGCGCTCTCCTCACCTAGCACTCTCCTCACCTAGCACTCTGCTCAGCTAGCACTCTGCTCAGCTACCGCTCTCCTCACCTAGCACTCTGCTCATCTAGCACTCTGCTCAGCTAGCGTTATCCTCACCTAGCTCTCTGCTCAGCAAGAACTGTGCTCAGCTAGCGGTCTCCTCACCTAGCACTCTGCTCAGCAAGAACACTGCTCAGCCAGCACTCTGCTCAGCTAGCGCTCTGCTCAGCTAGCACACTGCTCAGATAGCGCTCTGCTCAGATAGCAGACTGCTCAGGTAGCACTCTGCTCAGCTAGCACTCTGCTCAGCTAGCACTCTGCTCACCTAGCACTCTGCTCAGCTAGAACTCTGATCACCTAGAACTCTGCTCAGCCAGCACACTACTCAGGTAGCATTCTGCTCAGCTAGCACTCTGCTCAGCTAACGCTCTCCTCACCTAGCACTCTGCTCAGCTAGCACTCTGCTCAGCTAGCGCTCTCCTCCCCTAGTACTCTGCTCAGCTAGCGCTGTCCTCAACTAGCACTCTGCTCAGTCAGCACTCTGCTCAGCCAGCGCTCTGCTCAGCTAGCACTCTGGTCAGCAAGCACTCTGCTCAGGTATTACTCTGCTCACCTTGCAATCTGCTCAGCAAGCTCTCTGCTCAGCAAGCACTCTGCTCAGCTAGTACTCTGATCAGCAAGCACTCTGCTCAGCCAGCACACTGCTCAGCTAGCGCTCTGTTCAGCCAGCACTCTGCTCAGCCAGCACAATCCTCAGCTAGCACTCTGATCAGCCAGCACACTGCTCACCTAGCGCTCTGATCAGCCAGTACTCTGCTCAGCAAGCACTCTCCTCACCTAGCACTCTGCTCACCTAGCACACTGCTCAGCTAGCGCTCTGCTCACCTAGCACTCTGCTCAGCTAGCGTTATCCTCACCTAGCTCTCTGCTCAGCAAGAACTGTGCTCAGCTAGCGGTCTCCTCACCTAGCACTCTGCTCAGCAAGAACACTGCTCAGCCAGCACTCTGCTCAGCTAGCGCTCTGCTCAGCTAGCACACTGCTCAGATAGCGCTCTGCTCAGATAGCAGACTGCTCAGGTAGCACTCTGCTCAGCTAGCACTCTGCTCAGCTAGCACTCTGCTCACCTAGCACTCTGCTCAGCTAGAACTCTGATCACCTAGAACTCTGCTCAGCCAGCACACTACTCAGGTAGCATTCTGCTCAGCTAGCACTCTGCTCAGCTAGCGCTCTCCTCACCTAGCACTCTGCTCAGCTAGCACTCTGCTCAGCTAGCGCTCTCCTCCCCTAGTACTCTGCTCAGCTAGCGCTGTCCTCAACTAGCACTCTGCTCAGTCAGCACTCTGCTCAGCCAGCGCTCTGCTCAGCTAGCACTCTGGTCAGCAAGCACTCTGCTCAGGTATTACTCTGCTCACCTTGCAATCTGCTCAGCAAGCTCTCTGCTCAGCAAGCACTCTGCTCAGCTAGTACTCTGATCAGCAAGCACTCTGCTCAGCCAGCACACTGCTCACCTAGCGCTCTGTTCAGCCAGCACTCTTCTCAGCCAGCACAATCCTCAGCTAGCACTCTGATCAGCCAGCACACTGCTCACCTAGCGCTCTGATCAGCCAGTACTCTGCTCAGGAAGCACTCTCCTCACCTAGCACTCTGCTCAGCTAGCACACTGCTCAGCTAGCGCTCTGCTCACCTAGCACTCTGCTCAGCCAGCACTCTGCTCACCTAGCACTCTGCTCAGGTAGCACTCTGCTCACCTAACACTCTGCTCATGTAGCGCTCTGCTCAGGTAGCGCTCTCCTCACCTAGCACTCTCCTCAGCTAGCACTGTGCTCAGCTAGCACTCTTCTCAGCAAGCACTCTGCTCAGCTAGCACACTGCTCAGCTAGCGCTCTTCTCAGCCAGCAGACTGCTCAGCTAGCACTCTACTCAGCTAGCACTCTGATCAGCCAGCACTCTGCTCAGCCAGCACACTGATCAGCTAGCACTCTGCTCAGGCAGCACACTGCTCAGCTAGCGCTCTGCTCAGCTAGCACACTGCTCACCTAGCACTCTGCTCAGCTAGCACTCTGATCAGCCAGTCTCTGCTCTCCTAGCACTCTGCTCAGCCAGCACTCTGATCAGCTAGCACTCTGCTCAGCTAGCACTCTACTCAGCCAGCACTCTGCTCAGCCAGCACACTGCTCAGCTAGCACTCTGCTCAGCTAGAGCTCTGATCAGGTAGCGCTCTGCTCAACTAGCACTCTGCTCAGCTAGCACTCTGATCAGCCAGCAATCTGCTCACCTAGCACTCTGCTCAGCTAGCACTCTGCTCAGCCAGCACACTGCTTAGCTAGCACTCTGCTCAGCCAGCACACTGCTCAGCCAGCACTCTGCTCAGGTAGCACTCTGCTCAGCAAGCACTCTGCTCAGCTAGCACTCTGATCAGCCAGCACTCTGCTCAGGCAACACTCTGCTCAGCTAGCGCTCTGCTCATCTAGCACTCTGCTCAGCCAGCACTCTGCTCACCTAGCACTCTGCTCAGCCAGCACTCTGCTCAGCTAGCGCTCTGCTCAGGTAGCGCTCTGCTCAACTAGCACTCTGTTCAGCCAGCACTCTGCTCAGCTAGCACTCTGCTCAGCTAGCACTCTGCTCACCTAGCACTGTGCTCAGCCAGCACACTGCTCAGGTAGCACTCTGCTCATCCAGCACACTGCTCAGCTAGCACTCTGCTCAGCAAGCACTCTGCTCACCTAGCGCTCTGCTCAGCTAGCACTCTGCTCAGCCAGCACTCTGCTCAGCCAGCAGACTGCTCACCTAGCACACTGATCAGCTAGCACTCTGCTCAGCCAGCACTCTGCTCACCTAGCACTCTGCTCAGCTAGCACTCTGCTCAGGTAGCGCTCTGCTCAACTAGCACTCTGCTCAGGCAACACTCTGCTCACCTAGCGCTCTGCTCAGCCAGCAGACTGCTCAGCTAGCACTCTACTCAGCTAGCACTCTGATCAGCCAGCGCTCTGCTCACCTAGCACTCTGCTCAGCCAGCGATGTGCTCAGCTACTACTCTGCTCACCTAGCACTCTGCTCAGCTAGCACTCTGCTCAGCTAGCACTCTGATCACCTAGAAATCTGCTCAGCTAGCACACTGCTCAGGTAGCACTCTGCTCAGCCAGCACTCTGCTCAGCTAGCGCTCTGCTCAGCCAACGCTCCGCTCAGCTAGCGCTCTGCTCAGCAAGCACTCTGCTCATCCAGCACACTGCTCAGCCAGCACTCTGCTCAGCTAGCAGTCTGCTCAGCCAGCACTCTGCTCAGCCAGCACTCTGCTCACCTAGCACTCTGCTCAGCCAGCACTCTGCTCAGCTAGCGCTCTGATCAGCCAGCACTCTGCTCACCTAGCACTCTGCTCACCTAGCACTCTGCTCAGCTAGCACTCTGCTCAGCCAGCACTCTGCTCAGCCAGGACACTCCTCAGCTAGCACTCTGTTCAGCCACCACTCTGCTCACCTAGCACTCTGCTCAGCCAGCACCCTGCTCAGGTAGCAGTCTGATCAGCTAGCGCTCTCCTCACCTAGCACTCTGCTCAGCTAGCTCTCTCCTCACCTAGCACTCTCCTCAGCTAGTACTGTGCTCAGCTAGCACTCTGCTCAGCCAGTCTCTGCTCTCCTAGCACTCTGCTCAGCCAGCACTCTGCTCAGCCAGCACTCTGCTCAGCTAGACCTCTGCTAAGCTAGCACTCTGCTCACCTATCACTCTGCTCAGCCAGCACTCTCCTCACCTAGCACTCTGCTCAGCTAGCGCTCTGATCCGGTAGCGCTCTGCTCAACTAGCACTCTGTTCAGCCTGCACTCTGCTCAGCTAGCACTCTGCTCACCTAGCACTCTGCTCAGCCAGCACACTGCTCAGCTAGCACTCTGCTCAGTCAGCACACTGCTCAGCTAGCACTCTGCTCAGCAAGCACTCTGCTCAGCTAGCACTCTGCTCTGCCAGCACTCTGCTCACCTAGCGCTCTGCTCAGCTAGCACTCTGCTCATCCAGCAATCTGCTCAGCTAGCGCTCTGCTCACCTAGCACTCTGCTCAGCTAGCAGTCTGCTCAGCCAGCACTCTGCTCACCTAGCACTCTGCTCAGCCAGCACTCTGATCAGCTATCGCTCTGCTCAGGTAGCGCTCTGCTCAACTAGCACTCTGCTCAGGCAACACTCTGCTCACCTAGCGCTCTGCTCAACTAGCGCTCTGCTCAGCTAGCACTCTGCTCATCCAGCACTCTTTTCAGCCAGCACTCTGCTCAGCCAGCACTCTGCTCAGCTAGCGCTCTCCTCACCTAGCACTCTCCTCACCTAGCACTCTGCTCAGCTAGCACCCTGCTCAGCTACCGCTCTCCTCACCTAGCACTCTGCTCAGCTAGCACTCTGCTCAAATAGCATTCTCCTCACATAGCTCTCTGCTCAGCAAGAACTGTGCTCAGCTAGCGGTCTCCTCACCTAGCACTCTGCTCAGCAAGCACACTGCTCAGCCAGCACTCTGCTCAGCTAGCACTCTGCTCAGCTAGCGCTCTGCTCAGCTAACACACTGCTCAGATAGCGCTCTGCTCAGATAGCAGACTGCTCAGCTAGCACTCTGCTCACCTAGCACTCTGCTCAGCTAGCACTCTGCTCAGCTAGCGCTCTCCTCAGCTAGCACTCTGTTCAGCTAGCGCTCTCCTCACCTAGCACTCTGCTCAGGTAGCGCTCTCCTCACCTAGCACTCTGCTCAGCTAGCACTCTGCTCAGCTAGCGCTCTCCTCAACTAGCACTCTGCTCAGCTAGCACTCTCGTCATCCAGCGCTCTGGTCAGCTAGCACTCTGCTCAGGCAGCACTCTGCTCAGCTAGCGCTCTGATCAGCTAGCACTATGCTCACCTAGCACTCTGCTCAGCTAGCACTCTGATCACCTAGAACTCTGCTCAGCCAGCACACTACTCAGGTAGCACGCTGCTCAGCTAGCACTCTGCTCAGCTAGCGCTCTCCTCACCTAGCACTATGCTCAGCTAGCACTCTGCTCAGCTAGCGCTCTCCTCCCCTAGCACTCTGCTCACCTAGCGCTCTCCTCACCTAGCACTCTGCTCAGCTAGCGCTGTCCTCAACTAGCACTCTGCTCAGCTAGCACTCTGCTCAGCCAGCGCTCTACTCAGCTAGCACTCTGCTCAGCAAGCACTCTGCTCAGGTATTACTCTGCTCACCTTGCAATCTGCTCAGCAAGCTCTCTACTCAGCAAGCACTCTGCTCAGCTAGTACTCTGATCAGCAAGCACTCTGCTCAGCTAGCGCTCTGCTCAGCCAGCACTCTACTCAGCCAGCACACTCCTCAGCTAGTACTCTGTTCAGCCAGCAGACTGTTCACCTAGCACTCTGCTCAGCCAGCACTCTGCTCAGCAAGCACTCTCCTCACCTAGCACTCTGCTCAGCTAGCACTCTGCTTAGCTAGCGCTCTGCTCACCTAGCAGTCTGCTCAGCCAGCACTCTGCTCACCTAGCACTCTGCTCAGATAGCACTCTGCTCAGCTAGCACTCTGCTCACCTAGCACTCTGCTCAGCTAGCACTCTGATCACCTAGAACTCTGCTCAGCCAGCACACTGCTCAGCTAGCACACTGCTCAGCTAGCGCTCTCCTAACCTAGCACTCTCCTCAGCTAGCACTGTGCTCAGCAAGCACTCTGCTCAGCTACAACTATGCTCACCTAGCACTCTGCTCAGCTAGAACTCTGATCACCTAGAACTCTGCTCATCCAGCACACTACTCAGGTAGCACTCTGCTCAGCTAGCACTCTGCTCAGCCAGCACTCTGCTCACCTAGCACTCTGCTCAGCTAGCGCTCTGCTCAGCAAGCACTCTGCTCAGCCAGCACTCTGCTCAGCCAGCACTCTGCTCAGCCAGCACACTGCTCAGCTAGCACTCTGCTCAGCCAGCACTCTGCTCAGGTAGCGCTCTGCTCAGCCAGCACTCTGCTCAGCCAGCACATTCCTCAGCTAGCGCTCTGTTCAGCCAGCACACTGTTCACCTAGCGCTCTGATCAGCCAGCACTCTGCTCAGCTAGCGCTCTCCTCACCTAGCACTCTGCTCAGCCAGCACTCTGCTCACCTAGCACTATGCTCAGGTAGCACTCTGCTCACCTAGCACTCTGCTCAGGTAGCGGTCTGCTCAGGTAGCGCTCTGCTCAGGCAACACTCTGCTCACCTAGCACTCTGCTCAGCCAGACCTCTGCTCACCAAGCACTATGCTCACCTAGCACTCTGCTCAGCTAGCACACTGCTCAGCTAGCACACTGCTCAGCTAGCGCTCTCCTCACCTAGCACTCTCCTCAGCTAGCACTGTGCTCAGCAAGCACTCTTCTCAGCAAGCACTCTGCTCAGCTAGCACTCTGCTCAACTACCACTCTGCTCAGCCAGCACTCTGCTCACCTAGCACTCTGCTCAGGCAACACTCTGCTCACCTAGCGCTCTGCTCAGCCAGCAGACTGCTCAGCTAGCACTCTACTCAGCTAGCACGCTGATCAGCCAGCGCTCTGCTCACCTAGCACTCTGCTCAGCAAGCACTCTGCTCAGCCAGCAATCTGCTCACCTAGCGCTCTGCTCAGCCAGCAGACTGCTCAGCTAGCACTCTACTCAGCTAGCACTCTGCTCAGCCAGCGCTCTGCTCAGCTAGCGCTCTGCTCAGCTAGCACTCTGATCAGCCAGTACTCTGCTCACCTAGCACTTTGATCAGCCAGCGATCTGCTCAGCTACCACTCTGCTCACCTAGCACTCTGCTCAGGGAGCACTCTGCTCAGCTATCACTCTGATCACCTAGAACTCTGCTCAGTAAGCACTCTGCTCAGCCAGCAGACTGCTCACCTAGCACTCTGCTCAGTAAGCACTCTGATCAGCCAGCACACTGCTCAGCCAGCACACTGATCAGCTAGCACTCTGCTCAGCTAGCACTCTGCTCAGCTAGCGCTCTGCTCAGCTAGCACACTGCTCACCTAGCACTCTGCTCAGCTAGCACTCTGATCAGCCAGCACTCTGCTCTCCTAGCACTCTGCTCAGGCAGCACTCTGCTCAGCCAGTCTCTGCTCTCCTAGCACTCTGCTCAGCCAGCACTCTGCTCAGCTAGCACTCTGCTCAGGTAGCACTCTGCTCAGCCAGCACTCTGCTCAGCCAGCACTCTGCTCAGCTAGCATTCTGCTCAGCTAGCGCTCTGATCAGGTAGCACTCTGCTCACCTAGCACTCTGCTCAGGTAGCGCTCTGCTCAGGCAACACTCTGCTCACCTAGCACTCTGCTCAGCCACACCTCTGCTCACCAAGCACTATGCTCACCTAGCACTCCGCTCAGCTAGCACTCTGATCACCTAAAACTCTGCTCAGCCAGCACACTGCTCAGCTAGCACACTGCTCAGCTAGCGCTCTCCTCACCTAGCACTCTCCTCAGCTAGCACTGTGCTCAGCAAGCACTCTGCTCAGCTAGCACTATGCTCACCTAGCACTCTGCTCAGCTAGAACTCTGATCACCTAGAACTCTGCTTAGCCAGCACACTACTCAGGTAGCACTCTGCTCAGCTAGCACTCTGCTCAGCTAGCGCTCTCCTCACCTAGCACTCTGCTCAGCTAGCATTCTGCTCAGCTAGCGCTCTCCTCCCCTAGCACTCTGCTCACCTAGCGCTCTCCTCACCTAGCACTCTGCTCAGCTAGCACTCTGCTCAGCCAGCGCTCTGCTCAGCTAGCTCTCTACTCAGCAAGCACTCTGCTCAGGTATTACTCTGCTCACCTTGAAATCTGCTCAGCAAGCTCTCTACTCAGCAAGCACTCTGCTCAGCTAGTACTCTGATCAGCAAGCACTCTGCTCAGCCAGCACACTGCTGAGCCAGCACTCTGCTCAGCTAGCGCTCTGCTCAGCCAGCACTCTGCTCAGCCAGCACACTGTTCACCTAGCGCTCTGATCAGCCAGCACTCTTCTCAGCTAGCACTCTCCTCACCTAGCACTCTGCTCAGCTAGCGCTCTCCTCACCTAGCACTCTGCTCAGCCAGCACTCCGCTCACCTAGCACTCTGCTCAGGTAGCACTCTGCTCACCTAGCACTCTGCTCAGGTAGCGCTCTGCTCAGGTAGCGCTCTGCTCAGGCAACACTCTGCTCACCTAGCACTCTGCTCAGCCAGACCTCTTCTCAGCAAGCACTATGCTCACCTAGAACTCTGCTCAGCCAGCACACTGCTCAGCTAGCACACTGCTCAGCTAGCACACTGCTCAGCTAGCGCTCTCCTCACCTAGCACTCTCCTCAGCTAGCACTGTGCTCAGCAAGCACTCTTCTCAGCAAGCACTCTGCTCAGCTAGCACTCTGCTCAGCTAGCACTCTGCTCAGCCAGCACTCTCCTCACCTAGCACTCTGCTCAGGTAGCACTCTGTTCATCAAGCACTCTGCTCAGCCAGCACACTGATCAGCTAGCACTCTGATCAGCTAGCACTCTGCTCAGCTAGCGCTCTGCTCAGCTAGCACACTGCTCACCTAGCACTCTGCTCAGGCAACACTCTGCTCACCTAGCGCTCTGCTCAGCCAGCAGACTGCTCAGCTAGCACTCTACTCAGCAAGCACTCTGATCAGCCAGCGCTCTGCTCACCTAGCACTCTGATCAGCCAGCACTCTGCTCAGCCAGCGCTCTGCTCACCTAGCACTCTGCTCAGCCAGCACTCTGCTCTCCTAGCGCTCTGCTCAGCCAGCACTCTGCTCAGCTAGCACTCTGCTCAGCTAGCACTCTGATCAGCCAGCGCTCTGCTCAGCTAGCACACTGCTCACCTAGCACTCTGCTCAGCCACACCTCTGCTCACCAAGCACTATGCTCACCTAGCACTCCGCTCAGCTAGCACTCTGATCACCTAAAACTCTGCTCAGCCAGCACACTGCTCAGCTAGCACACTGCTCAGCTAGCGCTCTCCTCACCTAGCACTCTCCTCAGCTAGCACTGTGCTCAGCAAGCACTCTGCTCAGCTAGCACTATGCTCACCTAGCACTCTGCTCAGCTAGAACTCTGATCACCTAGAACTCTGCTCAGCCAGCACACTACTCAGGTAGCACTCTGCTCAGCTAGCACTGTGCTCAGCTAGCGCTCTCCTCACCTAGCACTCTGCTCAGCTAGCATTCTGCTCAACTAGCGCTCTCCTCCCCTAGCACTCTGCTCACCTAGCGCTCTCCTCACCTAGCACTCTGCTCAGCTAGCACTCTGCTCAGCCAGCGATCTGCTCAGCTAGCTCTCTACTCAGCAAGCACTCTGCTCAGGTATTACTCTGCTCACCTTGCAATCTGCTCAGCAAGCTCTCTGCTCAGCAAGCACTCTGCTCAGCTAGTACTCTGATCAGCAAGCACTCTGCTCAGCCAGCACACTGCTGAGCCAGCACTCTGCTCAGCTAGCGCTCTGCTCAGCCAGCACTCTGCTCAGCCAGCACACTGTTCACCTAGCGCTCTGATCAGCCAGCACTCTTCTCAGCTAGCACTCTCCTCACCTAGCACTCTGCTCAGCTAGCGCTCTCCTCACCTAGCACTCTGCTCAGCCAGCACTCTGCTCACCTAGCACTCTGCTCAGGTAGCACTCTGCTCACCTAGCACTCTGCTCAGGTAGCGCTCTGCTCAGGTAGCGCTCTGCTCAGGCAACACTCTGCTCACCTAGCACTCTGCTCAGCCAGACCTCTGCTCAGCAAGCACTATGCTCACCTAGAACTCTGCTCAGCTAGCACACTGCTCAGCTAGCGCTCTCCTCACCTAGCACTCTCCTCAGCTAGCACTGTGCTCAGCAAGCACTCTTCTCAGCAAGCACTCTGCTCAGCTAGCACTCTGCTCAGCTACCACTCTGCTCAGCCAGCACTCTGCTCACCTAGCACTCTGCTCAGGTAGCACTCTGATCATCAAGCACTCTGCTCAGCCAGCACACTGATCAGCTAGCACTCTGATCAGCTAGCACTCTGCTCAGCTAGCGCTCTGCTCAGCTAGCACACTGCTCACCTAGCACTCTGCTCAGGCAACACTCTGCTCACCTAGCGCTCTGCTCAGCCAGCAGACTGCTCAGCTAGCACTCTACTCAGCTAGCACTCTGATCAGCCAGCGCTCTGCTCACCTAGCACTCTGATCAGCAAGCACTCTGCTCAGCCAGCACTCTGCTCACCTAGCATCTGCTCAGCCAGCACTCTGCTCACCTAGCGCTCTGCTCAGCCAGCACTCTGCTCAGCTAGCACTCTGCTCAGCTAGCACTCTGATCAGGCAGCGCTCTGCTCAGCTAGCACACTGCTCACCTAGCACTCTGCTCAGCCAGCAGACTGCTCACCTAGCACTCTGCTCAGCTAGCACACTGCTCAGCTAGCGTTCTCCTCACCTAGCACTCTCCTCAGCTACCACTGTGCTCAGCAAGCACTCTTCTCAGCAAGCACTCTGCTCAGCTAGCACTCTGCTCAGCTAGCACTCTGCTCAGCCAGCACACTGCTCACCTAGCACTCTGCTCAGCTAGCACTCTGATCAGCCAGCACTCTGCTCAGCCAGCACACTGATCAGCTAGCACTCTGCTCAGCTAGCACTCTGCTCAGCTAGCGCTCTGCTCAGCTAGCACACTGCTCAGCTAGCACACTGCTCAGCTAGCACTCTGCTCAGCCAGCACTCTGCTCAGCCAGTCTCTGCTCTCCTAGCACTCTGCTCAGCCAGCACACTGCTCAGCTAGCACTCTGCTCAGGTAGCACTCTGCTCAGCCAGCACTCTGCTCACCTAGCACTCTGCTCAGCTAGCGCACTGATCAGGTAGCGCTCTGCTCAACTAACACTCTGCTCAGCTAGCACTCTGCTCAGCCAGCACTCTGCTCACCTAGCACTCTGCTCAGCTAGCACTCTGCTCAGCCAGCACAGTGCTCAGCTAGCACTCTGCTCAGCCAGCACACTGCTCAGCCAGCACACTGCTCAGCTAGCACTCTGCTCAGCAAGCACTCTGCTCAGCTAGCACTCTGCTCAGCCAGCACTCTGCTCACCTAGCGCTCTGCTCAGCTAGCACTCTGCTCAGACAACGCTCTGCTCAGCTAGCCCTCTGCTCAGCTAGAACTCTGCTCAGCCAGCACTCTGCTCAGCCAGCACTCTGCTCAGCCAGCACTCTGCTCAGCTAGCGCTCTGCTCAGCCAGCACTCTAATCACCTAGCACTCTGCTCAGCCAGCACACTGCTCAGCTAGCACACTGCTCAGCCACCGCACTGCTCAGCTAGCACTCTGCTCGGCCAGCACACTGCTCAGCTAGCACTCTGCTCAGCAAGCACTCTGCTCAGCTAGCACTCTGCTCAGCCAGCACTCTGTTCACCTAGCGCTCTGCTCAGCTAGCACTCTGCTCAGGCAACGATCTGCTCAGCTAGCGCTCTGCTCAGCTAGCACTCTGCTCAGCCAGCACTCTGCTCAGCTATCACTCTGCTCAGCCAGAACTCTGCTCAGCTAGCGCTCTGCTCAGCTAGCACTCTGCTCACCTAGCACTCTGTTCAGCCAGCACTCTGATCAGGCAACGCTCTGCTCAGCAAGCACTCTACTCAGCTAGCACTCTGCTCAGCTAGCACTCTGATCAGCCAGCACTCTGCTCAGCCAGCACACTGATCAGCTAGCACTCTGCTCAGCTAGAACTCTGCTCAGCCAGCACACTGCTCAGCCAGCATTCTGCTCAGCTAGCACACTGCTCACCTAGCACTCTGCTCAGCTAGCACTCTGCTCAGCCAGTCTCTGCTCTCCTAGTACTCTGCTCAGCTAGCACTCTGCTCAGCTAGTACTATGTTCAGCTAGACCTCTACTCAGCTAGCACTCTGCTCAGCCAGCAGACTGCTCAGCTAGCACACTGCTCACCTAGCACTCTGCTCAGCTAGCGCTCTGATCAGGTAGCGCTCTGCTCAGCCAGCACTCTACTCACCTAGCACTCTGCTCAGCTAGCACTCTGCTCAGGTAACGCCCTGCTCAGCTAGCGCTCTGCTCAGATAGCACTCTGCTCAGCCAGCACTCTGCTCACCTAGCACTCTGCTCAGCCAGCACTCTGCTCAGCTAGCACTCTGCTCAGGTAGCACTCTGCTCAACTAGCACTCTGTTCAGCTAGCACTCTGCTCAGCTAGCGCTCTGCTCAGCCAGCACTCTGCTCACGTAGCACTCTGCTCAGCCAGAACTCTGCTCAGCTATCATTCTGATCACCTAGAACTCTGCTCAGCAAGCACTCTGCTCAGCCAGCACTCTGCTCAGCAAGCACTATGCTCAGCCAGAGCTCTGCTCAGCCAGCAGACTGCTGAGCTAGCACTCTGATCAGCCAGCAGACTGCTCACCTAGCACTCTGCTCAGCCAGCGATCTGCTCAGCTAGCACCCTGCTCACCTAGCACTCTGCTCAGCTAGCACTCTGCTCACCTAGCACGCTGCTCAGCTATCACTCTGATCACCTAGAACTCTGCTCAGGCAGCACACTGCTCAGGTAGCACTCTGCTCAGCTAGCGCTCTCCTCACCTAGCACTCTGCTCAGCTAGCACTCTGATCAGCTAGCGCTCTCCTCACCTAGCACTCTGCTCAGCAAGCACTCTGCTCAGCTAGCACACTGCTCAGCTAGCACACTGCTCAGCTAGCGCTCTGATAAGGTAGCGCTCTGCTCAAGTAGCACTCTGCTCAGCCAGCACTCTGCTCACCTAGCACTCTGCTCAGCTAGCACTCTGCTCAGCCAGCACACTGCTCAGATAGCACACTGCTCACCTAGCACTCTGTTCAGCCAGCACTCTGATCAGGCAACGCTCTGCTCAGCAAGCACTCTACTCAGCTAGCACTCTGCTCAGCTACCACTCTGCTCAGCCAGCAGACTGCTCACCTAGCACTCTGCTCAGGTAGCACTCTGATCAGCCAGCACTCTGCTCAGCCAGCACACTGATCAGCTAGCACTCTGCTCAGCTAGCACTCTGCTCAACCAGCACACTGCTCAGCCAGCATTCTGCTCAGCTGTCACACTGCTCACCTAGCACTCTGCTCAGCTAGCACTCTGATCAGCTAGCACTCCTCTCACCTAGCACTCTGCTCAGCTAGCACACTGCTCAGCTAGCACTCTGCTCAGGTAGCACTCTGCTCAGCCAGCACTCTGCTCACCTAGCACTCTGCTCAGCTAGCGCTCTGATCAGGTACCGCTCTGCTCAACTAGCACTCTGTTCAGCCAGCACTCTGCTCAGCTAGCACTCTGCTCAGCCAGCACTCTGCTCAGCTAGCACTCTGCTCAGCAATCACTCTGCTCAGCTAGTACTCTGCTCAGCCAGCACTCTGCTCACCTAGCGCTCTGCTCAGCTAGCACTCTGCTCAGGCAACGCCCTGCTCAGCTAGCTCTCTGCTCAGCCAGCACTCTGTTCACCTAGCGCTCTGCTCAGCTAGCACACTGCTCAGCCAGCACACTGCTCAGCTAGCACTCTGCTCAGCAAGCACTCTGCTCAGCTAGCACTCTGTTCAGCCAGCACTCTTCTCACCTAGCACTCTGCTCAGCTAGCACTCTGCTCAGGCAACGCTCTGCTCAGCTAGCGCTCTGCTCAGCTAGCACTCTGCTCAGCCAGCACTCCGCTCAGCTAGCACTCTGCTCAGCCAGCACCCTGCTCACCTAGCGCTCTGCTCAGCTAGCACACTGCTCACCTAGCACTCTGTTCAGCCAGCACTCTGATCAGGCAACGCTCTGCTCAGCAAGCACTCTACTCAGCTAGCGCTCTGCTCAGCTACCACTCTGCTCAGCCAGCAGACTGCTCACCTAGCACACTGATCAGCTAGCACTCTGCTCATCTAGCACTCTGCTCAGCCAGCACACTGCTCAGCCAGCATTCTGCTCAGCTAGCACACTGCTCACCTAGCACTCTGCTCAGCGAGCACTCTGATCAGCTAGCACTCCTCTCACCTAGCACTCTGCTCAGGTAGCACTCTGCTCAGCCAGTCTCTGCTCTCCTAGCACTCTGCTCAGCTAGCACTCTCCTCACCTAGCACTATGCTCAGCTAGACCTCTGCTCAGCTAGCACTCTGCTCAGGTAGCACTCTGCTCAGCCAGCACTCTGCTCACCTAGCACTCTGCTCAGCTAGCGCTCTGATCAGGTAGCGCTCTGCTCAGCCAGCATTCTGCTCAGGCAACGCCCTGCTCAGCTAGCGCTCTGCTCAGCTAGCACTCTGCTCAGCCAGCACTCTGCTCACCTAGCACTCTGCTCAGCCAGCACTCTGCTCACGTAGCACTCTGCTCAGCCAGAACTCTGCTCAGCAAGCACTCTGCTCAGCCAGCGCTCTGCTCAGCCAGCAGACTGCTGAGCTAGCACTCTGATCACCTAGAACTCTGCTCAGGTAGCACTCTGCTCAGCTAGCACTCTGCTCAGCTAGCGCTCTGCTCAGCTAGCACTCTGATCAGCCAGCACTCTGCTCACCTAGCACTCTGCTCAGGTAGCACTCTGCTCAGCCAGTCTCTGCTCTCCTAGCACTCTGCTCAGCCAGCACCCTGCTCAGCTAGCACTCTGCTCACCTAGCACTCTGCTCAGCCAGCACTCAGCTCAGCCAGCACTCTGCTCAGCTAGCATTCTGCTCAGCTAGCGCTCTGATCAGGTAGCACTCTGCTCACCTAGCACTCTGCTCAGGTAGCGCTCTGCTCAGGTAGCGCTCTGCTCAGGCAACACTCTGCTCACCTAGCACTCTGCTCAGCCACACCTCTGCTCACCAAGCACTATGCTCACCTAGCACTCCGCTCAGCTAGCACTCTGATCACCTAAAACTCTGCTCAGCCAGCACACTGCTCAGCTAGCACACTGCTCAGCTAGCGCTCTCCTCACCTAGCACTCTCCTCAGCTAGCACTGTGCTCAGCAAGCACTCTGCTCAGCTAGCACTATGCTCACCTAGCACTCTGCTCAGCTAGAACTCTGATCACCTAGAACTCTGCTCAGCCAGCACACTACTCAGGTAGCACTCTGCTCAGCTAGCACTCTGCTCAGCTAGCGCTCTCCTCACCTAGCACTCTGCTCAGCTAGCATTCTGCTCAGCTAGCGCTCTCCTCCCCTAGCACTCTGCTCACCTAGCGCTCTCCTCACCTAGCACTCTGCTCAGCCAGCGCTCTGCTCAGCTAGCTCTCTACTCAGCAAGCACTCTGCTCAGGTATTACTCTGCTCACCTTGCAATCTGCTCAGCAAGCTCTCTGCTCAGCAAGCACTCTGCTCAGCTAGTACTCTGATCAGCAAGCACTCTGCTCAGCCAGCACACTGCTGAGCCAGCACTATCCTCAGCTAGCGCTCTGCTCAGCCAGCATTCTGCTCAGCCAGCACACTGTTCACCTAGCGCTCTGATCAGCCAGCACTCTGCTCAGCTAGCACTCTCCTCACCTAGCACTCTGCTCAGCTAGCGCTCTCCTCACCTAGCACTCTGCTCAGCCAGCACTCTGCTCACCTAGCACTCTGCTCAGGTAGCACTCTGCTCACCTAGCACTCTGCTCAGGTAGCGCTCTGCTCAGGTAGCGCTCTGCTCAGGCAACACTCTGCTCACCTAGCACTCTGCTCAGCCAGACCTCTGCTCAGCAAGCACTATGCTCACCTAGCACTCTGCTCAGCTAGCACTCTGATCACCTAGAACTCTGCTCAGCCAGCACACTGCTCAGCTAGCACACTGCTCAGCTAGCGCTCTCCTCACCTAGCACTCTCCTCAGCTAGCACTGTGCTCAGCAAGCACTCTTCTCAGCAAGCACTCTGCTCAGCTAGCACTCTGCTCAGCTAGCACTCTGCTCAGCCAGCACTCTGCTCACCTAGCACTCTGCTCAGGTAGCACTCTGATCAGCCAGCACTCTGCTCAGCCAGCACACTGATCAGCTAGCACTCTGATCAGCTAGCACTCTGCTCAGCTAGCGCTCTGCTCAGCTAGCACACTGCTCACCTAGCACTCTGCTCAGGCAAGAGTCTGCTCACCTAGCGCTCTGCTCAGCCAGCAGACTGCTCAGCTAGCACTCTACTCAGTTAGCACTCTGATCAGCCAGCGCTCTGCTCACCTAGCACTCTGATCAGCAAGCACTCTGCTCAGCCAGCACTCTGCTCACCTAGCACTCTGCTCAGCCAGCACTCTGCTCACCTAGCACTCTGCTCAGCCAGCAGACTGCTCACCTAGCACTCTGCTCAGCCAGCACTCTCATCAGCCAGCACTCTGCTCAGCTAGCACTCTGCTCAGCTAGCGCTCTGATCAGGTAGCGCTCTGCTCAACTAGCACTCTGCTCAGGTAGCACTCTGCTCAGCCAGTCTCTGCTCTCCTAGCACTCTGCTCAGCCAGCACTCTGCTCAGCCAGCACTCTGCTCAGCTAGCACTCTGCTCAGCTAGCACTGTGCTCAGCCAGCACACTGCTCAGCTAGCACTCTGCTCAGCTAGCACTCTGCTCAGCTAGCACTCTGCTCACCTAGCACTCTGCTCAGCTAGCACTCTGCTCAGCCAGCACACTGCTCAGCTAGCACTCTGCTCAGCCAGCACACTGCTCAGCCAGCACACTGCTCAGCTAGCACTCTGCTCAGCAAGCACTCTGCTCAGCTAGCACTCTGCTCAGCCAGCAATCTGCTCACCCAACGCTCTGCTCAGCTAGCACTCTGCTCAGGCAACGCTCTGCTCAGCTAGCGCTCTCCTCAGCTAGCACTCTGCTCAGCCAGCACTCTGCTCACCTAGCACTCTGCTCAGCCAGCACTCTGCTAAGCTAGCGCTCTGCTCAGCCAGCACTCTGCTCACCTAGCACTCTGCTCAGCTAGCACTCTGCTCAGCTACAACTCTGCTTAGCTACCACTCTGCTCAGCCAGCACACTGCTCACGTAGCACTCTGCTCAGATAGCACTCTGATCAGCCAGCACTCTGCTCAGCCAGCACACTGATCATCTAGCACTCTGCTCAGCTAGCACTCTGCTCAGCTAGCACTCTGATCACCTAGAACTCAGCTCAGCCAGCACACTGCTCAGGTAGCACTCTGCTCAGCTAGCGCTCTGCTCACCTAGCACTCTGCTCAGGTAGCACTCAGCTCAGCCACCACTCTGCTCACCTGGAACTCAGCCAGCGCTCTGCTCAGCTAGCACTCTGCTCAGCTAACACTCTGCTCAGCCAGCAGACTGCTCACCTAGCACTCTGCTCAACTAGCACTCTGATCAGCCAGCACTCTCCTCACCTAGCACTCTGCTCAGCTAGCACTCTGCTCAGCCAGCACTCTGCTCACCTAGCGCTCTGCTCAGCAAGAACTCAGCCAGCACACTACTCAGGTAGCACTCTGCTCAGCTAGCACTCTGCTCAGCTAGCGCTCTCACCTAGCACTCTCCTCAGCTAGCACACTGCTCAGCTAGCGCTCTCCTCACCTATCACTCTGCTCAGCTAGCGCTGTCCTCAACAAGCACTCTGCTCAGCTAGCACTCTGCTCAGCCTGCGCTCTGCTCAGCTAGAACTCTGCTCAGCAAGCACTCTGATCAGCCAGCACTCTGTTCACCTAGCACTCTGCTCAGCTAACACTATGCTCACCTAGAACTCTGCTCAGCTAGCACTCTGACCACCTAGAACTCTGCTCAGCTAGCACACTGCTCAGCTAGCACACTGCTAGGTGAGCAGAGTGCTGCCTGAGCAGAGTGCTTGCTGAGAAGAGTGCTGGCTGAGTAGAGTACTGGCTGAACAGAGTGCTAGGAGAGCAGAGACTGGCTGATCAGAGTGCTAGCTGAGCAGAGTGCTAGGTGAGCAGAGTGCTAGGTGAGCAGAGTGCTGGCTGATCAGAGTGCTACCTGAGCAGAGTGCTAGTTGAGCAGTGTGCTAGCTGAGCAGAGCGCTAGCTGAGCAGTGTGCTTGCTGAGAAGAGCGCTAGCTGAGCAGAGTGCTACCTGAGCAGATTGCTTGGTGAGCAGAGTGCTGGCTGATGTTTCCTGTGGCTCAGGCAACGCTCTGCTCAGCTAGCACTCTGCTCAGCTAGCACTCTGCTCAGCCAGCACTCTGCTCAGCCAGCACAATGATCAGCTAGAACTCTGCTCAGCTAGCACTCTGCTCAGCCAGCACACTACTCAGCCAGCACTCTGCTCACCTAGCACTCTGCGCAGGTAGCACTCAGCTCAGCCAGTCTCTGCTCTCCTAGCACTCTGCTCAGCAAGCACTCTGCTCACCTAGCACTCTGCTCAGATAGCACTCTGCTCAGCCAGCGCTCTGCTCAGGCAGCAGACTGCTCAGCTAGCACTCTACTCAGCTAGCACTGTGATCAGCCAGCACTCTGCTCAGCTAGCACTCTGCTCAGCTAGCACTCTGCTCAGCCAGCACTCTGCTCAGCAAGCACTCTGCTCATCCAGCGATCTGCTCAGCTAGCACTGTGCTCACCTAGCACTCTGCTCAGCTAGCACTCTGCTCACCAAGCACTATGCTCAGCTATCACTCTGATCACCTAGAAATCTGCTCAGCCAGCACACTACTCAGGTAGCACTCTGCTCAGCTAGCGCTCTCCTCACCTAGCACTCTGCTCAGCTAGCACTCTGCTCAGCAAGCACTCTGCTGAGCTAGCACTCTGCTCAGCTAGCACTCTGCTCAGCTAGCACACTGCTCAGCTAGCGCTCTTCTCAGCCAGCAGACTGCTCAGCTAGCACTCTACTCAGCTAGCACTCTGCTCAGCTATCACTCTGCTCACCTAGCACTCTGGTCAGCTAGTGCTCTCATCAGGTAGCGCTCTGCTCAACTAGCACTCTGTTCAGCCAGCACTCTGCTCAGCCACCACTCTGCTCACCTAGCACTTTGCTCAGCTATCACTCTGCTCAGCCAGCACACTGCTCAGCTAGCACTCTGCTCAGCCAGCACAGTGCTCAGCCAGCACACTGCTCAGCTAGCACTCTGCTCAGCCAGCACACTGCTCAGCCAGCACTCTGCTCAGCTAGCACTCTGCTCAGCTAGCACTCTGCTCAGCCAGAACTCTGCTCAGCTAGCGCTCTGCTCAGCCCGCGATATGCTCAGGCAACGCTCTGCTCAGCTAGCACACTGCTCAGCTAGCACTCTGTTCAGCCAGCACTCTGCTCAGGCAACGCTCTGCTCAGCTAGCACACTACTCAGCTAGCACTCTGTTCAGCCAGCACTCTGCTCACCTAGCACTCTGCTCAGCCAGTACTCTGCTCAGCTAGCACTCTGCTCAGCTAGCACACTGCTGACCTAGCACTCTGTTCAGCCAGCACTCTGCTCACCTAGCGCTCTGCTCAGCCAGCAGAATGCTCAGCCAGCACTCTGCTCAGCTAGCACTCTGATCAGCCAGTACTCTGCTCACCTAGCACTCTGCTCAGCCCGCGATCTGCTCAGGCAACGCTCTGCTCAGCTAGCACACTGCTCATCTAGCACTCTGTTCAGCCAGCACTCTGCTCAGGCAACGCTCTGCTCAGCTAGCACACTGCTCAGCTAGCACTCTGTTCAGCCAGCACTCTGCTCAGCTAGCGCTCTGCTCAGCTAGCACTGCTCACCTAGCACTCTGTTCAGCCAGCACTCTGCTCAGCTAGCGCTCTGCTCAGCCAGCAGACTGCTCAGCCAGCACTCTGCTCAGCTAGCACTCTGCTCAGCCAGAACTCTGCTCAGCTAGCGCTCTGCTCAGCCAGCACACTGCTCAGCTAGCACTCTAATCAGCTAGCACTGTGATCAGCCAGCACTCTGCTCAGCTAGCACTCTGCTCAGCTAGCACTCTGCTCAGCCAGCACTCTGCTCAGCAAGCACTCTGCTCAGCCAGCGCTCTGCTCAGCTAGCACTCTGCTCAGCTAGCACTCTGCTCAGCTAGGACTCTGCTCATCCAGCGATCTGCTCAGCTAGCACTCTGCTCACCTAGCACTCTGCTCAGCTAGCACTCTGCTCACCCAGCACTCTGCTCAGCTATCACTCTGATCACTTAGAAATCTGCTCAGCCAGCACACTACTCAGGTAGCACTCTGCTCAGCTAGCGCTCTCCTCACCTAGCACTCTGCAAACCTAGCACTCTGCTCAGCAAGCACTCTGCTGAGCTAGCACTCTGCTCAGCTAGCACACTGCTCAGCTAGCACACTGCTCAGCTAGCGCTCTTCTCAGCCAGCAGACTGCTCAGCTAGCACTCTACTCAGCTAGCACTCTGCTCAGCTATCACTCTGCTCACCTAGCACTCTGGTCAGCTAGCGCTCTGATCAGGTAGCGCTCTGCTCAACTAGCACTCTGTTCAGCCAGCACTCTGCTCAGCCACCACTCTGCTCAGCTAGCACTTTGCTCAGCTATCACTCTGCTCAGCCAGCACACTGCTCAGCTAGCACTCTGCTCAGCCAGCACACTGCTCAGCCAGCACACTGCTCAGCTAGCACTCCGCTCAGCCCGCGATATGCTCAGCTAGCGCTCTGCTCAGCTAGCACACTGCTGACCTAGCACTCTGTTCAGCCAGCACTCTGCTCACCTATCGCTCTGCTCAGCCAGCAGACTGCTCAGCCAGCACTCTGCTCAGCTAGCACTCTGATCAGCCAGTACTCTCCTCACCTAGCACTCTGCTCAGCCCGCGATCTGCTCAGGCAACGCTCTGCTCAGCTAGCACACTGCTCATCTAGCACTCTGTTCGGCCAGCACTCTGCTCAGGCAACGCTCTGCTCAGCTAGCACACTGCTCAGCTAGCACTCTGTTCAGCCAGCACTCTGCTCACCTAGCACTCTGCTCAGCCAGCACTCTGCTCAGCTAGCGCTCTGCTCAGCTAGCACTGCTCACCTAGCACTCTGTTCAGCCAGCACTCTGCTCAGCTAGCGCTCTGCTCAGCCAGCAGACTGCTCAGCCAGCACTCTGCTCAACTAGCACTCTTCTCAGCCAGCACTCTGCTCAGCTAGCGCTCTGCTCAGGCAGCAGACTGCTCAGCTAGCACTCTACTCAGCTAGAATTGTGATCAGCCAGCACTCTGCTCAGCTACCACTCTGCTCAGCTAGCACTCTGCTCAGCAAGCACTCTGCTCAGCCAGCGCTCTGCTCAGCTAGCACTCTGCTCAGCTAGCACTCTGCTCAGCTAGTACTCTGCTCATCCAGCGATCTGCTCAGCTATCACTCTGATCACCTAGAAATCTGCTCAGCCAGCACACTACTCAGGTACCACTCTGCTCAGCTAGCGCTCTCCTCACCTAGCACTCTGCTCAGCTAGCACTCTGCTCAGCAAGCACTCTGTTGAGCTAGCACTCTGCTCAGCTAGCACACTGCTCAGCTAGCACACTGCTCAGCTAGCGCTCTTCTCAGCCAGCAGACTGCTCAGCTAGCACTCTACTCAGCTAGCACTCTCATCAGCCAGCACTCTGCTCACCTAGCACTCTGCTCAGGTAGCACTCTGCTCAGCTAGCGCTCTGCTCAGGCAGAACAGTACTCAGCTAGCGCTCTGCTCGGCTAGCACACTGCTCACCTAGCACTCTGCTCAGATAGCACTCTGCTCAGCCACCACTCTGCTCACCTAGCACTCTGCTCAGGTAGCACTCAGCTCAGGCAGTCTCTGCTCTCCTAGCACTCTGCTCATCCAGCACTCTGCTCAGCCAGCACTCTGCTCAGGCAACTATCTGCTCAGCCAGCACTCTGATCACCTGCCACTCTGCTCAGCTAGCACTCTGCTCAGCTAGCACTCTGCTCAGCTAGCACACTCCTCAGCTAGCACACTGCTCAGCTAGCGCTCTGCTCAGCCAGTAGACTGCTCAGCTAGCACTCTGCTCAGCTAGCGCTCTGCTCACCTACCACTCTGCTCAGCTAGCACTCTGCTCAGCTAGCACTCTGCTCAGCTAGCACACTGCTCATCTAGCACTCTGCTCTCCTAGCACTCTGCTCAGCCAGCACTCTGCTCACCTAGTACTCTGCTCAGCTAGCACTCTGCTCAGCCAGCACTCTGCTCAGCAAGCACTCTGCTCAGCCAGCGCTCTGCTCACCTAGCACTCTGCTCAGCTAGCACTATCCTCGCCCAGCACTCTGCTCAGCTATCACTCTGATCACCTAGAACTCTGCTCAGCCAGCACACTGCTCAGGTAGCACTCTGCTCAGCTAGCGCTCTCCTCACCTAGCACACCTCTTAGCTAACACTCTGATCAGCTAGCGCTCTCCTCACCTAGTACTCTGCTCAGCTAGAACTGTGATCAGCCAGCACTCTGCTCAGCTAGCACTCTGCTCAGCTAGCAATCTGCTCAGCAAGCACTCTGTTCAGCCAGCGCTCTGCTCAGCTAGCACTCTGCTCAGCTAGCACTCTGCTCAGCTAGTACTCTGCTCATCCAGCGATCTGCTCAGCTATCACTCTGATCACCTAGAAATCTGCTCAGCCAGCACACTACTCAGGTACCACTCTGCTCAGCTAGCGCTCTCCTCACCTAGCACTCTGCTCAGCTAGCACTCTGCTCAGCAAGCACTCTGTTGAGCTAGCACTCTGCTCAGCTAGCACACTGCTCAGCTAGCACACTGCTCAGCTAGCGCTCTTCTCAGCCAGCAGACTGCTCAGCTAGCACTCTACTCAGCTAGCACTCTCATCAGCCAGCACTCTGCTCACCTAGCACTCTGCTCAGGTAGCACTCTGCTCAGCTAGCGCTCTGCTCAGGCAGAACAGTACTCAGCTAGCGCTCTGCTCGGCTAGCACACTGCTCACCTAGCACTCTGCTCAGATAGCACTCTGCTCAGCCACCACTCTGCTCACCTAGCACTCTGCTCAGGTAGCACTCAGCTCAGGCAGTCTCTGCTCTCCTAGCACTCTGCTCATCCAGCACTCTGCTCAGCCAGCACTCTGCTCAGGCAACTATCTGCTCAGCCAGCACTCTGATCACCTGCCACTCTGCTCAGCTAGCACTCTGCTCAGCTAGCACTCTGCTCAGCTAGCACACTCCTCAGCTAGCACACTGCTCAGCTAGCGCTCTGCTCAGCCAGTAGACTGCTCAGCTAGCACTCTGCTCACCTAGCACTCTGCTCACCTACCACTCTGCTCAGCTAGCACTCTGCTCAGCTAGCACTCTGCTCAGCTAGCACACTGCTCATCTAGCACTCTGCTCTCCTAGCACTCTGCTCAGCCAGCACTCTGCTCACCTAGTACTCTGCTCAGCTAGCACTCTGCTCAGCCAGCACTCTGCTCAGCAAGCACTCTGCTCAGCCAGCGCTCTGCTCACCTAGCACTCTGCTCAGCTAGCACTATCCTCGCCCAGCACTCTGCTCAGCTATCACTCTGATCACCTAGAACTCTGCTCAGCCAGCACACTGCTCAGGTAGCACTCTGCTCAGCTAGCGCTCTCCTCACCTAGCACACCTCTTAGCTAACACTCTGATCAGCTAGCGCTCTCCTCACCTAGTACTCTGCTCAGCTAGCACTCTGCTCAGCAAGCACTCTGCTCAGGTAGCACTCTGCTCAGCTAGCACACTGCTCAGCTAGCACTCTGCTCAGCCAGCACTCTGCTCAGCTAGCAAACTGCTCAGCTAGCACTCTCATCAGCCAGCACTCTGCTCACATATCACTCTGCTCAGGTAGCACTCTGCTCAGCTAGCGCTCTGCTCAGGCAGCACACTGCTCAGCTAGCGCTCTGCTCAGCTAGCACACTGCTCACCTAGCACTCTGCTCAGCCAGCACTCTGCTCAGCCAGCACTCTGCTCAGCTAGCACTCTGCTCTCCTAGCACTCTGCTCAGGCAACGCTCTGCTCAGCTAGCACTCTACTCAGCTAGCACTCTGTTCAGCCAGCACTCTGCTCACCTAGCACTCTGCTCAGCCAGCACTCTGCTCAGCTAGCGCTCTGCTCAGCTAGCACACTGCTCACCTAGCACTCTGTTCAGCCAGCACTCTGCTCAGCTAGCGCTCTGATCAGCCAGCACTCTGCTCAGCCAGCACACTGATCAGCTAGCACTCTGCTCAGCTAGCACTCTGCTCAGCCAGCACACTGCTCAGCCAGCATTCTGCTCAGCTGTCACACTGCTCACCTAGCACTCTGCTCAGCTAGCACTCTGATCAGCTAGCACTCCTCTCACCTAGCACTCTGCTCAGCTAGCACACTGCTCAGCTAGCACTCTGCTCAGGTAGCACTCTGCTCAGCCAGCACTCTGCTCACCTAGCACTCTGCTCAGCTAGCGCTCTGATCAGGTACCGCTCTGCTCAACTAGCACTCTGTTCAGCCAGCACTCTGCTCAGCTAGCACTCTGCTCAGCCAGCACTCTGCTCAGCTAGCACTCTGCTCAGCAATCACTCTGCTCAGCTAGCACTCTGCTCAGCCAGCACTCTGCTCACCTAGCGCTCTGCTCAGCTAGCACTCTGCTCAGGCAACGCCCTGCTCAGCTAGCTCTCTGCTCAGCCAGCACTCTGTTCACCTAGCGCTCTGCTCAGCTAGCACACTGCTCAGCCAGCACACTGCTCAGCCAGCACACTGCTCAGCTAGCACTCTGCTCAGCAAGCACTCTGCTCAGCTAGCACTCTGTTCAGCCAGCACTCTTCTCACCTAGCGCTCTGCTCAGCTAGCACTCTGCTCAGGCAACGCTCTGCTCAGCTAGCGCTCTGCTCAGCTAGCACTCTGCTCAGCCAGCACTCCGCTCAGCTAGCACTCTGCTCAGCCAGCACCCTGCTCACCTAGCGCTCTGCTCAGCTAGCACACTGCTCACCTAGCACTCTGTTCAGCCAGCACTCTGATCAGGCAACGCTCTGCTCAGCAAGCACTCTACTCAGCTAGCGCTCTGCTCAGCTACCACTCTGCTCAGCCAGCAGACTGCTCACCTAGCACACTGATCAGCTAGCACTCTGCTCATCTAGCACTCTGCTCAGCCAGCACACTGCTCAGCCAGCATTCTGCTCAGCTAGCACACTGCTCACCTAGCACTCTGCTCAGCGAGCACTCTGATCAGCTAGCACTCCTCTCACCTAGCACTCTGCTCAGGTAGCACTCTGCTCAGCCAGTCTCTGCTCTCCTAGCACTCTCTTCAGCTAGCACTCTCCTCACCTAGCACTATGCTCAGCTAGACCTCTGCTCAGCTAGCACTCTGCTCAGGTAGCACTCTGCTCAGCCAGCACTCTGCTCACCTAGCACTCTGCTCAGCTAGCGCTCTGATCAGGTAGCGCTCTGCTCAGCCAGCATTCTGCTCAGGCAACGCCCTGCTCAGCTAGCGCTCTGCTCAGCTAGCACTCTGCTCAGCCAGCACTCTGCTCACCTAGCACTCTGCTCAGCCAGCACTCTGCTCACGTAGCACTCTGCTCAGCCAGAACTCTGCTCAGCAAGCACTCTGCTCAGCCAGCGCTCTGCTCAGCCAGCAGACTGCTGAGCTAGCACTCTGATCACCTAGAACTCTGCTCAGGTAGCACTCTGCTCAGCTAGCACTCTGCTCAGCTAGCGCTCTGCTCAGCTAGCACTCTGATCAGCCAGCACTCTGCTCACCTAGCACTCTGCTCAGGTAGCACTCTGCTCAGCCAGTCTCTGCTCTCCTAGCACTCTGCTCAGCCAGCACCCTGCTCAGCTAGCACTCTGCTCAGGTAGCACTCTGCTCAGCCAGCACTCAGCTCAGCCAGCACTCTGCTCAGTTAGCATTCTGCTCAGCTAGCGCTCTGATCAGGTAGCACTCTGCTCACCTAGCACTCTGCTCAGGTAGCGCTCTGCTCAGGTAGCGCTCTGCTCAGGCAACACTCTGCTCACCTAGCACTCTGCTCAGCCACACCTCTGGTCACCAAGCACTATGCTCACCTAGCACTCCGCTCAGCTAGCACTCTGATCACCTAAAACTCTGCTCAGCCAGCACACTGCTCAGCTAGCACACTGCTCAGCTAGCGCTCTCCTCACCTAGCACTCTCCTCAGCTAGCACTGTGCTCAGCAAGCACTCTGCTCAGCTAGCACTATGCTCACCTAGCACTCTGCTCAGCTAGAACTCTGATCACCTAGAACTCTGCTCAGCCAGCACACTACTCAGGTAGCACTCTGCTCAGCTAGCACTCTGCTCAGCTAGCGCTCTCCTCACCTAGCACTCTGCTCAGCTAGCATTCTGCTCAGCTAGCGCTCTCCTCCCCTAGCACTCTTCTCACCTAGCGCTCTCCTCACCTAGCACTCTGCTCAGCCAGCGCTCTGCTCAGCTAGCTCTCTACTCAGCAAGCACTCTGCTCAGGTATTACTCTGCTCACCTTGCAATCTGCTCAGCAAGCTCTCTGCTCAGCAAGCACTCTGCTCAGCTAGTACTCTGATCAGCAAGCACTCTGCTCAGCCAGCACACTGCTGAGCCAGCACTATCCTCAGCTAGCGCTCTGCTCAGCCAGCATTCTGCTCAGCCAGCACACTGTTCACCTAGCGCTCTGATCAGCCAGCACTCTGCTCAGCTAGCACTCTCCTCACCTAGCACTCTGCTCAGCTAGCGCTCTCCTCACCTAGCACTCTGCTCAGCCAGCACTCTGCTCACCTAGCACTCTGCTCAGGTAGCACTCTGCTCACCTAGCACTCTGCTCAGGTAGCGCTCTGCTCAGGTAGCGCTCTGCTCAGGCAACACTCTGCTCACCTAGCACTCTGCTCAGCCAGACCTCTGCTCAGCAAGCACTATGCTCACCTAGCACTCTGCTCAGCTAGCACTCTGATCACCTAGAACTCTGCTCAGCCAGCACACTGCTCAGCTAGCACACTGCTCAGCTAGCGCTCTCCTCACCTAGCACTCTCCTCAGCTAGCACTGTGCTCAGCAAGCACTCTTCTCAGCAAGCACTCTGCTCAGCTAGCACTCTGCTCAGCTAGCACTCTGCTCAGCCAGCACTCTGCTCACCTAGCACTCTGCTCAGGTAGCACTCTGATCAGCCAGCACTCTGCTCAGCCAGCACACTGATCAGCTAGCACTCTGATCAGCTAGCACTCTGCTCAGCTAGCGCTCTGCTCAGCTAGCACACTGCTCACCTAGCACTCTGCTCAGGCAAGAGTCTGCTCACCTAGCGCTCTGCTCAGCCAGCAGACTGCTCAGCTAGCACTCTTCTCAGTTAGCACTCTGATCAGCCAGCGCTCTGCTCACCTAGCACTCTGATCAGCAAGCACTCTGCTCAGCCAGCACTCTGCTCACCTAGCACTCTGCTCAGCCAGCACTCTGCTCACCTAGCACTCTGCTCAGCCAGCAGACTGCTCACCTAGCACTCTGCTCAGCTAGTACTCTGATCAGCCAGCACTCTGCTCAGCCAGTACACTGATCAGCTAGCACTCTGATCAGCTAGCTCTCTGCTCAGCTAGCGCTCTGCTCAGCTAGCACACTGCTCACCTAGCACTCTGCTCAGGCAACACTCTGCTCACCTAGCACTCTGCTCAGCCAGCACTCTCATCAGCCAGCACTCTGCTCAGCTAGCACTCTGCTCAGCTAGCGCTCTGATCAGGTAGCGCTCTGCTCAACTAGCACTCTGCTCAGGTAGCACTCTGCTCAGCCAGTCTCTGCTCTCCTAGCACTCTGCTCAGCCAGCACTCTGCTCAGCCAGCACTCTGCTCAGCTAGCACTCTGCTCAGCTAGCACTGTGCTCAGCCAGCACACTGCTCAGCTAGCACTCTGCTCAGCTAGCACTCTGCTCAGCCAGCACTCTGCTCACCTAGCACTCTGCTCAGCTAGCACTCTGCTCAGCCAGCACACTGCTCAGCTAGCACTCTGCTCAGCCAGCACACTGCTCAGCCAGCACACTGCTCAGCTAGCACTCTGCTCAGCAAGCACTCTGCTCAGCTAGCACTCTGCTCAGCCAGCAATCTGCTCACCCAACGCTCTGCTCAGCTAGCACTCTGCTCAGGCAACGCTCTGCTCAGCTAGCGCTCTCCTCAGCTAGCACTCTGCTCAGCCAGCACTCTGCTCACCTAGCACTCTGCTCAGCCAGCACTCTGCTAAGCTAGCGCTCTGCTCAGCCAGCACTCTGCTCACCTAGCACTCTGCTCAGCTAGCACTCTGCTCAGCTACAACTCTGCTTAGCTACCACTCTGCTCAGCCAGCACACTGCTCACGTAGCACTCTGCTCAGATAGCACTCTGATCAGCCAGCACTCTGCTCAGCCAGCACACTGATCATCTAGCACTCTGCTCAGCTAGCACTCTGCTCAGCTAGCACTCTGATCACCTAGAACTCAGCTCAGCCAGCACACTGCTCAGGTAGCACTCTGCTCAGCTAGCGCTCTGCTCACCTAGCACTCTGCTCAGGTAGCACTCAGCTCAGCCACCACTCTGCTCACCTGGAACTCAGCCAGCGCTCTGCTCAGCTAGCACTCTGCTCAGCTAACACTCTGCTCAGCCAGCAGACTGCTCACCTAGCACTCTGCTCAACTAGCACTCTGATCAGCCAGCACTCTCCTCACCTAGCACTCTCCTCAGCTAGCACTCTGCTCAGCCAGCACTCTGCTCACCTAGCGCTCTGCTCAGCAAGAACTCAGCCAGCACACTACTCAGGTAGCACTCTGCTCAGCTAGCACTCTGCTCAGCTAGCGCTCTCACCTAGCACTCTCCTCAGCTAGCACACTGCTCAGCTAGCGCTCTCCTCACCTATCACTCTGCTCAGCTAGCGCTGTCCTCAACAAGCACTCTGCTCAGCTAGCACTCTGCTCAGCCTGCGCTCTGCTCAGCTAGAACTCTGCTCAGCAAGCACTCTGATCAGCCAGCACTCTGCTCACCTAGCACTCTGCTCAGCTAACACTATGCTCACCTAGAACTCTGCTCAGCTAGCACTCTGACCACCTAGAACTCTGCTCAGCTAGCACACTGCTCAGCTAGCACACTGCTAGGTGAGCAGAGTGCTGCCTGAGCAGAGTGCTTGCTGAGAAGAGTGCTGGCTGAGTAGAGTACTGGCTGAACAGAGTGCTAGGAGAGCAGAGACTGGCTGATCAGAGTGCTAGCTGAGCAGAGTGCTAGGTGAGCAGAGTGCTAGGTGAGCAGAGTGCTGGCTGATCAGAGTGCTACCTGAGCAGAGTGCTAGTTGAGCAGTGTGCTAGCTGAGCAGAGCGCTAGCTGAGCAGTGTGCTTGCTGAGAAGAGCGCTAGCTGAGCAGAGTGCTACCTGAGCAGATTGCTTGGTGAGCAGAGTGCTGGCTGATGTTTCCTGTGGCTCAGGCAACGCTCTGCTCAGCTAGCACTCTGCTCAGCTAGCACTCTGCTCAGCCAGCACTCTGCTCAGCCAGCACAATGATCAGCTAGAACTCTGCTCAGCTAGCACTCTGCTCAGCCAGCACACTACTCAGCCAGCACTCTGCTCACCTAGCACTCTGCGCAGGTAGCACTCAGCTCAGCCAGTCTCTGCTCTCCTAGCACTCTGCTCAGCAAGCACTCTGCTCACCTAGCACTCTGCTCAGATAGCACTCTGCTCAGCCAGCGCTCTGCTCAGGCAGCAGACTGCTCAGCTAGCACTCTACTCAGCTAGCACTGTGATCAGCCAGCACTCTGCTCAGCTAGCACTCTGCTCAGCTAGCACTCTGCTCAGCCAGCACTCTGCTCAGCAAGCACTCTGCTCATCCAGCGATCTGCTCAGCTAGCACTGTGCTCACCTAGCACTCTGCTCAGCTAGCACTCTGCTCACCAAGCACTATGCTCAGCTATCACTCTGATCACCTAGAAATCTGCTCAGCCAGCACACTACTCAGGTAGCACTCTGCTCAGCTAGCGCTCTCCTCACCTAGCACTCTGCTCAGCTAGCACTCTGCTCAGCAAGCACTCTGCTGAGCTAGCACTCTGCTCAGCTAGCACTCTGCTCAGCTAGCACACTGCTCAGCTAGCGCTCTTCTCAGCCAGCAGACTGCTCAGCTAGCACTCTACTCAGCTAGCACTCTGCTCAGCTATCACTCTGCTCACCTAGCACTCTGGTCAGCTAGCGCTCTCATCAGGTAGCGCTCTGCTCAACTAGCACTCTGTTCAGCCAGCACTCTGCTCAGCCACCACTCTGCTCACCTAGCACTTTGCTCAGCTATCACTCTGCTCAGCCAGCACACTGCTCAGCTAGCACTCTGCTCAGCCAGCACAGTGCTCAGCCAGCACTCTGCTCAGCTAGCACTCTGCTCAGCTAGCACTCTGCTCAGCCAGAACTCTGCTCAGCTAGCGCTCTGCTCAGCCCGCGATATGCTCAGGCAACGCTCTGCTCAGCTAGCACACTGCTCAGCTAGCACTCTGTTCAGCCAGCACTCTGCTCAGGCAACGCTCTGCTCAGCTAGCACACTACTCAGCTAGCACTCTGTTCAGCCAGCACTCTGCTCACCTAGCACTCTGCTCAGCCAGTACTCTGCTCAGCTAGCGCTCTGCTCAGCTAGCACACTGCTGACCTAGCACTCTGTTCAGCCAGCACTCTGCTCACCTAGCGCTCTGCTCAGCCAGCAGAATGCTCAGCCAGCACTCTGCTCAGCTAGCACTCTGATCAGCCAGTACTCTGCTCACCTAGCACTCTGCTCAGCCCGCGATCTGCTCAGGCAACGCTCTGCTCAGCTAGCACACTGCTCATCTAGCACTCTGTTCAGCCAGCACTCTGCTCAGGCAACGCTCTGCTCAGCTAGCACACTGCTCAGCTAGCACTCTGTTCAGCCAGCACTCTGCTCAGCTAGCGCTCTGCTCAGCTAGCACTGCTCACCTAGCACTCTGTTCAGCCAGCACTCTGCTCAGCTAGCGCTCTGCTCATCCAGCAGACTGCTCAGCCAGCACTCTGCTCAGCTAGCACTCTGCTCAGCCAGAACTCTGCTCAGCTAGCGCTCTGCTCAGCCAGCACACTGCTCAGCTAGCACTCTAATCAGCTAGCACTGTGATCAGCCAGCACTCTGCTCAGCTAGCACTCTGCTCAGCTAGCACTCTGCTCAGCCAGCACTCTGCTCAGCAAGCACTCTGCTCAGCCAGCGCTCTGCTCAGCTAGCACTCTGCTCAGCTAGCACTCTGCTCAGCTAGGACTCTGCTCATCCAGCGATCTGCTCAGCTAGCACTCTGCTCACCTAGCACTCTGCTCAGCTAGCACTCTGCTCACCCAGCACTCTGCTCAGCTATCACTCTGATCACTTAGAAATCTGCTCAGCCAGCACACTACTCAGGTAGCACTCTGCTCAGCTAGCGCTCTCCTCACCTAGCACTCTGCAAACCTAGCACTCTGCTCAGCAAGCACTCTGCTGAGCTAGCACTCTGCTCAGCTAGCACACTGCTCAGCTAGCACACTGCTCAGCTAGCGCTCTTCTCAGCCAGCAGACTGCTCAGCTAGCACTCTACTCAGCTAGCACTCTGCTCAGCTATCACTCTGCTCACGTAGCACTCTGATCAGCTAGCGCTCTGATCAGGTAGCGCTCTGCTCAACTAGCACTCTGTTCAGCCAGCACTCTGCTCAGCCACCACTCTGCTCAGCTAGCACTTTGCTCAGCTATCACTCTGCTCAGCCAGCACACTGCTCTGCTAGCACTCTGCTCAGCCAGCACACTGCTCAGCCAGCACACTGCTCAGCTAGCACTCCGCTCAGCCCGCGATATGCTCAGCTAGCGCTCTGCTCAGCTAGCACACTGCTGACCTAGCACTCTGTTCAGCCAGCACTCTGCTCACCTATCGCTCTGCTCAGCCAGCAGACTGCTCAGCCAGCACTCTGCTCAGCTAGCACTCTGATCAGCCAGTACTCTCCTCACCTAGCACTCTGCTCAGCCCGCGATCTGCTCAGGCAACGCTCTGCTCAGCTAGCACACTGCTCATCTAGCACTCTGTTCGGCCAGCACTCTGCTCAGGCAACGCTCTGCTCAGCTAGCACACTGCTCAGCTAGCACTCTGTTCAGCCAGCACTCTGCTCACCTAGCACTCTGCTCAGCCAGCACTCTGCTCACCTAGCACTCTGCTCAGCTAGCACTGCTCACCTAGCACTCTGTTCAGCCAGCACTCTGCTCAGCTAGCGCTCTGCTCAGCCAGCAGACTGCTCAGCCAGCACTCTGCTCAACTAGCACTCTTCTCAGCCAGCACTCTGCTCAGCTAGCGCTCTGCTCAGGCAGCAGACTGCTCAGCTAGCACTCTACTCAGCTAGAACTGTGATCAGCCAGCACTCTGCTCAGCTACCACTCTGCTCAGCTAGCACTCTGCTCAGCAAGCACTCTGCTCAGCCAGCGCTCTGCTCAGCTAGCACTCTGCTCAGCTAGCACTCTGCTCAGCTAGTACTCTGCTCATCCAGCGATCTGCTCAGCTATCACTCTGATCACCTAGAAATCTGCTCAGCCAGCACACTACTCAGGTACCACTCTGCTCAGCTAGCGCTCTCCTCACCTAGCACTCTGCTCAGCTAGCACTCTGCTCAGCTAGCACACTGCTCAGCTAGCACACTGCTCAGCTAGCGCTCTTCTCAGCCAGCAGACTGCTCAGCTAGCACTCTACTCAGCTAGCACTCTCATCAGCCAGCACTCTGCTCACCTAGCACTCTGCTCAGGTAGCACTCTGCTCAGCTAGCGCTCTGCTCAGGCAGAACAGTACTCAGCTAGCGCTCTGCTCGGCTAGCACACTGCTCACCTAGCACTCTGCTCAGATAGCACTCTGCTCAGCCACCACTCTGCTCACCTAGCACTCTGCTCAGGTAGCACTCAGCTCAGGCAGTCTCTGCTCTCCTAGCACTCTGCTCATCCAGCACTCTGCTCAGCCAGCACTCTGCTCAGGCAACTATCTGCTCAGCCAGCACTCTGATCACCTGCCACTCTGCTCAGCTAGCACTCTGCTCAGCTAGCACTCTGCTCAGCTAGCACACTCCTCAGCTAGCACACTGCTCAGCTAGCGCTC
The DNA here is from genome assembly GCA_031468815.1 of Morus bassanus. Taxonomy (NCBI): domain Eukaryota; kingdom Metazoa; phylum Chordata; class Aves; order Suliformes; family Sulidae; genus Morus; species Morus bassanus. The sequence continues at coordinate 152,085 of JAVHSO010000169.1, read as the reverse complement.
TGCTCAGCCAGTAGACTGCTCAGCTAGCACTCTGCTCAGCTAGCGCTCTGCTCACCTACCACTCTGCTCAGCTAGCACTCTGCTCAGCTAGCACTCTGCTCAGCTAGCACACTGCTCATCTAGCACTCTGCTCTCCTAGCACTCTGCTCAGCCAGCACTCTGCTCACCTAGTACTCTGCTCAGCTAGCACTCTGCTCAGCCAGCACTCTGCTCAGCAAGCACTCTGCTCAGCCAGCGCTCTGCTCACCTAGCACTCTGCTCAGCTAGCACTATCCTCGCCCAGCACTCTGCTCAGCTATCACTCTGATCACCTAGAACTCTGCTCAGCCAGCACACTGCTCAGGTAGCACTCTGCTCAGCTAGCGCTCTCCTCACCTAGCACACCTCTTAGCTAACACTCTGATCAGCTAGCGCTCTCCTCACCTAGTACTCTGCTCAGCTAGAACTGTGATCAGCCAGCACTCTGCTCAGCTAGCACTCTGCTCAGCTAGCAATCTGCTCAGCAAGCACTCTGTTCAGCCAGCGCTCTGCTCAGCTAGCACTCTGCTCAGCTAGCACTCTGCTCACCTAGCACTCTGCTCAGGTAGCACTCTGCTCAGCCAGCACTCTGCTCACCTAGCACTCTGCTTAGGCAACGCTCTGCTCACCTAGCACTCTGCTCAGCTAACACTCTGATCAGCTAGCACACTGCTCAGCTAGCGCTCTGCTCAGCCAGCAGACTGCTCAGCTAGCACTCTACTCAGCTAGCACTCTGCTCAGCTATCACTCTGCTCACCTAGCACTCTGCTCACCTAGCACTCTGCTCAGCTAGCACTCTGCTCAGCCAGCACTCTGTTCAGCCAGCACTCTGCTCAGCTAGCACTCTGCTCATGCAGCAGACTGCTCAGCTAGCACTCTACTCAGCTAGCACTCTGCTCAGCTAGCACTCTGCTCAGCCAGCACTCTGCTCAGCTAGCGCTCTCCTCAGCTAGCACTGCTCACCTAGCACTCTGTTCAGCCAGCACTCTGATCAGCTAGCGCTCTGCTCAGGCAGCACAGTACTCAGCTAGCGCTCTGCTCGGCTAGCACACTGCTCACCTAGCACTCTGCTCAGATAGCACTCTGCTCAGCCAGCACTCTGCTCACCTAGCACTCTGCTCAGGTAGCACTCAGCTCAGGCAGTCTCTGCTCTCCTAGCACTCTGCTCATCCAGCACTCTGCTCAGCCAGCACTCTGCTCAGGTAGCACTCTGCTCAGCCAGCACTCTGATCACCTGCCACTCTGCTCAGCTAGCACTCTGCTCAGCTAGCACTCTGCTCAGCTAGCACACTGCTCAGCTAGCACACTGCTCAGCTAGCGCTCTGCTCAGCCAGTAGATTGCTCAGCTAGCACTCTGCTCACCTAGCACTCTGCTCACCTACCACTCTGCTCAGCTAGCACTCTGCTCAGCTAGTACTCTGCTCAGCTAGCACACTGCTCATCTAGCACTCTGCTCTCCTAGCACTCTGCTCAGCCAGCACTCTGCTCACCTAGTACTCTGCTCAGCTAGCACTCTGCTCAGCCAGCACTCTGCTCAGCAAGCACTCTGCTCAGCCAGCGCTCTGCTCACCTAGCACTCTGCTCAGCTAGCACTATCCTCGCCCAGCACTCTGCTCAGCTATCGCTCTGATCACCTAGAACTCTGCTCAGCCAGCACACTGCTCAGGTAGCACTCTGCTCAGCTAGCGCTCTCCTCACCTAGCACACCTCTTAGCTAGCACTCTGATCAGCTAGCGCTCTCCTCACCTAGTACTCTGCTCAGCTAGCACTCTGCTCAGCAAGCACTCTGCTCAGGTAGCACTCTGCTCAGCTAGCACACTGCTCAGCTAGCACTCTGCTCAGCCAGCACTCTGCTCATCTAGCAAACTGCTCAGCTAGCACTCTACTCAGCTAGCACTCTGCTCAGCAAGCACTCTGCTCACATATCACTCTGCTCAGGTAGCACTCTGCTCAGCTAGCGCTCTGCTCAGGCAGCACACTGCTCAGCTAGCGCTCTGCTCAGCTAGCACACTGCTCACCTAGCACTCTGCTCAGCCAGCACTCTGCTCAGCTAGCGCTCTGCTCAGCTAGCACTCTGCTCAGGCAACGCTCTGCTCAGCTAGCGCTCTGCTCAGCTAGCACTCTGCTCAGCCAGCACTCTGCTCTCCTAGCACTCTGCTCAGGCAACGCTCTGCTCAGCTAGCACTCTACTCAGCTAGCACTCTGTTCAGCCAGCACTCTGCTCAGCTAGCACTCTGCTCAGCCAGCACTCTGCTCAGCTAGCGCTCTGCTCAGCTAGCACACTGCTCACCTAGCACTCTGTTCAGCCAGCACTCTGCTCAGCTAGCGCTCTGCTCAGCCAGCAGACTGCTCAGCTAGCACTCTGCTCAGCTAGCACTCTGCTCAGCAAGCACTCTGCTCAGCCAGCACTCTGCTCACCTAGCACTCTGATCAGCCAGTACTCTGCTCACCTATCACTCTGATCAGCCCGCGATCTGCTCAGCTAGCACTCTGCTCACCTAGCACTCTGCTTAGCCAGCACATTGCTCAGGTAGCACTCTGCTCAGCTAGCGCTGTCCTCACCTAGCACTCTGCTCAGCTAGCACTCTGCTCAGCAAGCACTCTGCTCACCTAGCACTCTGCTCACCTAGCATTCTGCTCAGCTAGCACACTGCTCAGCTAGCACACTGCTCAGCTAGACCTCTGCTCAGCCAGCAGACTGCTCAGCTAGCACTCTACTCAGCTAGCACTCTGTTCAGCCAGCACTCTGCTCACCTAGCACTCTGCTCAGGTAGAACTCTGCTCAGCCAGCTATCTCCTCAATCAGCACACTGCTCAGCTAGCGCTCTCCTCAGCTAGCACTCTGCTCAGCTAGCACTCTGCCCAGCTAGCACTGATCAGCCAGCACTCTGCTCAGCTAGCACTATGCTCAGCTAGACCTCTGCTCAGCTAGCACTCTGCTCAGCTAGCACTCTGCTCAGCTAACACTCTGCTCTGCTATCACTCTGATCACCTAGAACTCTACTCAGCCAGCACTCTGCTCAGCTAGCACACTGCTCAGCTAGCACACTGCTCAGCTAGCGCTCTGCTCAGCCAGCAGACTGCTCAGCTAGCACTCTACTCAGCTAGCACTCTCATCAGCCAGCACTCTGCTCACCTAGCACTCTGCTCAGGTAGCACTCTGCTCAGCTAGCGCTCTTCTCAGCAATCACACTGCTCAGCAAGCGCTCTGCTCAGCTAGCACACTGCTTAGCTAGCACTCTGATCAGCCAGCACTCTGCTCAGCTAGCACTCTGCTCAGGTAGCACTCTGCACAGCCAGCATTCTGCTCACCTAGCGCTCTACTCAGCTAGCGCTCTGATCAGGTAGCGCTCTGCTCAACTAGCACTCTGTTCAGCCAGCACTCTGCTCAGCCAGCACTCTACTCACCTAGCACTCTGCTCAGCCAGCACTCTGCTCAGCCAGCACACTGCTCAGCTAGCACTCTGCTCAGCCAGCACTCTGCTCACCTAGCACTCTGCTCAGCAAGCACTCTGCTCAGCCAGCACTCTGCTCTCCTAGCACTCTGCTCAGGCAACGCTCTGCTCAGCTAGCACTCTGCTCAGCTAGCACTCTGCTCAGCTAGCACTCTGCTCACCTAGCACTCTGCTCAGCAAGCACTCTGCTCAGCCAGCACTCTGCTCACCTAGCACTCTGCTTAGCAACGCTCTGCTCACCTAGCACTCTGCTCAGCTAACACTCTGATCAGCTAGCACACTGCTCAGCTAGCGCTCTGCTCAGCCAGCAGACTGCTCAGCTAGCACTCTACTCAGCTAGCACTCTGCTCAGCTATCACTCTGCTCACCTAGCACTCTGCTCAGCTAGCACTCTGCTCAGCTAGCACTCTGCTCACCTAGCACTCTGCTCAGCAAGCACTCTGCTCAGCCAGCACTCTGCTCACCTAGCACTCTGCTCAGGCAACGCTCTGCTCACCTAGCACTCTGCTCAGCTAGCACTATGCTCAGCTAGCACACTGCTCAGCTAGCGCTCTGCTCAGCCAGCAGACTGCTTAGCTAGCACTCTACTCATCTAGCACTCTCATCAGCCAGCACTCTGCTCAACTAGCACTCTGTTCAGCCAGCACTCTGCTCAGCTAGCGCTCTGCTCAGCAGCAGACTGCTCAGCTAGCACTCTACTCAGCTAGCACTCTGCTCAGCTAGCGCTCTCCTCAGCTAGCACTGCTCACCTAGCACTCTGTTCAGCCAGCACTCTGATCAGCTAGCGCTCTGCTCAGCCAGCAGACTGCTCAGCCAGCACTCTGCTCAACTAGCACTCTGATCAGCTAGCACTCTGATCACCTAGAACTCTACTCAGCCAGCACACTGCTCAGGTAGCACTCTGCTCAGCCAGCGCTCTCCTCACCTAGCACTCTGCTTAGCTAGCACTCTGATCAGCTAGCGCTCTCCTCACCTAGTACTCTACTCAGCTAGCACTCTGCTCAGCAAGCACTCTGCTCAGGTAGCACTCTGCTCAGCTAGCACACTGCTCAGCTAGCACACTGCTCAGCTAGCGCTCTCTCAGCCAGCAGACTGCTCAGCTAGCACTCTACTCAGCTAGCACTCTCATCAGCTAGCACTCTGCTCACCTAGCACTCTGCTCAGGTAGCACTATGCTCAGCTAGCGCTCTGCTCAGGCAGCACACTGCTCAGCTAGCGCTCTCCTCAGCTATCACACTGCTCACCTAGCACTCTGCTCAGCCAGCGCTCTGCTCAGCCAGCACTCTGCTCAGCCAGCGCTCTGCTCAGCCAGCACTCTGCTCACCTAGCACTCTGCTCAGGTAGCACTCAGCTCAGCCAGCACTCTGCTCAGCCAGCACTCTGCTCAGCTAGCACTCTGCTCAGCTAGCACTCTGCTCAGGTAGCACTCTGCTCAGCCAGCACTCTGCTCACCTAGCACTCTGCTCAGCTAGCACTCTGCTCAGCCAGCACACTGCTGAGCCAGCACTATGCTCAGCTAGCGCTCTGCTCAGCTAGCGCTCTGATCAGGTAGCGCTCTGCTCAACTAGCACTCTGTTCAGCCAGCACTCTGCTCAGCCAGCACTCTGCTCACCTAGCACTTTGCTCAGCTATCACTCTGATCAGCCAGCACACTGCTCAGCCAGCACACTGCTCAGCTAGCACTCTGCTCAGCAATCACTCTGCTCAGCTAGCAGTCAGCTCAGCTAGCACTCTACTCAGCTAGCACTCTGCTCACCTAGCACTCTGCTCAGCCCGCGATATGCTCAGGCAACGCTCTGCTCAGGCAGCACACTGCTCAGCTAGCACTCTGCTCAGCCAGCACGCTGCTCAGGCAACGCTCTTCTCAGCTAGCACACTGCTCAGCTAGCACTCTGTTCAGCCAGCACTCTGCTCACTTAGAACTCTGCTCAGCCAGCACTCTGCTCAGCTAGCGCTCTGCTCAGCTAGCACACTGCTCACCTAGCACTCTGTTCAGCCAGCACTCTGCTCAGCTAGCGCTCTGCTCACCTAGCACACTCCTCAGCTAGCACTGTGCTCAGCAAGCACTCTTCTCAGCAAGCACTCTGCTCAGCTAGCACTCTGCTCAGCTACCATTCTGCTCAGCCAGCAGACTGCTCACCTAGCACTCTGCTCAGCTAGCACTCTGATCAGCCAGCACTCTGCTCAGCCAGCACAATGATCAGCTAGCACTCTGCTTAGCTAGCACTCTGCTCAGCCAGCACACTACTCAGCCAGCACTCTGCTCAGCTAGCACACTGCTCACCTAGCACTCCTCTCACCTAGCACTCTGCTCAGGTAGCACTCTGCTCAGCCAGCACTCTGCTCTCCTAGCACTCTGCTCAGCCAGCACTCTGCTCAGCTAGCACTATGCTCAGCTAGACCTCTGGTCAGCTAGCACTTCGCTCAGCTAGCGCTCTGCTCAGCCAGCACTCTGCTCACCTAGCACTCGGCTCAGCTAGCGCTCTGATCAGGTAGCGTTCTTCTCAACTAGCACTCTGTTCATCCAGCACTCTGCTCAGCTAGCACTCTGCTCAGGTAGCACTCTGCTCACCTAGCGCCCTGCTCACCTAGCGCTCTGCTCAGCTTGCACTCTGCTCAGGCAACGCTCTGCTCAGCTAGCGCTCTGCTCACCTAGCACTCTGCTCAGCCAGCACTCTGCTCAGCTAGCGCTCTGCTCAGGTAGCGCTCTGCTCAACTAGCACTCTGCTCAGCCAGCACACTGCTCAGCTAGCGCTCTGCTCAGCCAGCACTCTAGTCACCTAGCACTCTGCTCAGCTAGCACTCAGACCAGCCAGCACTCTGCTCACCTAGAACTCTGCTCAGCTAGCACTCTGCTCAGCCAATCTCTGCTCTCCTAGCACTCTGCTCAGCCAGCACTCTGCTCAGCTAGCACTCTGCTCAGGTAGCACTCTGCACAGCCAGCACTCTGCTCACCTAGCGCTCTGCTCAGCTAGCGCTCTGATCAGGTAGCGCTCTGCTCAACTAGCACTCTGTTCAGCCAGCACTCTGCTCAGCCAGCACTCTGCTCACCTAGCACTCTGCTCAGCTAGCACTCTGCTCAGCCAGGACACTGCTCAGCTAGCACTCTACTCAGCTAGCACTCTGCTCAGCCAGCACTCTGCAAACCTAGCACTCTGCTCAGGTAGCACTCTGTTCAGCAGCACTCTACTCAGCAAGCACTCTGCTCAGCCAGCGCTCTGCTCTCCTAGCACTCTGCCTCAGCTAGCACTCTGCTCAGCCAGCGATCTGCTCAGCCAGCACTCTGCTCAGCTATCACTCTGATCACCTAGCACTCTGCTCACCCAGCACTCTGCTCAGCTATCACTCTGATCACCTAGAACTCTGCTCAGCCAGCACACTGCTCAGGGAGCACTCTGCTCAGCTAGCGCTCACCTCACCTAGCACTCTGCTCACCTAGCACTCTGGTCAGGTAGCACTCAGCTCAGCCAGTCTCTGCTCTCCTAGCACTCTGCTCAGCCAGAACTCTGCTCAGCTAGAACTCTGCTCAGGTAGCACTCTGCTCAGCAGCACTCTGCTCACCTAGCGCTCTGCTCAGCTATCGCTCTGATCAGGTAGCGCTCTGCTCAACTAGCACTCTGTTCAGCCAGCACTCTGCTCAGCCAGCACTCTGCTCACCTAGAACTCTGCTCATCTAGCACTCTGCTGAGCCAGCACACTGCTTCAGCTAGCAATCTGCTCAGACAGCACACTGATCAGCCAGCACACTGCTCAGCAAGCACTCTGCTCAGCAAGCACTCTGCTCACCTAGCACACTACTCAGCTAGCACTCTGCTCAGGCAATGCTCTGCTCAGCTAGCACTCTGCTCATCCAGCTCTCTGCTCAGCTAGCGCTCTGCTCAGCCAGCAGACTGCTCACCTAGCACTCTGCTCAGCCAGCACTCTGCTCAGGTAGCACTCTGCTCAGCTAGCACTCTGCTCAGCTATCACTCTGATCACCTAGAACTCTGCTCAGGCAGCACTCTACTCAGCTAGCACTCTGATCAGCTAGCACTCTGCTCAGGCAACGCTCTGCTCAGCTAGCGCTCTGCTCAGCAAGCACTCTGCTCATCCAGCTCTCTGCTCAGCTAGCGCTCTGCTCAGCCAGCAGACTGCTCAGCAACCACTCTGCTCAGCCAGCACTCTGCTCACGTAGCACTCTGCTCAGCCAGCACTCTGCTCAGCTATCTCTCTGATTACCTAGAACTATGCTCAGGCAGCACTCTGCTCAGCTAGCACTCTGCTCAGCTAGCACTCTGCTCAGCTACCACTTTGCTCAGCTAGCGCTCTGCTCAGCCAGCAGATTGCTCAGCTAGCACACTGCTCACCTAGCACTCTGCTCAGACAGCGCACTGCTCAGCTAGCACTCTGCTCAGCTAGCACTCTGATCACCTAGAACTCTCCTCAGCCAGCACGCTGCTCACCTAGCACTCTGCTCAGCTAGCGCTCTCCTCACCTAGCACTCTGCTCAGCTAGCACTCTTTTCAGCTAGCGCTCTCCTCACCTAGCACTCCCCTCAGCTAGCACTGTGCTCAGCAAGCACTCTTCTCAGCAAGAACTCTGCTCAGCTAACACTCTGCTCAGCTACCACTCTGCTCAGCCAGCAGATTGCTCAGCTAGCACACTGCTCACCTAGCACTCTGCTCAGACAGCGCACTGCTCAGCTAGCACTCTGCTCAGCTAGCACTCTGCTCAACTAGCACTCTGCTCAGCCAGCACTCTGCTCACCTAGCACTCTGCTCAGCTAGCACTCTGATCAGCCAGCACTCTGCTCACCTAGCACTCTGCTCAGGTAGCACTCTGCTCAGCCAGTCGCTGCTCTCCTAGCACTCTGCTCAGCCAGCACTCTGCTCAGCTAGCACTCTGCTCAGGTAGCACTCTGCACAGCCAGCACTCTGCTCACCTAGCGCTCTGCTCACCTAGCGCTCTGATCAGGTAGCGCTCTGCTCAACTAGCACACTGCTCAGCTAGCACTCTGCTCAGCCAGCACACTGCTCAGGTAGCGCTCTGCTCAGCAAGCACTCTGCTCAGCCAGCACTCTGCTCACCTAGCACTCTGCTCAGGCAACGCTCTGCTCAGCTAGCACTGTGCTCTCCTAGCACTCTGCTCAGCCAGCACTCGCTCTGCTCAGGTAGCGCTCTGCTCAACTAGCACTCTGCTCAGCTAGCACTCTGCTCAGCAACCACTCTGCTCAGCCAGCACTCTACTCACGTAGCGCTCTGCTCAGCCAGAACTCTGCTCAGCTATCACTCTGATCACCTAGAACTCTGCTCAGCTAGCACTCTAATCAGCTAGAACTCTGCTCAGCTAGCACACTGCTCAGCTAGCACTCTCCTCAGCCAGCAGACTGCTCAGCTAGCACACTGCTCACCTAGCACTCTGCTCAGCCAGCACTCTGCTCTCCTAGCACTCTGCTCAGCCAGCACTCTGCTCAGCTAGCACTATGCTCAGCTAGACCTCTGGTCAGCTAGCACTCTGCTCAGGTAGCACTCTGCTCAGCCAGCACTCTGCTCACCTAGCACTCTGCTCAGCTAGCGCTCTGATCAGGTAGCGCTCTGCTCACCTAGCACTCTGTTCAGCCAGCACTCTGCTCAGCTAGCACTCTGCTCAGCTAGCGCTCTCCTCACCTAGCGCTCTGCTCACCTAGCGCTCTGCTCAGCTAGCACTCTGCTCAGCAGTCTCTGCTCTCCTAGCACTCTGCTCAGCCAGCACTCTGCTCAGCTAGCACTCTACTCAGCTAGCACTCTGATAAGCCAGCACTCTATTCAGCCAGCGCTCTGCTCACCTAGCACTCTGCTCAGCCAGCACTCTGCTCAGCAAGCACTCTGCTCAGCCAGCGCTCTGCTCAGCTAGCACTCTCCTCAGCTAGCACTCTGCTCACCTAGCACTCTGCTCACCTAGCACTCTGCTCAGCCAGCGATCTGCTCAGCTATCACTCTGATCACCTAGCACTCTGCTCACCCCAGCACTCTGCTCAGCTATCACTCTGATCACCTAGAACTCTGCTCAGCCAGCACACTGCTCAGGTAGCACTCTGCTCAGCTAGCGCTCTCCTCAACTAGCACTCTGCTTAGCTAGCACTCTGATCAGCTAGCGCTCTCCTCACCTAGTACTCTGCTCAGCTAGCACTCTGCTCAGCTAGCACACTGCTCAGCTAGCACACTGCTCATCTAGCGCTCTTCTCAGCCAGCAGACTTCTCAGCTAGCACTCTACTCAGCTAGCACTCTCACCAGCCAGCACTCTGCTCAGCTAGCACTCTGCTCAGCTAGCGCTCTACTCAGCTAGCACAATGCTCACCTAGCACTCTGGTCAGGTAGCACTCAGCTCAGCCAGTCTCTGCTCTCCTAGCACTCTGCTCAGCCAGAACTCTGCTTAGCTAGCACTCTGCTCAGCTAGCACTCTGCTCAGCCAGCACTCTGCTCACCTAGCACTCTGCTCAGCTATCGCTCTGATCAGGTAGCGCTTGCTCAACTAGCACTCTGTTCAGCCAGCACTCTGCTCAGCCAGCACTCTGCTCACCTAGCACTCTGCTCAGCTAGCACTCTGCTGAGCCAGCACACTGCTCAGCTAACAATATGCTCAGACAGCACACTGATCAGCCAGCACACTGCTCAGGTAGCACTCTGCTCAGCAAGCACTCTGCTCTACCTAGCGCTCTGCTCAGCTAGCACTCTGCTCAGGCAACGCTCTGCTCAACTAGCACTCTGCTCATCCAGCTCTCTGCTCAGCTAGCGCTCTGCTCATCCATCAGACTGCTCAGCTAGCACTCTTCTCAGCAAGCACTCTGCTCAGCCAGCACTCTGCTCACATAGCACTCTGCTCAGCCAGAACTGTGCTCAGCTATCACTCTGATCACCTAGAACTCTGCTCAGGCAGGACTCTACTCAGCTAGCACTCTGATCAGCTAGCACTCTGCTAAGCTAGCGCTCTGCTCAGACAGCAGACTGCTCAGCTAGCACACTGCTCACCTAGCACTCTGCTCAGCTAGCACTCTGATCACCTAGAACTCTGCTCAGACAGCGCACTGCTCAGCTAGCACTCTGCTCAGCTAGCACTCTGATCACCTAGAACTCTGCTCAGACAGCGCACTGCTCAGCTAGCACTCTGCTCAGCTAGCACTCTGATCACCTAGAACTCTGCTCAGCCAGCACTCTGCTCAGGTAGCACTCTGCTCAGCTAGCGCTCTTCTCACCTAGCACTCTGCTCAGGTAGCGCTCTGCTCAACTAGCACTCTTTTCAGCCAGCACTCTGCTCAGCTAGCACTCTGCTCAGCTAGCACTCTGCTCAGCCAACACTCTGCTCACCTAGAGCTCTCCTTAGCCAGCACTCTGCTCAGCCAGCGCTCTGCTCAGCTAGCACTCGGCTCAGCTAACACTATGCTCACCTAGAACTGTGCTCAGCTAGCACTCTGATCACCTAGAACTCTGCTCAGCCAGCACTCTGCTCAGCAAGCACTCTGCTCAGCCAGCGCTCTGCTCAGCCAGCGATCTGCTCAGCTAGCACTCTGCTCAGATATCACTCTGATCACCTAGCACTCTGCTCACCCAGCACTCTGCTCAGCTATCACTCTGATCACCTAGAACTCTGCTCAGCCAGCACACTGCTCAGGTAGCACTCTGCTCAGCTAGCGCTCTGCTCAGGCAGCACACTGTTCAGCTAGCGCTCTGCTCAGCTAGCAGAATGCTCACCTAGAACTCTGCTCAGCTAGCACTCTGATCAGCCAGCACTCTGCTCACCTAGCACTGTGGTCAGGTAGCACTCAGCTCAGCTAGCACACTGCTCAGCTAGCACTCTGCTCAGGTAGCACTCAGCTCAGCTAGCACTCTGCTCATCTAGCACTCTGCTCAGCCAGCACTCTGCTCACCTAGCGCTCTGCTCAGCTAGCGCTCTGATCAGGTAGCGCTCTGCTCAACTAGCACTCTGTTCAGCTACCACTCTGCTCAGCCACAACTCTGCTCAGCTAGCGCTCTGCTCAGCTAGCACTCTGCTCAGGCAACACTCTGCTCAGCTAGCACTCTGCTCAGCAAGCACTCTGCTCATCCAGCTCTCTGCTCAGCTAGCGCTCTGCTCAGCCAGCACTCTGCTCAGCAACCACTCTGCTCAGCCAGCACTCTGCTCAGCTATCTCTCTGATTACCTAGAACTCTGCTCAGGCAGCACTCTACTCAGCTAGCACTCTGCTCAGCTAGCACTCTGCTCAGCTACCACTTTGCTCAGCTAGCGCTCTGCTCAGCCAGCAGACTGCTCAGCTAGCACACTGCTCACCTAGCACTCTGATCAGCCTACACTCTGCTCACCTAGCACTCTGCTCAGCTAGCACTCTGATCACCTAGAACTCTGCTCAGACAGCGCACTGCTCAGCTAGCACTCTGATCAGCTAGCGCTCTGCTCACCTAGCGCTCTGCTCAGGTAGCGCTCTGCTCAACTAGCACTCTTTTCAGCCAGCACTCTGCTCAGCTAGCACTCTGCTCAGCTAGCACTCTGCTCACCCAACACTCTGCTCACCTAGACCTCTCCTTAGCCAGCACTCTGCTCAGCCAGCGCTCTGCTCAGCTAGCACTCGGCTCAGCTAAAACTATGCTCACCTAGAACTCTGCGCAGCTAGCACTCTGATCACCTAGAACTCTGCTCAGCCAGCACTCTGCTCAGGTTGTACTCTGCTCAGCTAGCACTCTCCTCAGGTAGCGCTCTCCTCACCTAGCACTCTGCTCAACTAGCATTCTGCCTAGCTATCACTCTGCTCAGCTAGCACTCTGATCAGCCAGCACTCTGCTCACCTAGCACTCTAATCAGCCAGCGCTCTGCTGACCTAGATCTCTCCTTAGCCAGCACTCTGCTCAGCCAGCACTCTGCTCACCTAGCACTCTGCTCATCCAGCACCCTGCTCAGCAAGGACAATGCTCAGCCAGCGCTCTGCTCAGCTAGCACTCTGATCACCTAGAACTCTGCTCAGGTAGCACTCTGCTCAGCCAGCACTCTCCTCACCTAGCACTCTGCTCAGCTAGCACTGTACTCAGCAAGCACTCTTCTCAGCAAGCACTCTGCTCAGCTAGCACTCTGATCAGCCAGCACTCTGATCAGCCAGCACACTGATCAGCTAGCACTCTGCTCAGCTATAACTCTGATCACCTAGAACTCTGCTTAGCTAGCACTCTACTCAGGTAGCACTCTACTCAGCTAGCGCTCTCCTCACCTAGTACTCTGCTCAGCTAGCACTCTGCTCAGGAAGCACTCTGCTCAGCCAGCGCTCTGCTCAGCCAGCAGACTGCTCAGCTAGCGCTTTTCTCAGCCAGCAGACTGCTCAGCTAGCACTCTACTCAGCTAGCACTCTGCTCAGCTATCACTCTGATCACCTAGAACTCTGCTCAGGTAGCACTCTGCTCAGCCAGCGCTCTGCTCAGCCAGCAGACTGCTCAGCTAGCGCTTTTCTCAGCCAGCAGACTGCTCAGCTAGCGCTTTTCTCAGCCAGCAGACTGCTCAGCTAGCACTCTGCTCAGCTAGCGCTCTGCTCAGGCAGCAAAATGCTCAGCTAGCGCTCTCCTCAGCTAGCACACTGCTCACCTAGCACTCTGCTCAGCCAGCACTCTGCTCACCTAGCACTCTGCTCAGGTAGCACTCAGCTCAGCCAGTCTCTGCTCTCCTAGCACTCTGCTCAGCCAGCGCTCTGCTCAGGCAGTACAATGCTCAGCTAGCGCTCTGCTCAGCTAGCACTCTACTCAGCCAACACTCAACTCACCTAGAGCTCTCCTTAGCCAGCACTCTGCTCACCTAGCACTCTGCTCAGGTAGCACTCAGCTCAGCCAGTCTCTGCTCTCCTAGCACTCTGCTCAGCCAGCATTCTGTTCAGCTATCACTCTGCTCAGCAAGCACTCTGCTCAGCCAGCACTCTGCTCACCTAGGACTCTCCTCAGGCAGCACTCTGCTCAGCTAACACTCTGCTCAGCTAGCACTCTGCTCAGCCAGCACTCTGCTCTCCTAGCACTCTGCTCAGCCAGCACTCTGCTCAGGTAGCACTCTGCTCAGCCAGCAGACTGCTCAGCTAGCACTCTGTTCAGCCAGCTCTCTGCTCACCTAGCACTCTGCTCAGCCAGCAGACTACTCTAGCTAGCACTCTGCTCACCTAGCACTCTGCTCAGCCCGCGATCTGCTCAGCTAGCACTCTGCTCAGGTAGCACTCTGCTCAGCTAGCACTCTGCTCAGCTAGCACTCTGCTCAGCTATCACTCTGATCACCTAGAACTCTTCTCAGCCAGCACACTGCTCAGGTAGCACTCTGCTCAGCTAGCGCTCTCCTCACCTAGCACTCTGCTCAGCTAGCACTCTGCTCAGCCAGCACTCTGCTCAGCTAGCACTCTGCTCAGCTACCACTCTGCTCAGCCAGCACTCTGCTCACCTAGCGCTCTTCTCAGCCAGCAGACTGCTCAGCTAGCACTCTACTCAGCTAGCACTCTCATCAGCCAGCACTCTGCTCACCTTACACTCTGCTCAGGTAGCACTCTGCTCAGCTAGCGCTCTGCTCAGGCAGCACACTGCTCAGCTAGCGCTCTGCTCAGCTAGCACACTGCTCACCTAGCACTCTGCCCAGCTAGCACTCTGATCAGCCAGCACTCTGCTCACCTAGCACTCTGCTCAGCCAGCACTCTGCTCAGCTAGCACTGCTCAGGTAGTACTCTGCTCAGCCAGCACTCTGCTCACCTAGCACTCTGCTCAGCTAGCGCTCTGATCAGGTAGCGCTCTGCTCAGATAGTACTCTGTTCAGCTAGCGCTCTCCTCTACCTAGCACTCTGCTCAGCTAGCACTCTGATCAGCCAGCACTCTGCTCAACCATCACACTGATCACCTAGCACTCTGCTCATCTAGCACTCTGATCACCTAGAACTCTGCTTAGCTAGCACTCTGCTCAGCTAGCACTCTCCTCACCTAGCACTCTGCTCAGCTAGCACTGTGCTCAGCAAGCACTCTTCTCAGCAAGCACTCTGCTCAGCTAGCACTCTGATCAGCCAGCACTTTGCTCAGCCAGCACACTGATCAGCTAGCACTCTGCTCAGCTATCACTCTGATCACCTAGAACTCTGCTTAGCTAGCACTCTACTCAGGTAGCACTCTACTCAGCTAGCGCTCTCCTCACCTAGTACTCTGCTCAGCTAGCACTCTGCTCAGGAAACACTCTACTCAGCCAGCACTCTGCTCAGGTAGCACTCTGCTCAGGTAGCACTCTGCTCAGGTAGCACTCTGCTCAGCTAGCGCTCTGCTCAGGCAGCACAATGCTCAGCTAGCGCTCTGCTCAGCTAGCACACTGCTCACCTAGCACTCTGCCCAGCTAGCACTCTGCTCAGCCAGCACTCTGCTCACCTAGCACTCTGCTCATGTAGCACTCAGCTCAGCCAGTCTCTGCTCTCCTAGCACTCTGCTCAGCCAGCACTCTGCTCACCTAGCACTCTCCTCAGGCAACGCTCTGCTCAGCTAGCACTCTGCTCAGCTAGCACTCTGCTCAGCCAGCACTCTGCTCTCCTAGCACTCTGCTCAGCCAGCACTCTGCTCAGCTAGCGCTCTCCTCAGCCAGCAGACTGCTCAGCTAGCACTCTGTTCAGCCAGCTCTCTGCTCACCTAGCACTCTGCTCAGCCAGCAGACTACTCAGCTAGCACTCTGCTCACCTAGCACTCTGCTCAGCCCGCGATCTGCTCAGCTAGCACTCTGCTCACCTAGCACTCTGCTCAGCTAACACTGTGCTCAGCTAGCATTCTGCTCAGCTATCACTCTGATCACCTAGAACTCTGCTCAGCCAGCACACTGCTCAGCTAGCACTCTGCTCATCTAGCGCTCTCCTCACCTAGCACTCTGCTCAGCTAGCACTCTGATCAGCTAGCGCTCTGGTCACCTAGCACTCTGCTCAGCTAGCACTCTGCTCAGCCAGCACTCTGCTCAGCTAGCACTCTGCTTAGCCAGCACTCTGCTCACCTAGCGCTCTTCTCAGCCAGCAGACTGCTCAGCTAGCACTCTACTCAGCTAGCACTCTCATCAGCCAGCACTCTGCTCACCTAACACTCTGCTCAGGTAGCACTCTGCTCAGCTAGTGCTCTGCTCAGGCAGCACACTGCTCAGCTAGCGCTCTGCTCAGCTAGCACACTGCTCAGATAGCGCTCTGCTCAGCTAGCACTCTGATCAGCCAGCACTCTGCTCATCCATCACACTGATCAGGTAGCACTCTGCTCAGCTATCACTCTGATCGCCTAGAACTCTGCTTAGCTAGCACTCTACTCAGCTAGCACTCTACTCAGCTAGCGCTCTCCTCACCTAGCACTCTGCTTAGCTAGCACTCTGATCAGCTAGCGCTCTCCTCACCTAGTACTCTGCTCAGCTAGCACTCTGCTCAGCAAGCACTCTGCTCAGCTAGCACTCTGCTCAGCTAGCACACTGCTCAGCTAGCGCTCTTCTCAGCCAGCAGACTGCTCAGCTAGCACTCTACTCAGCTAGCACTCTCATCAGCCAGCACTCTGCTCACCTAGCACTCTGCTCAGGTAGCACTCTGCTCAGCTAGCGCTCTGCTCAGGCAGCACACTGCTCAGCTAGCGCTCTGCTCAGCTAGCACACTGCTCACCTAGCACTCTGCCCAGCTAGCACTCTGATCAGCCAGCACTCTGCTCACCTAGCACTCTGCTCAGCCAGCACTCTGCTCAGCTAGCACTGCTCAGGTAGTACTCTGCTCAGCCAGCACTCTGCTCACCTAGCACTCTGCTCAGCTAGCGCTCTGATCAGGTAGCGCTCTGCTCAGATAGTACTCTGTTCAGCCAGCACTCTGCTCAGCTAGCGCTCTCCTCACCTAGCACTCTGCTCAGCTAGCACTCTGATCAGCCAGCACTCTGCTCAACCATCACACTGATCAGCTAGCACTCTGCTCATCTAGCACTCTGATCACCTAGAACTCTGCTTAGCTAGCACTCTGCTCAGCTAGCACTCTCCTCACCTAGCACTCTGCTCAGCTAGCACTGTGCTCAGCAAGCACTCTTCTCAGCAAGCACTCTGCTCAGCTAGCACTCTGATCAGCCAGCACTTTGCTCAGCCAGCACACTGATCAGCTAGCACTCTGCTTAGCTATCACTCTGATCACCTAGAACTCTGCTTAGCTAGCACTCTACTCAGGTAGCACTCTACTCAGCTAGCGCTCTCCTCACCTAGTACTCTGCTCAGCTAGCACTCTGCTCAGGAAACACTCTACTCAGCTAGCACACTGCTCAGATAGCACACTGCTCAGCTAGCGCTCTTCTCAGCCAGCAGACTGCTCAGCTAGCACTCTACTCAGCTAGCACTCTCATCAGCCAGCACTCTGCTCAGGTAGCACTCTGCTCAGGTAGCACTCTGCTCAGGTAGCACTCTGCTCAGCTAGCGCTCTGCTCAGGCAGCACAATGCTCAGCTAGCGCTCTGCTCAGCTAGCACACTGCTCACCTAGCACTCTGCCCAGCTAGCACTCTGCTCAGCCAGCACTCTGCTCACCTAGCACTCTGCTCATGTAGCACTCAGCTCAGCCAGTCTCTGCTCTCCTAGCACTCTGCTCAGCCAGCACTCTGCTCACCTAGCACTCTGCTCAGGCAACGCTCTGCTCAGCTAGAACTCTGCTCAGCTAGCACTCTGCTCAGCCAGCACTCTGCTCTCCTAGCACTCTGCTCACCCAGCACTCTGCTCAGCTAGCGCTCTGCTCAGCCAGCAGACTGCTCAGCTAGCACTCTGTTCAGCCAGCTCTCTGCTCACCTAGCACTCTGCTCAGCCAGCAGACTACTCAGCTAGCACTCGGCTCACCTAGCACTCTGCTCAGCCCGCGATCTGCTCAGCTAGCACTCTGCTCACCTAGCACTCTGCTCAGCTAACACTGTGCTCAGCTAGCATTCTGCTCAGCTATCACTCTGATCACGTAGAACTCTGCTCAGCCAGCACACTGCTCAGCTAGCACTCTGATCAGCTAGCGCTCTGCTCACCTAGCACTCTGCTCAGCTAGCACTCTGTTCAGCCAGCACTCTGCTCAGCTAGCACTCTGTTCAGCCAGCACTCTGCTCAGCTAGCACTCTGCTCAGCCAGCACTCTGCTCACCTAGCGCTCTTCTCAGCCAGCAGACTGCTCAGCTAGCACTCTACTCAGCTAGCACTCTCATCAGCCAGCACTCTGCTCACCTAACACTCTGCTCAGGTAGCACTCTGCTCAGCTAGTGCTCTGCTCAGGCAGCACACTGCTCAGCTAGCGCTCTGCTCAGCTAGCACACTGCTCACCTAGAACTCTGCCCAGCTAGCACTCTGATCAGCCAGCACTCTGCTCACCTAGCACTCTGCTCAGGTAGCACTCTGCTCAGCTAGCACTGCTCAGGTAGTACTCTGCTCAGCCAGCACTCTGCTCACCTAGCACTCTGCTCAGCTAGCGCTCTGATCAGGTAGCGCTCTGCTCTCCTAGCACTCTGTTCAGCCAGCACTCTGCTCAGCTAGCGCTCTCCTCACCTAGCACTATGCTCAGCTAGCACTCTGATCAGCCAGCACTCTGCTCATCCATCACACTGATCAGCTAGCACTCTGCTCAGCTATCACTCTGATCGCCTAGAACTCTGCTTAGCTAGCACTCTACTCAGCTAGCACTCTACTCAGCTAGCGCTCTCCTCACCTAGCACTCTGCTTAGCTAGCACTCTGATCAGCTAGCGCTCTCCTCACCTAGTACTCTGCTCAGCTAGCACTCTGCTCAGCAAGCACTCTGCTCAGCTAGCACTCTGCTCAGCTAGCACACTGCTCAGCTAGCGCTCTGCTCAGCAAGCAGACTGCTCAGCTAGCACTCTACTCAGCTAGCACTCTCATCAGCCAGCACACTGCTCACCTAGCACTCTGCTCAGGTAGCACTCTGCTCAGCTAGCGCTCTGCTCAGGCAGCACAATGTTCAGCTAGCGCTCTGCTCACCTAGCACTCTGCTCACCTAGCACTCTGCTCAGCCAGCACTCTGCTCACCTAGCACTCTCCTCAGGTAGCACTCTGCTCAGCCAGTCTCTGCTCTCCTAGAACTCTGCTCAGCCAGCACTCTGCTCAGCTAGCACTCTGCTCAGCCAGCACTCTGCTCACATAGCACCCTGCTCACCTAGCACTCTGCTCAGCTAGCACACTGCTCAGCTAGCGCTCTGCTCAGCCAGCAGACTGCTCAGCTAGCGCTCTACTCATCAGCACTCTGCTCAGCTAGCACTCTGCTCAGCCAGCAGACTACTCAGCTAGCACTCTGCTCACATAGCACTCTGCTCAGCCCGCGATCTGCTCAGCTAGCACTCTGCTCACCTAGCACTCTGTTCAGCTAACACTGTGCTCAGCTAGCACTCTGCTCAGCTATCACTCTGATCACCTAGAACTCTGCTCAGCCAGCACACTGCTCAGCTAGCACTCTGCTCAGCTAGCGCTCTCCTCACCTAGCACTCTGCTCAGCTAGCACTCTGATCAGCTAGCGCTCTGCTCACCTAGCACTCTGCTCAGCTAGCACTCTGCTCAGCTAGCGCTCTGCTCAGCTAGCACTCTGCTCATCTAGCACCCTGCTCAGCCAGCACTCTGCTCACCTAGCGCTCTTCTCAGCCAGCACTCTGCTCAGCTAGCACTCTACTCAGCTAGCACTCTCATCAGCCAGCACTCTGCTCACCTAACACTCTGCTCAGGTAGCGCTCTGCTCAGCTAGCGCTCTCTTCAGGCAGCACACTGATCAGCTAGCGCTCTGCTCAGCTAGCACTCTGATCAGCTAGCACTCTGCTCACCTAGCACTCTGCTCAGGTAGCACTCTGCTCAGCTAGCACTGCTCAGGTAGTACTCTGCTCAGCCAGCACTCTGCTCAGCCAGCACTCTGCTCAGGTAGTACTCTGCTCAGGAAACACTCTGCTCTCCTAGCACTCTGCTCAGCCAGCACTCTGCTCACCTAGCACTCTGCTCAGCTAGCACTCTGATCAGCCAGCACTCTGCTCAGCATCACACTGATCAGCTAGCACTCTGCTCAGCTATCACTCTGATCACCTAGAACTCTGCTTAGCTAGCACTCTACTCAGCTAGCACTCTACTCAGCTAGCGCTCTCCTCACCTAGCACTCTGCTTAGCTAGCACTCTGATCAGCTAGCGCTCTCCTCACCTAGTACTCTACTCAGCTAGCACTCTGCTCAGGAAGCACTCTGCTCAGCTAGCACACTGCTCAGCTAGCACACTGCTCAGCTAGCGCTCTTCTCAGCCAGCAGACTCCTCAGCTAGCACTCTACTCAGCTAGCACTCTCATCAGCCAGCACTCTGCTCACCTAGCACTCTGCTCAGATAGCACTCTGCTCAGCTAGCGCTCTGCTCAGGCAGCACAATGTTCAGCTAGCGCTCTGCTCACCTAGCACTCTGCTCACCTAGCACTCTGCTCAGATAGCACTCTGCTCAGCCAGCACTCTGCTCACCTAGCACTCTCCTCAGGTAGCACTATGCTCAGCCAGTCTCTGCTCTCCTAGCACTCTGCTCAGCCAGCACTCTGCTCAGCTAGCACTCTGCTCAGGTAGCACTCTGCTGACCTAGCACTCTGCTCACCTAGCACTCTGCTCAGCTAGCACACTGCTCAGCTAGCGCTCTGCTCAGCCAGCAGACTGCTCAGCTAGCGCTCTACTCATCAGCACTCTGCTCAGCTAGCACTCTGCTCAGCCAGCACTCTGCTCAGCTAGCGCTCTGCTCAGCTAGCACACTGCTCAGCTAGCACTCTGCTCAGCCAGCAGACTGCTCAGCTAACACTCTGCTCAGCTAGCACTCTGCTCAGCCTGCGATCTGCTCAGCTAGCACTCTGCTCACCTAGCACTCTGCTCAGCTAGCACTCTGCTCAGCTAGCACTCTGCTCAGCTATCACTCTGATCACCTAGAACTCTGCTTAGCCAACACACTGCTCAAATAACAATCTGCTCAGACAGCACACTGATCAGCCAGCACACTGCTCAGGTAGCACTCTGCTCAGCAAGCACTCTGCTCAGCTAGCGCTCTCCTCACCTAGCACTCTGCTCAGCTAGCACTCTGATCAGCTAGCACTCTGCTCAGCTATCACTCTGATCACCTAGAACTCTGCTTAGCTAGCACTCTACTCAGGTAGCACTCTACTCAGCTAGTGCTCTCCTCACCTAGCACTCTGCTTAGCTAGCACTCTGATCAGCTAGCGCTCTCCTCACCTAGTACTCTGCTCAGCTAGCACTCTGCTCAGCTAGCACTCTGCTCAGGTAGCACACTGCTCAGCCAGTCTCTGCTCTCCTAGCACTATGCTCAGCCAGCACTCTGCTCAGCTAGCACTCTGCTCAGCCAGCAGACTACTCAGCTAGCACTCTGCTCAGCAAGCACTCTGCTCAGCCAGCACTCTGCTCACCTAGCAATCTGCTCAGCTAGCACTCTGCTCAGCTAGCACTCTGCTCAGCTAGCACTCTGCTCAGCCAGCACTCTGCTCTCCTAGCACTCTGCTCAGCCAGCACTCTGCTCAGCTAGCGCTCTGCTCAGGTAGCGCTCTGCTCAGCTAGCACTCTGTTCAGCCAGCTCTCTGCTCACCTAGCACTCTGCTCAGCCAGCAGACTACTCAGCTAGCACTCTGCTCACCTAGCACTCTGCTCAGCCAGCACTCTGCTCAGCTAGCACTCTGCTCACCTAGCACTCTGCTCAGCTAGCACTCTGCTCAGCTATCACTCTGATCACCTAGAACTCTGCTTAGCCAGCACACTGCTCAGCTAGCACTCTGCTCAGCTAGCGCTCTGCTCAGGCAGCACACTGCTCAGCTAGTGCTCTGCTCAGCTAGCACACTGCTCACCTAGCACTCTGCTCAGCCAGCGATCTGATCAGCCAGCACTCTGCTCACCTAGCACTCTGCTCAGCTAGCGATCTGATCAGGTAGCGCTCTGCTCAACTAGCACTCTGTTCAGCCAGCACTCTGCTCAGCTAGCGCTCTCCTCACCTAGCACTCTGCTCAGCTAGCACTCTGATCAGCCAGCCCTCTGCTCAGCCAGCACACTGCTCAGCTAGCACCCTGCTCACCTAGCACTCTGATCACCTAGAACTCTGCTTAGCTAGCACTCTACTCAGGTAGCAGTCTACTCAGCTAGCGCTCTCCTCACCTAGCACTTTGCTTAGCTAGCACTCTGATCAGCTAGCGCTCTCCTCACCTAGTACTCTGCTCAGCTAGCACTCTGCTCAGGAAGCACTCTGCTCAGGTAGCACACTGCTCAACTAGCGCTCTGCTCAGCCAGCAGACTGCTCAGCTAGCATTCTACTCAGCTAGCACTCTCATCAGCCAGCACTCTGCTCACCTACACTCTGCTCAGGTAGCACTCTGCTCAGCTAGCGATCTGCTCAGGCAGAACAATGTTCAGCTAGCGCTCTGCTCAGCCAGCACTCTGCTCACCTAGCACTCTGCTCAGATAGCACTCTGCTCAGCCAGCACTCTGCTCACTTAGCACTCTGCTCAGGTAGCACTCAGCTCAGCTAGTCTCTGCTCTCCTAGCACTCTGCTCAGCTAGCACTCTGCTCAGGTAGCACTCTGCTCAGCTAGCACTCTGCTCAGCCAGCACTCTGCTCAGCTAGCACACTGCTCAGATAGCACACTGCTCAGCTAGCGCTCTGCTCAGCCAGCAGACTGCTCAGCTAGCGCTCTACTCATCAGCACTCTGCTCAGCTAGCGCTCTGCTCAGCTAGCACACTGCTCAGCTAGCACTCTGCTCAGCCAGCAGACTGCTCAGCTAGCACTCTGCTCAGCCTGCGATCTGCTCAGCTAGCACTCTGCTCACATAGCACTCTGCTCAGCTAGCACTCTGCTCACCTAGCACTCTGCTCAGCTATCACTCTGATCACCTAGAACTCTGCTTAGCCAGCACACTGCTCAGGTAGCACTCTGCTCAGCTAGCGCTCTGCTCAGGCAGCACACTGCTCAGCTAGCCCTCTGCTCAGCTAGCACACTGCTCACCTAGCACTCTGCTCAGCTAGCGCTCTGCTCAGCCAGCAGACTGCTTAGCTAGCACTCTACTCATCTAGCACTCTGCTCAGCTAGCACTCTGCTCAGGTAGTACTCTGTTCAGCCAGCACTCTGCTCACCTAGCACTCTGCTCAGCTAGCGCTCTGATCAGGTAGCGCTCTGCTCAACTAGCACTCTGTTCAGCCAGCACTCTGCTCAGCTAGCGCTCTCCTCACCTAGCACTCTGCTCACCTAGCACTCTGATCAGCCAGCACTCTGCTCAGCCAGCACACTGATCAGCTAGCACTCTGCTCAGCTATCACTCTGATCACCCAGAACTCTGCTTAGCTAGCACTCTACTCAGGTAGCACTCTACTCAGCTAGCGCTCTCCTCACCTAGTACTCTGCTCAGCTAGCACTCTGCTCAGGAAGCACTCTGCTCAGCTAGCACACTGCTCAGCTAGCACACTGCTCAGCTAGCGCTCTGCTCAGCCAGCACACTGCTCAGCTAGCATTCTACTCAGCTAGCACTCTCATCAGCCAGCACTCTGCTCACCTAGCACTCTGCTCAGGTAGCACTCTGCTCAGCTAGCGCTCTGCTCATGCAGCACAATGTTCAGCTAGCGCTCTGCTCAGCTAGCAAACTGCTCACCTAGCACTCTGCTCAGATAGCACTCTGCTCAGCCAGCACTCTGCTCACTTAGCACTCTGCTCAGGTAGCACTCAGCTCAGCTAATCTCTCCTCTCCTAGCACTCTGCTCAGCCAGCACTCTGCTCAGCTAGCACTCTGCTCAGGTAGCACTCTGCTCAGCCAGCACTCTGCTCAGCCAGCACTCTGCTCAGCTAGCACACTGCTCACCTAGCACACTGCTCAGCTAGCGCTCTGCTCAGCCAGCAGACTGCTCAGCTAGCACTCTACTCAGCTAGCACTCTCATCAGCCAGCACTCTGCTCATCTAGCACTCTGCTCAGCTAGCACTCTGCTCAGCCAGCACTCTGCTCAGCCAGCACTCTGCTCACCTAGCGCTCTGCTCAGCTAGCACACTGCTCAGCTAGTACTCTGCTCACCTAGCACTCTGCTCAGCTAGCTCTCTGCTCAGCAAGCACTCTCATCAGCCAGCACTCTGCTCTGAAAGCACACTGCTCAGCCAGCACTCTGCTCAGCTTGCGCTCTGCTCAGCCTACGATCTGCTCAGCTAGCACTCTGCTCACCTAGCACTCTGCTCAGCTAGCACTCTGCTCAGCTAGCACTCTGCTCACCTAGCACTCTGCTCAGCTAGCACTCTGCTCAGCTATCACTCTGATCACCTAGAACTCTGCTCAGCCAGCACACTGCTCAGGTAGCACTCTGCTCAGCTAGCGCTCTCCTCACCTAGCACTCTGCTCAGCTAGCACTCTGATCAGCTAGCGCTCTCCTCACCTAGCACTCTGCTCAGCTAGCACTCTGCTCAGCAAGCACTCTACTCAGCTAGCGCTCTGCTCAGCTAGCACACTGCTCACCTAGCACTCTGCTCAGCTAGCACTCTGATCAGCCAGCACACTGATCAGCTAGCACTCTGCTCAGCTATCACTCTGATCACCTAGAACTCTGCTTAGCTAGCACTCTACTCAGGTAGCACTCTACTCAGCTAGCGCTCTCCTCACCTTGCACTCTGCTTAGCTAGCACTCTGATCAGCTAGCGCTCTCCTCACCTAGTACTCTGCTCAGCTAGCACTCTGCTCAGGAAGCACTCTGCTCAGGTAGCACACTGCTCAGCTAGCACACTGCTCAGCTAGCGCTCTGCTCAGCCAGCAGACTGCTCAGCTAGCATTCTACTCAGCTAGCACTCTCATCACCCAGCACTCTGCTCACCTAGCACTCTGCTCAGGTAGCACTCTGCTCAGCTAGCGCTCTGCTCAGGCAGCACAATGTTCAGCTAGCGCTCTGCTCAGCTAGCACACTGCTCACCTAGCACTCTGCTCAGCTAGCACTCTGCTCAGCCAGCACTCTGCTCAGCTAGCACTCTGCTCAGGTAGCACTCTGCTCAGCCAGCACTCTGCTCAGCTAGCACTCTGATCAGCCAGCACTCTGCTCAGCTAGCACACTGCTCAGCTAGCGCTCTGCTCAGCCAGCAGACTGCTCAGCTAGCACTCTACTCAGCTAGCACTCTCATCAGCCAGCACTCTGCTCATCTAGCACTCTGCTCAGCTAGCACTCTGCTCAGCCAGCACTCTGATCAGCCAGCACTCTGCTCAGCCAGCACTCTGCTCACCTAGCGCTCTGCTCAGCTAGCACACTGCTCAGCTAGCACTCTGCTCACCTAGCACTCTGCTCAGCTAGCTCTCTGCTCAGCAAGCACTCTGCTC
The DNA here is from genome assembly GCA_031468815.1 of Morus bassanus. NCBI lineage: Eukaryota > Metazoa > Chordata > Aves > Suliformes > Sulidae > Morus > Morus bassanus. The sequence goes on along the minus strand of JAVHSO010000169.1, from coordinate 127,311 downwards.
AGCCAGCACTCTGCTCAGCTAGCACTCTGATCAGCCAGTACTCTGCTCACCTAGCACTCTGCTCAGACCACGATATGCTCAGCTAGCACTCTGCTCACCTAGCACTCTGCTCAGCTAGCACTCTGCTCACCTAGCACTCTGCTCAGCTATCACTCTGATCACCTAGAACTCTGCTCAGCCAGCACACTGCTCAGCTAGCACTCTCCTCACCTAGAACTCTGCTCAGCTAGCACTCTGATCAGCTAGCGCTCTCCTCACCTAGCACTCTGCTCAGCTAGCACTCTGCTCAGCAAGCACTCTGCTCAGCTAACACTCTGCTCAGCTAGCACACTGCTCAGCTAGCACACTGCTCAGCTAGCGCACTCCTCAGCCAGCAGACTGCTCAGCTAGCACTCTACTCAGCTAGCACTCTCATCAGCCAGCACTCTGCTCACCTAGGACTCTGCTCAGGTAGCACTCTACTCAGCTAGCGCTCTGCTCAGCCAGCACACTGCTCAGCTAGCACTCTGTTCAGGTAGCACTCTGCTCAGCTAGCACTCTGATAAGCTAGCGCTCTCCTCACCTAGCACTCTTCTCAGCAAGCACTCTGCTCAGCTAGCACACTGCTCACCTAGCACTCTGCTCAGCTAGCACTCTGATCAGCCAGCACTCTGCTCACCTAGCACTCTGCTCAGGTAGCACTCTGCTCAGCTAGCACTCTGCTCAGGTAGTACTCTGCTCAGCCAGCACTCTGATCACCTATCACTCTGCTCAACTAGCGCTCTGATCAGGTAGCGCTCTGCTCAACTAGCACTCTGTTCAGCCAGCACTCTGCTCAGCTAGCGCTCTCCTCACCTAGCACTCTGCTCAGCTAGCACTCTGATCAGCTAGCACTCTGCTCAGCTATCACTCTGATCACCTAGAACTCTGCTTAGCTAGCACTCTACTCAGGTAGCACTCTACTCAGCTAGCGCTCTCCTCACCTAGCACTCTGCTTAGCTAGCACTCTGATCAGCTAGCGCTCTCCTCACCTAGTACTCTGCTCAGCTAGCACTCTGCTCAGGAAGCACTCTGCTCAGGTAGCACACTGCTCAGCTAGCACACTGCTCAGCTAGCGCTCTGCTCAGCCAGCAGACTGCTCAGCTAGCGCTCTTCTCAGCCAGCAGACTGCTCAGCTAGCACTCTACTCAGCTAGCACTCTCATCAGCCAACACTCTGCTCACCTAGCACTCTGCTCAGGTAACACTCTGCTCACCTAGCACTCTGATCAGATAGCACTCTGCTCAGCCACCACTCTGCTCACCTACCACTCTCCTCAGGTAGCACTCAGCTCAGCCAGTCTCTGCTCTCCTAGCACTATGCTCAGCCAGCACTCTGCTCACCTAGCACTCTGCTCAGCCAGCAGACTACTCAGCTAGCACTCTGCTCAGCAAGCACTCTGCTCAGCCAGCACTCTGCTCACCTAGCAATCTGCTCAGGCAACGCTCTGCTCAGCTAGCACTCTGCTCAGCTAGCACTCTGCTCAGCCAGCACTCTGCTCTCCTAGCACTCTGCTCAGCCAGCACTCTGCTCAGCTAGCGCTCTGCTCAGGTAGCGCTCTACTCAGCTAGCACTCTCATCACCCAGCACACTGCTCACCTAGCACTCTCCTCAGGTAGCACTCAGCTCAGCCAGTCTCTGCTCTCCTAGCACTCTGCTCAGCCAGCACTCTGCTCAGCTAGCACTCTGCTCAGCCAGCAGACTACTCAGCTAGCACTCTGCTCAGCTAGCACTCTGCTCAGCAAGCACTCTGCTCAGCCAGCACTCTGCTCACCTAGCAATCTGCTCAGGCAACGCTCTGCTCTCCTAGCACCCTGCTCAGCCAGCACTCTGCTCAGCTAGCGCTCTGCTCAGGTAGCGCTCTGCTCAGCTAGCACTCTGTTCAGCCAGCTCTCTGCTCACCTAGCACTCTGCTCAGCCACCAGATTACTCAGCTAACACTCTGCTCACCTAGCACTCTGCTCAGCCCGCGATCTGCTCAGCTAGCACTCTGCTCACCTAGCACTCTGCTCAGCTAGCACTCTGCTCAGCTAGCACTCTGCTCGGCTAGCACTCTGATCACCTAGAACTCTGCTTAGCCAGCACACTGCTCAGCTAGCACTCTGCTCAGCTAGCGCTCTGCTCAGGCAGCACACTGCTCAGCTAGCGCTCTGCTCAGCTAGCACACTGCTCACCTAGCACTCTGCTCAGCTAGCACTCTGATCAGCCAGCACACTTATCAGCTAGCACTCTGCTCAGCTATCACTCTGATCACCTAGAACTCTGCTTAGCTAGCACTCTACTCAGCTAGCACTCTACTCAGCTAGCGCTCTCCTCACCTAGCACTCTGCTTAGCTAGCACTCTGATCAGCTAGCGCACTCCTCATCTAGTACTCTGCTTAGCTAGCACTCTGCTCAGCTAGCACACTGCTCAGGTAGCACACTGCTCAGCTAGCACACTGCTCAGCTAGCATTCTACTCAGCTAGCACTCTCATCACCCAGCACTCTGCTCACCTAGCACTCTGCTCAGGTAGCACTCTGCTCAGCTAGCGCTCTGCTCAGGCAGCACAATGTTCAGCTAGCGCTCTGCTCAGCTAGCACACTGCTCACCTAGCACTCTGCTCAGCTAGCACTCTGCTCAACCAGCACCCTGCTCAGGTAGCACTCTGCTCAGGTAGCACTCAGCTCAGCTAGTCTCTCCTCTCCTAGCACTCTGCTCAGCCAGCACTCTGCTCAGCTAGCACTCTGCTCAGGTAGCACTCTGCTCAGCCAGCACTCTGCTCAGCCAGCACTCTGCTCAGCTAGTACACTGCTCAGCTAGCACACTGCTCAGCTAGCGCTCTGCTCAGCCAGCAGACTGCTCAGCTAGCACTCTACTCAGCTAGCACTCTCATCAGCCAGCACTCTGCTCAGCTAGCACTCTGCTCAGCTAGCACTCTGCTCAGCCAGCACTCTGCTCAGGTTAGTACTCTGCTCAGCCAGCACTCTGCTCACCTAGCGCTCTGCTCAGCTAGCACACTGCTCAGCTAGCACTCTGCTCACCTAGCACTCTTCTCAGCTAGCACTCTGATCAGCCAGTACTCTGCTCACCTAGCACTCTGCTCAGCCCACGATCTGCTCAGCTAGCACTCTGCTCACCTAGCACTCTGCTCAGCTAGCACTCTGCTCACCTAGCACTCTGCTCAGCTATCACTCTGATCACCTACAACTCTGCTCAGCCAGCACACTGCTCAGGTAGCACACTTCTCAGCTAGCACTCTGCTCAGGTAGCACTCTGCTCAGCTAGCGCTCTGCTCAGGCAGCACACTGCTCAGCTAGCACTCTGCTCAGCTAGCACTCTGATCACCTAAATCTCTGCTCAGGTAGCACTCTGCTCACCTAGCACTCTCCTCACCTAGCACTCTGCTCAGCTAGCGCTCTGATCAGCTAGCGCTCTCCTCACCTAGCACTCTCCTCAGCTAGCACTGTGCTCAGCAAGCACTCTTCTCAGCAAGCACTCTGCTCAGCTAGCACTCTCATCAGCCAGCACTCTGCTCAGCCAGCACGCTGATCAGGTAGCACTCTGCTCAGGTAGCACTCTGATCACCTAGAACTCTGCTTAGCTAGCACTCTACTCAGGTAGCACTCTACTCAGCTAGCGCTCTCCTCACCTAGTACTCTGCTCAGCTAGCACTCTGCTCAGAAAGCACTCTGCTCAGCAAGCACACTGCTCAGCTAGCACACTGCTCAGCTAGCGCTCTTCTCAGCCAGCAGACTGCTCAGATAGCACTCTACTCAGCTAGCACTCTGCTCAGCCAAAACTCTGCTCACCTAGAGCTCTACTCAGGTAGCACTCTGCTCAGCTAGCGCTCTGCTCAGGCAGCACAATGCTCAGCTAGCGCTCTGCTCATCTAGCACACTGCTCACCTAGCACTCTGCTCAGATAGCACTCTGCTCAGCCACCACTCTGCTCACCTAGCACTCTCCTCAGCTAGCACTCAGCTCAGCCAGCACTCTGCTCTCCTAGCACTCTGCTCAGCCAGCACTCTGCTCAGCAAGCACTCTGCTCAGCCAGAACTCTGCTCACCTAGCAATCTGCTCAGGCAACGCTCTGCTCACCTAGCACTCTGCTCAGCTAGCACTCTGCTCAGCCAGCACTCTGCTCAGCTAGCACTCTGCTCAGCCAGCACTCTGCTCTCCTAGCACTCTGCTCAGCCAGCACTCTGCTCAGGTAGCGCTCTGCTCAGGTAGCGCTCTGCTCAGCTAGCACTCTGTTCAGCCAGCTCTCTGCTCACCTAGCACTCTGCTCAGCCAGCAGACTACTCAGCTAGCACTCTGCTCACCTAGCACTCTGCTCAGCCCGCGATCTGCTCAGCTAGCACTCTGCTCACCTAGCACTCTGCTCAGCTAGCACTCTGCTCAGCTAGCACTCTGCTCAGCTATCACTCTGATCACCTAGAACTCTGCTCAGGCAGCACACTGCTCAGGTAGAACTCTGCTCAGCTAGCGCTCTCCTCACCTAGCACTCTGCTCAGCTAGCACTCTGATCAGCTAGCGCTCTGCTCACCTAGCACTCTGATCAGCTAGCACTCTGCTCAGCCAGCACTCTGCTCAGCTAGCACTCTGCTCATCTAGCACCCTGCTCAGCCAGCACTCTGCTCACCTAGCGCTCTTCTCAGCCAGCAGACTGCTCAGCTAGCACTCTACTCAGCTAGCACTCTCATCAGCCAGCACTCTGCTCACCTAACACTCTGCTCAGGTAGCACTCTGCTCAGCTAGCGCTCTGCTCAGGCAGCACACTGCTCAACTAGCGCTCTGCTCAGCTAGCACACTGCTCACCTAGCACTCTGCCCAGCTAGCACTCTGATCAGCCAGCACTCTGCTCACCTAGCACTCTGCTCAGCTAGCGCTCTGCTCAGGCAACACTCTGCTCACCTAGCACTCTGCTCAGCCAGCACTCTGCTCAGCAAGCACTATGCTCACCTAGCACGCTGCTCAGCTAGCACTCTGCTCAGCTAGCACTCTGTTCAGCCAGCACTCTGCTCAGCTAGCGCTCTCCTCACCTAGCACTCTGCTCAGCTAGCACTCTGATCAGCCAGCCCTCTGCTCAGCCAGCACACTGATCAGCTAGCACTCTGCTCAGCTATCACTCTGATCACCTAGAACTCTGCTCAGCCAGCACACTGCTCAGGTAGCACTCTGCTCAGCTAGCGCTCTCCTCACCTAGCACTCTGCTCTGCTAGCACTCTGCTCAGCAAGCACTCTGCTCAGCTAGCACTCTGCTCTGCTAGCACACTGCTCAGCTAGCACACTGCTCAGCTAGCGCTCTCCTCAGCCAGCAGACTGCTCAGCTAGCACTCTACTCAGCTAGCACTCTGATCAGCCAGCACTCTGCTCAGCTAACACTCTGCTCAAGTAGCACTCTGCTCAGCTAGCGCTCTGCTCAGCTAGCACTCTGATCACCTAGATCTCTGCTCAGGTAGCACTCTGCTCAGCTAGCACTCTCCTCACCTAGCACTCTGCTCAGCTAGCACTCTGATCAGCTAGCGCTCTCCTCACCTAGCACTCTCCAAAGCTAGCACTGTGCTCAGCAAGCACTCTTCTCAGCAAGCACTCTGCTCAGGTAGCGCTCTGCTCAGCTAGCACTCTGTTCAGCCAGCTCTCTGCTCACCTAGCACTCTGCTCAGCCAGCAGACTACTCAGCTAGCACTCTGCTCACCTAGCACTCTGCTCAGCCCGCGATCTGCTCAGCTAGCACTCTGCTCACCTAGCACTCTGCTCAGCTAGCACTCTGCTCAGCTATCACTCTGATCACCTAGAACTCTGCTTAGCCAGCACACTGCTCAGGTAGCACTCTGCTCAGCTAGCGCTCTCCTCACCTAGCACTCTGCTCAGCTAGCACTCTGATCAGCTAGCGCTCTCCTCACCTAGCACTCTGCTCAGCTAGCACTCTGCTCAGCAAGCACTCTGCTCAGCTAGCACTCTGCTCAGCCAGCACTCTGCTCTCCTAGCACTCTGCTCAGCCAGCAGACTGCTCAGCTAGCACTCTACTCAGCTAGCACTCTCATCAGCCAGCACTCTGCTCACCTAACACTCTGCTCAGGTAGCACTCTGCTCAGCTAGCGCTCTGGTCAGGCAGCACACTGCTCAGCTAGCACTCTGCTCAGCTAGCACTCTGTTCAGCCAGCACTCTGCTCAGGTAGCACTCTGCTCAGCTAGCACTCTCCTCACCTAGCACTCTGCTCAGCTAGCGCTCAGATCAGCTAGCGCTCTCCTCACCTAGCACTCTCCTCAGCTAGCACTGTGCTCAGCAAGCACTCTTCTCAGCAAGCACTCTGCTCAGCTAGCACTCTACTCAGCTAGCGCTCTCCTCACCTAGTACTCTGCTCAACCAGCGCTCTGCTCAGGAAGCGCTCTGCTCAGCAAGCACTCTGCTCAGCTAGCACACTGCTCAGCTAGCACACTGCTCAGCTAGCGCTCTTCTCAGCCAGCAGACTGCTCAGCTAGCACTCTACTCAGCTAGCACTCTCATCACCCAGCACTCTGCTCACCTAGCACTCTCCTCAGGTAGCACTCAGCTCAGCCAGTCTCTGCTCTCCTAGCACTCTGCTCAGCCAGCACTCTGCTCAGCTAGCACTCTGCTCAGCCAGCAGACTACTCAGCTAGCACTCTGCTCAGCTAGCACTCTGCTCAGCAAGCACTCTGCTCAGCCAGCACTCTGCTCACCTAGCAATCTGCTCAGGCAACGCTCTGCTCTCCTAGCACCCTGCTCAGCCAGCACTCTGCTCAGCTAGCGCTCTGCTCAGGTAGCGCTCTGCTCAGCTAGCACTCTGTTCAGCCAGCTCTCTGCTCACCTAGCACTCTGCTCAGCCACCAGATTACTCAGCTAACACTCTGCTCACCTAGCACTCTGCTCAGCCCGCGATCTGCTCAGCTAGCACTCTGCTCACCTAGCACTCTGCTCAGCTAGCACTCTGTTCAGCTAGCACTCTGCTCGGCTAGCACTCTGATCACCTAGAACTCTGCTTAGCCAGCACACTGCTCAGCTAGCACTCTGCTCAGCTAGCGCTCTGCTCAGGCAGCACACTGCTCAGCTAGCGCTCTGCTCAGCTAGCACACTGCTCACCTAGCACTCTGCTCAGCTAGCACTCTGATCAGCCAGCACACTTATCAGCTAGCACTCTGCTCAGCTATCACTCTGATCACCTAGAACTCTGCTTAGCTAGCACTCTACTCAGCTAGCACTCTACTCAGCTAGCGCTCTCCTCACCTAGCACTCTGCTTAGCTAGCACTCTGATCAGCTAGCGCACTCCTCATCTAGTACTCTGCTTAGCTAGCACTCTGCTCAGCTAGCACACTGCTCAGGTAGCACACTGCTCAGCTAGCACACTGCTCAGCTAGCATTCTACTCAGCTAGCACTCTCATCACCCAGCACTCTGCTCACCTAGCACTCTGCTCAGGTAGCACTCTGCTCAGCTAGCGCTCTGCTCAGGCAGCACAATGTTCAGCTAGCGCTCTGCTCAGCTAGCACACTGCTCACCTAGCACTCTGCTCAGCTAGCACTCTGCTCAGCCAGCACCCTGCTCAGGTAGCACTCTGCTCAGGTAGCACTCAGCTCAGCTAGTCTCTCCTCTCCTAGCACTCTGCTCAGCCAGCACTCTGCTCAGCTAGCACTCTGCTCAGGTAGCACTCTGCTCAGCCAGCACTCTGCTCAGCCAGCACTCTGCTCAGCTAGTACACTGCTCAGCTAGCACACTGCTCAGCTAGCGCTCTGCTCAGCCAGCAGACTGCTCAGCTAGCACTCTACTCAGCTAGCACTCTCATCAGCCAGCACTCTGCTCAGCTAGCACTCTGCTCAGCTAGCACTCTGCTCAGCCAGCACTCTGCTCAGGTAGTACTCTGCTCAGCCAGCACTCTGCTCACCTAGCGCTCTGCTCAGCTAGCACACTGCTCAGCTAGCACTCTGCTCACCTAGCACTCTTCTCAGCTAGCACTCTGATCAGCCAGTACTCTGCTCACCTAGCACTCTGCTCAGCCCACGATCTGCTCAGCTAGCACTCTGCTCACCTAGCACTCTGCTCAGCTAGCACTCTGCTCACCTAGCACTCTGCTCAGCTATCACTCTGATCACCTACAACTCTGCTCAGCCAGCACACTGCTCAGGTAGCACTCTTCTCAGCTAGCACTCTGCTCAGGTAGCACTCTGCTCAGCTAGCGCTCTGCTCAGGCAGCACACTGCTCAGCTAGCACTCTGCTCAGCTAGCACTCTGATCACCTAAATCTCTGCTCAGGTAGCACTCTGCTCACCTAGCACTCTCCTCACCTAGCACTCTGCTCAGCTAGCGCTCTGATCAGCTAGCGCTCTCCTCACCTAGCACTCTCCTCAGCTAGCACTGTGCTCAGCAAGCACTCTTCTCAGCAAGCACTCTGCTCAGCTAGCACTCTCATCAGCCAGCACTCTGCTCAGCCAGCACGCTGATCAGGTAGCACTCTGCTCAGGTAGCACTCTGATCACCTAGAACTCTGCTTAGCTAGCACTCTACTCAGGTAGCACTCTACTCAGCTAGCGCTCTCCTCACCTAGTACTCTGCTCAGCTAGCACTCTGCTCAGAAAGCACTCTGCTCAGCAAGCACACTGCTCAGCTAGCACACTGCTCAGCTAGCGCTCTTCTCAGCCAGCAGACTGCTCAGATAGCACTCTACTCAGCTAGCACTCTGCTCAGCCAAAACTCTGCTCACCTAGAGCTCTACTCAGGTAGCACTCTGCTCAGCTAGCGCTCTGCTCAGGCAGCACAATGCTCAGCTAGCGCTCTGCTCATCTAGCACACTGCTCACCTAGCACTCTGCTCAGATAGCACTCTGCTCAGCCACCACTCTGCTCACCTAGCACTCTCCTCAGCTAGCACTCAGCTCAGCCAGCACTCTGCTCTCCTAGCACTCTGCTCAGCCAGCACTCTGCTCAGCAAGCACTCTGCTCAGCCAGCACTCTGCTCACCTAGCAATCTGCTCAGGCAACGCTCTGCTCACCTAGCACTCTGCTCAGCTAGCACTCTGCTCAGCCAGCACTCTGCTCAGCTAGCACTCTGCTCAGCCAGCACTCTGCTCTCCTAGCACTCTGCTCAGCCAGCACTCTGCTCAGGTAGCGCTCTGCTCAGGTAGCGCTCTGCTCAGCTAGCACTCTGTTCAGCCAGCTCTCTGCTCACCTAGCACTCTGCTCAGCCAGCAGACTACTCAGCTAGCACTCTGCTCACCTAGCACTCTGCTCAGCCCGCGATCTGCTCAGCTAGCACTCTGCTCACCTAGCACTCTGCTCAGCTAGCACTCTGCTCAGCTAGCACTCTGCTCAGCTATCACTCTGATCACCTAGAACTCTGCTCAGGCAGCACACTGCTCAGGTAGAACTCTGCTCAGCTAGCGCTCTCCTCACCTAGCACTCTGCTCAGCTAGCACTCTGATCAGCTAGCGCTCTGCTCACCTAGCACTCTGATCAGCTAGCACTCTGCTCAGCCAGCACTCTGCTCAGCTAGCACTCTGCTCATCTAGCACCCTGCTCAGCCAGCACTCTGCTCACCTAGCGCTCTTCTCAGCCAGCAGACTGCTCAGCTAGCACTCTACTCAGCTAGCACTCTCATCAGCCAGCACTCTGCTCACCTAACACTCTGCTCAGGTAGCACTCTGCTCAGCTAGCGCTCTGCTCAGGCAGCACACTGCTCAACTAGCGCTCTGCTCAGCTAGCACACTGCTCACCTAGCACTCTGCCCAGCTAGCACTCTGATCAGCCAGCACTCTGCTCACCTAGCACTCTGCTCAGCTAGCGCTCTGCTCAGGCAACACTCTGCTCACCTAGAACTCTGCTCAGCCAGCACTCTGCTCAGCAAGCACTATGCTCACCTAGCACGCTGCTCAGCTAGCACTCTGCTCAGCTAGCACTCTGTTCAGCCAGCACTCTGCTCAGCTAGCGCTCTCCTCACCTAGCACTCTGCTCAGCTAGCACTCTGATCAGCCAGCCCTCTGCTCAGCCAGCACACTGATCAGCTAGCACTCTGCTCAGCTATCACTCTGATCACCTAGAACTCTGCTCAGCCAGCACACTGCTCAGGTAGCACTCTGCTCAGCTAGCGCTCTCCTCACCTAGCACTCTGCTCTGCTAGCACTCTGCTCAGCAAGCACTCTGCTCAGCTAGCACTCTGCTCTGCTAGCACACTGCTCAGCTAGCACACTGCTCAGCTAGCGCTCTCCTCAGCCAGCAGACTGCTCAGCTAGCACTCTACTCAGCTAGCACTCTGATCAGCCAGCACTCTGCTCAGCTAACACTCTGCTCAGGTAGCACTCTGCTCAGCTAGCGCTCTGCTCAGCTAGCACTCTGATCACCTAGATCTCTGCTCAGGTAGCACTCTGCTCAGCTAGCACTCTCCTCACCTAGCACTCTGCTCAGCTAGCACTCTGATCAGCTAGCGCTCTCCTCACCTAGCACTCTCCAAAGCTAGCACTGTGCTCAGCAAGCACTCTTCTCAGCAAGCACTCTGCTCAGCTAGCACTCTGATCAGCCAGCACTCTGTTCAGCCAGCTCTCTGCTCACCTAGCACTCTGCTCAGCCAGCAGACTACTCAGCTAGCACTCTGCTCACCTAGCACTCTGCTCAGCCCGCGATCTGCTCAGCTAGCACTCTGCTCACCTAGCACTCTGCTCAGCTAGCACTCTGCTCAGCTATCACTCTGATCACCTAGAACTCTGCTTAGCCAGCACACTGCTCAGGTAGCACTCTGCTCAGCTAGCGCTCTCCTCACCTAGCACTCTGCTCAGCTAGCACTCTGATCAGCTAGCGCTCTCCTCACCTAGCACTCTGCTCAGCTAGCACTCTGCTCAGCAAGCACTCTGCTCAGCTAGCACTCTGCTCAGCCAGCACTCTGCTCTCCTAGCACTCTGCTCAGCCAGCAGACTGCTCAGCTAGCACTCTACTCAGCTAGCACTCTCATCAGCCAGCACTCTGCTCACCTAACACTCTGCTCAGGTAGCACTCTGCTCAGCTAGCGCTCTGGTCAGGCAGCACACTGCTCAGCTAGCACTCTGCTCAGCTAGCACTCTGTTCAGCCAGCACTCTGCTCAGGTAGCACTCTGCTCAGCTAGCACTCTCCTCACCTAGCACTCTGCTCAGCTAGCGCTCAGATCAGCTAGCGCTCTCCTCACCTAGCACTCTCCTCAGCTAGCACTGTGCTCAGCAAGCACTCTTCTCAGCAAGCACTCTGCTCAGCTAGCACTCTACTCAGCTAGCGCTCTCCTCACCTAGTACTCTGCTCAACCAGCGCTCTGCTCAGGAAGCACTCTGCTCAGCTAGCACACTGCTCAGCTAGCACACTGCTCAGCTAGCGCTCTTCTCAGCCAGCAGACTGCTCAGCTAGCACTCTACTCAGCTAGCACTCTCATCACCCAGCACTCTGCTCACCTAGCACTCTCCTCAGGTAGCACTCAGCTCAGCCAGTCTCTGCTCTCCTAGCACTCTGCTCAGCCAGCACTCTGCTCAGCTAGCACTCTGCTCAGCCAGCAGACTACTCAGCTAGCACTCTGCTCAGCTAGCACTCTGCTCAGCAAGCACTCTGCTCAGCCAGCACTCTGCTCACCTAGCAATCTGCTCAGGCAACGCTCTGCTCTCCTAGCACCCTGCTCAGCCAGCACTCTGCTCAGCTAGCGCTCTGCTCAGGTAGCGCTCTGCTCAGCTAGCACTCTGTTCAGCCAGCTCTCTGCTCACCTAGCACTCTGCTCAGCCACCAGATTACTCAGCTAACACTCTGCTCACCTAGCACTCTGCTCAGCCCGCGATCTGCTCAGCTAGCACTCTGCTCACCTAGCACTCTGCTCAGCTAGCACTCTGCTCAGCTAGCACTCTGCTCGGCTAGCACTCTGATCACCTAGAACTCTGCTTAGCCAGCACACTGCTCAGCTAGCACTCTGCTCAGCTAGCGCTCTGCTCAGGCAGCACACTGCTCAGCTAGCGCTCTGCTCAGCTAGCACACTGCTCACCTAGCACTCTGCTCAGCTAGCACTCTGATCAGCCAGCACACTTATCAGCTAGCACTCTGCTCAGCTATCACTCTGATCACCTAGAACTCTGCTTAGCTAGCACTCTACTCAGCTAGCACTCTACTCAGCTAGCGCTCTCCTCACCTAGCACTCTGCTTAGCTAGCACTCTGATCAGCTAGCGCACTCCTCATCTAGTACTCTGCTTAGCTAGCACTCTGCTCAGCTAGCACACTGCTCAGGTAGCACACTGCTCAGCTAGCACACTGCTCAGCTAGCATTCTACTCAGCTAGCACTCTCATCACCCAGCACTCTGCTCACCTAGCACTCTGCTCAGGTAGCACTCTGCTCAGCTAGCGCTCTGCTCAGGCAGCACAATGTTCAGCTAGCGCTCTGCTCAGCTAGCACACTGCTCACCTAGCACTCTGCTCAGGTAGCACTCTGCTCAGCCAGCACCCTGCTCAGGTAGCACTCTGCTCAGGTAGCACTCAGCTCAGCTAGTCTCTCCTCAGGTAGCACTCTGCTCAGCCAGCACTCTGCTCAGCCAGCACTCTGCTCAGCTAGTACACTGCTCAGCTAGCACACTGCTCAGCTAGCGCTCTGCTCAGCCAGCAGACTGCTCAGCTAGCACTCTACTCAGCTAGCACTCTCATCAGCCAGCACTCTGCTCAGCTAGCACTCTGCTCAGCTAGCACTCTGCTCAGCCAGCACTCTGCTCAGGTAGTACTCTGCTCAGCCAGCACTCTGCTCACCTAGCGCTCTGCTCAGCTAGCACACTGCTCAGCTAGCACTCTGCTCACCTAGCACTCTTCTCAGCTAGCACTCTGATCAGCCAGTACTCTGCTCACCTAGCACTCTGCTCAGCCCACGATCTGCTCAGCTAGCACTCTGCTCACCTAGCACTCTGCTCAGCTAGCACTCTGCTCACCTAGCACTCTGCTCAGCTATCACTCTGATCACCTACAACTCTGCTCAGCCAGCACACTGCTCAGGTAGCACTCTTCTCAGCTAGCACTCTGCTCAGGTAGCACTCTGCTCAGCTAGCGCTCTGCTCAGGCAGCACACTGCTCAGCTAGCACTCTGCTCAGCTAGCACTCTGATCACCTAAATCTCTGCTCAGGTAGCACTCTGCTCACCTAGCACTCTCCTCACCTAGCACTCTGCTCAGCTAGCGCTCTGATCAGCTAGCGCTCTCCTCACCTAGCACTCTCCTCAGCTAGCACTGTGCTCAGCAAGCACTCTTCTCAGCAAGCACTCTGCTCAGCTAGCACTCTCATCAGCCAGCACTCTGCTCAGCCAGCACGCTGATCAGGTAGCACTCTGCTCAGGTAGCACTCTGATCACCTAGAACTCTGCTTAGCTAGCACTCTACTCAGGTAGCACTCTACTCAGCTAGCGCTCTCCTCACCTAGTACTCTGCTCAGCTAGCACTCTGCTCAGAAAGCACTCTGCTCAGCAAGCACACTGCTCAGCTAGCACACTGCTCAGCTAGCGCTCTTCTCAGCCAGCAGACTGCTCAGATAGCACTCTACTCAGCTAGCACTCTGCTCAGCCAAAACTCTGCTCACCTAGAGCTCTACTCAGGTAGCACTCTGCTCAGCTAGCGCTCTGCTCAGGCAGCACAATGCTCAGCTAGCGCTCTGCTCATCTAGCACACTGCTCACCTAGCACTCTGCTCAGATAGCACTCTGCTCAGCCACCACTCTGCTCACCTAGCACTCTCCTCAGCTAGCACTCAGCTCAGCCAGCACTCTGCTCTCCTAGCACTCTGCTCAGCCAGCACTCTGCTCAGCAAGCACTCTGCTCAGCCAGCACTCTGCTCACCTAGCAATCTGCTCAGGCAACGCTCTGCTCACCTAGCACTCTGCTCAGCTAGCACTCTGCTCAGCCAGCACTCTGCTCAGCTAGCACTCTGCTCAGCCAGCACTCTGCTCTCCTAGCACTCTGCTCAGCCAGCACTCTGCTCAGGTAGCGCTCTGCTCAGGTAGCGCTCTGCTCAGCTAGCACTCTGTTCAGCCAGCTCTCTGCTCACCTAGCACTCTGCTCAGCCAGCAGACTACTCAGCTAGCACTCTGCTCACCTAGCACTCTGCTCAGCCCGCGATCTGCTCAGCTAGCACTCTGCTCACCTAGCACTCTGCTCAGCTAGCACTCTGCTCAGCTAGCACTCTGCTCAGCTATCACTCTGATCACCTAGAACTCTGCTCAGGCAGCACACTGCTCAGGTAGAACTCTGCTCAGCTAGCGCTCTCCTCACCTAGCACTCTGCTCAGCTAGCACTCTGATCAGCTAGCGCTCTGCTCACCTAGCACTCTGATCAGCTAGCACTCTGCTCAGCCAGCACTCTGCTCAGCTAGCACTCTGCTCATCTAGCACCCTGCTCAGCCAGCACTCTGCTCACCTAGCGCTCTTCTCAGCCAGCAGACTGCTCAGCTAGCACTCTACTCAGCTAGCACTCTCATCAGCCAGCACTCTGCTCACCTAACACTCTGCTCAGGTAGCACTCTGCTCAGCTAGCGCTCTGCTCAGGCAGCACACTGCTCAACTAGCGCTCTGCTCAGCTAGCACACTGCTCACCTAGCACTCTGCCCAGCTAGCACTCTGATCAGCCAGCACTCTGCTCACCTAGCACTCTGCTCAGCTAGCGCTCTGCTCAGGCAACACTCTGCTCACCTAGAACTCTGCTCAGCCAGCACTCTGCTCAGCAAGCACTATGCTCACCTAGCACGCTGCTCAGCTAGCACTCTGCTCAGCTAGCACTCTGTTCAGCCAGCACTCTGCTCAGCTAGCGCTCTCCTCACCTAGCACTCTGCTCAGCTAGCACTCTGATCAGCCAGCCCTCTGCTCAGCCAGCACACTGATCAGCTAGCACTCTGCTCAGCTATCACTCTGATCACCTAGAACTCTGCTCAGCCAGCACACTGCTCAGGTAGCACTCTGCTCAGCTAGCGCTCTCCTCACCTAGCACTCTGCTCTGCTAGCACTCTGCTCAGCAAGCACTCTGCTCAGCTAGCACTCTGCTCTGCTAGCACACTGCTCAGCTAGCGCACTGCTCAGCTAGCGCTCTCCTCAGCCAGCAGACTGCTCAGCTAGCACTCTACTCAGCTAGCACTCTGATCAGCCAGCACTCTGCTCAGCTAACACTCTGCTCAGGTAGCACTCTGCTCAGCTAGCGCTCTGCTCAGCTAGCACTCTGATCACCTAGATCTCTGCTCAGGTAGCACTCTGCTCAGCTAGCACTCTCCTCACCTAGCACTCTGCTCAGCTAGCACTCTGATCAGCTAGCGCTCTCCTCACCTAGCACTCTCCAAAGCTAGCACTGTGCTCAGCAAGCACTCTTCTCAGCAAGCACTCTGCTCAGCTAGCACTCTGATCAGCCAGCACTCTGCTCAGCCAGCACACTGATCAGGTAGCACTCTGCTCAGCCAGCAGACTGCTCAGCTAGCACTCTACTCAGCTAGCACTCTCATCAGCCAGCACTCTGCTCAGCTAGCGCTCTCCTCACCTAGCAATCTGCTCAGCCAGCACTCTGCTCACCTAGCAATCTGCTCAGGCAACGCTCTGCTCAGCTAGCACTCTGCTCAGCTAGCACTCTGCTCAGCCAGCACTCTGCTCTCCTAGCACTCTGCTCAGCCAGCACTCTGCTCAGCTAGCGCTCTGCTCAGGTAGCGCTCTGCTCAGCTAGCACTCTGTTCAGCCAGCTCTCTGCTCACCTAGCACTCTGCTCAGCCAGCAGACTACTCAGCTAGCACTCTGCTCACCTAGCACTCTGCTCAGCCCGCGATCTGCTCAGCTAGCACTCTGCTCACCTAGCACTCTGCTCAGCTAGCACTCTGCTCAGCTAGCACTCTGATCACCTAGAACTCTGCTCAGCCAGGACACTGCTCAGGTAGCACTCTGCTCAGCTAGCGCTCTCCTCACCTAGCACTCTGCTCAGCTAGCACTCTGATCAGCTAGCGCTCTCCTCACCTAGCACTCTGCTCAGCTAGCACTCTGCTCAGCCAGCACTCTGCTCAGATAGCACTCTGCTCAGCCAGCACAATGTTCAGCTAGCGCTCTGCTCACCTAGCACTCTGCTCACCTAGCACTCTGCTCAGATAGCACTCTGCTCACCTAGCACTCTGCTCACCTAGCACTCTGCTCAGGTAGCACTCTGCTCAGCCAGTCTCTGCTCTCCTAGCACTCTGCTCAGCCAGCACTCTGCTCACCTAGAACTCTGCTCAGCTAGCCCACTGCTCAGCTAGCGCTCTGCTCAGGTAGCGCTCTGCTCAGCTAGCACTCTGCTCAGCCAGCAGACTGCTCAGCTAGCACTCTGCTCAGCTAGCACTCTGCTCAGCTAGCACTCTGCTCAGCCCGCGATCTGCTCAGCTAGCACTCTGCTCACCTAGCACTCTGCTCAGCTAGCACTCTGCACAGCTAGCACTCTGCTCAGCTATCACTCTGATCACCTAGAACTCTGCTCAGCCAGCACACTGCTCAGGTAGCACTCTGCTCAGCTAGCGCTCTCCTCACCTAGCACTCTGCTCAGCTGGCACTCTGATCAGCTAGCGCTCTTCTCACCTAGCACTCTGCTCAGCAAACACTCTGCTCAGCTAGCACTCTGCTCAGCTAGCACACTGCTCAGCCACCACACTGCTCAGCTAGCGCTCTGCTCAGCCAGCAGACTGCTCAGCTAGCACTCTACTCAGCTAGCACTCTCACCAGCCAGCACTCTGCTCACCTAGCACTCTGCTCAGGTAGCACTCTGCTCAGATAGAACTCTGCTCAGGCAGCACACTGCTCAGCTAGCGCTCTGCTCAGCTAGCACACTGCTCACCTAGCACTCTGCCCAGCTAGCACTCTGATCAGCCAGCACTCTGCTGACCTAGCACTCTGCTCAGGTAGCACTCTGCTCAGCTAGCACTCTGCTCAGGTAGTACTCTGCTCAGCCAGCACTCTGATCACCTAGCACTCTGCTCAGCTAGCGCTCTGATCAGGTAGCGCTCTGCTCAACTAGCACTCTGTTCAGCCAGCACTCTGCTCAGCTAGCGCTCTCCTCACCTAGAACTCTGCTCAGCTAGCACTCTGATCAGCCAGCACTCTGCTCAGCCAGCACCCTGATCAGCTAGCACTCTGCTCAGCTATCACTCTGATCACCTAGAACTCTGCTTAGCTAGCACTCTACTCAGGTAGCACTCTACTCAGCTAGCGCTCTCCTCACCTAGCACTCTGCTTAGCTAGCACTCTGATCAGCTACTGCTCTCCTCACCTAGCACTCTGCTCAGCAAGCACTCTGCTCAGCTAGCACTCTGCTCAGCTAGCACACTGCTCAGCCAGCACACTGCTCAGCTAGCGCTCTGCTCAGCCAGCAGACTACTCAGCTAGCACTCTACTCAGCTAGCACTCTCATCAGCCAGCACTCTGCTCACCTACCACTCTGCTCAGCTAGCACTCTGCTCAGCTAGCGCTCTGCTCAGGCAGCACACTGCTCAGCTAGCGCTCTGCTCAGCTAGCACACTGCTCACCTAGCACTCTGCCCAGCTAGCACTCTGATCAGCCAGCACTCTGCTCAGCTAGCACTCTGCTCAGGTGGCAGTCTGCTCAGCTAGCACTCTGCTCAGGTAGTACTCTGCTCAGCCAGCACTCTGATCACCTAGCACTCTGCTCAGCTAGCGATCTGATCAGGTAGCACACTGCTCAGCTAGCGCTCTGCTCAGCCAGCAGACTGCTCAGCTAGCACTCTACTCAGCTAGCACTCTCATCAGCCAGCACTCTGCTCATCTAGAACTCTGCTCAGCTAGCGCTCTGATCAGGTAGCGCTCTGCTCAGCTAGCACTCTGATCAGCCAGCACTCTGCTCACCTAGCACTCTGCTCAGGTAGCACTCTGCTCAGGCAACGCTCTGCTCAGCCAGCACACTGATCAGCTAGCACTCTGCTCAGCTATCACTCTGATCACCTAGAACTCTGTATAGCTAGCACTCTACTCAGGTAGCACTCTACTCAGCTAGCGCTCTCCTCTCCTAGTACTCTGCTCAGCTAGCACTCTGCTCAGCTAGCACTCTAGTCAGCTAGCACACTGCTCAGCTAGCGCTCTTCTCAGCCAGCAGACTGCTCAGCTAGCACTCTACTCAGCTAGCACTCTCATCAGCCAGCACTCTGCTCACCTAACACTCTGCTCAGCTAGCGTTCTGCTCAGGCAGCACAATGCTCAGCTAGCGCTCTGCTCAGCTAGCACACTGCTCACCTAGCACTCTGCTCAGATAGCACTCTGCTCAGCCAGCACTCTGCTCACCTAGCACTCTGCTCAGGTAGCACTCAGCTCAGCCAGTCTCTGCTCTCCTAGCACTCTGCTCAGCCAGCACTCTGCTCACCTAGCACTCTGCTCAGGTAGCACTCTGCTCAGGTAGTACTCTGCTCAGCCAGCACTCTGCTCACCTAGCACTCTGCTCAGGTAGTACTCTGCTCAGCCAGCACTCTGCTCACCTAGCACTCTGCTCAGCTAGCACTCTGATCAGCCAGCACTCTGCTGAGCCAGCACCCTGATAAGCTAGCACTCTGCTCAGCTATCACTCTGATCACCTAGAACTCTGCTTAGCTAGCACTCTACTCAGGTAGCACTCTACTCAGCTAGCGCTCTCCTCACCTAGCACTCTGCTTAGCTAGCACTCTGATCAGCTACCGCTCTCCTCACCTAGCACTCTGCTCAGCTAGCACTCTGCTCAGGAAGCACTCTGCTCAGCTAGCACACTGCTCAGCTAGCGCTCTGCTCAGCCAGCAGACTGCTCAGCTAGCACTCTACTCAGCTAGCACTCTCATCACCCAGCACTCTGCTCACCTAGCACTCTGCTCACCTAGCACTCTGCTCAGCTAGCGCTCTGCTCAGGCAGCACAATGTTCAGCTAGCGCTCTGCTCAGCTAGCACACTGCTCACCTAGCACTCTGCTCAGATAGCACTCTGCTCAGCCAGCACTCTGCTCACCTAGCACTCTGCTCAGGTAGCACTCTGCTCAGCCAGTCTCTGCTCTCCTAGCACTCTGCTCAGCCAGCACTCTGCTCAGCTAGCACTCTGCTCAGCTAGCACTCTGCTGACCTAGCACTCTGCTCACCTAGCACTCTGCTCAGCTAGCCCACTGCTCAGCTAGCGCTCTGGTCAGCCAGCAGACTGCTCAGCTAGTACTCTGCTCAGCCAGAACACTGCTCAGCTAGCGCTCTGCTCAGCCAGCAGATTGCTCAGCTAGCACTCTACTCAGCTAGCACTCTCATCAACCAGCACTCTACTCAGCTAGCGCTCTCCTCACCTAGTACTCTGCTCAGCTAGCACTCTGCTCAGGAAGCACTCTGCTCAGCTAGCACACTGCTCAGCTAGCACACTGCTCACCTAGCACTCTGCCCAGCTAGCACTCTGATCAGCCAGCACTCTGCTGACCTAGCACTCTGCTCAGGAAGCACTCTGCTCAGCTAGCACTCTGCTCAGGTAGTACTCTGCTCAGCCAGCACTCTGCTCACCTAGCACTCTGCTCAGCTAGCGCTCTGATCAGGTAGCACTCTGCTCAGGTAGTACTCTGCTCAGCCAGCACTCTGCTCACCTAGCACTCTGCTCAGGTAGTACTCTGCTCAGCCAGCACTCTGCTCACCTAGCACTCTGCTCACCTAGCACTCTGATCAGCCAGCACTCTGCTGAGCCAGCACCCTGATAAGCTAGCACTCTGCTCAGCTATCACTCTGATCACCTAGAACTCTGCTTAGCTAGCACTCTACTCAGGTAGCACTCTACTCAGCTAGCGCTCTCCTCACCTAGCACTCTGCTTAGCTAGCACTCTGATCAGCTACCGCTCTCCTCACCTAGCACTCTGCTCAGCTAGCACTCTGCTCAGGAAGCACTCTGCTCAGCTAGCACACTGCTCAGCTAGCGCTCTGCTCAGCTAGCGCTCTGCTCAGCCAGCAGACTGCTCAGCTAGCACTCTACTAAGCTAGCACTCTCATCACCCAGCACTCTGCTCACCAAGCACTCTGCTCACCTAGCACTCTGCTAAGATAGCGCTCTGCTCAGGCAGCACAATGTTCAGCTAGCGCTCTGCTCAGCTAGCACACTGCTCACCTAGCACTCTGCTCAGATAGCACTCTGCTCAGCCAGCACTCTGCTCACCTAGCACTCTGCTCAGGTAGCACTCTGCTCAGCTAGCACTCTGCTCAGCTAGCACTCTGCTGACCTAGCACTCTGCTCACCTAGCACTCTGCTCAGCTAGCCCAATGCTCAGCTAGCGCTCTGGTCAGCCAGCAGACTGCTCAGCTAGTACTCTGCTCAGCCAGCAGACTGCTCAGCTAGCACTCTGATCAGCTAGCACTCTGCTCAGCTAGCACTCTTCTCAGCCAGCGATCTGCTCAGCTAGCACTCTGCTCACCTAGCACTCTGCTCAGCTAGCACACAGCTCAGCTAGCACTCTGCTCAGCTATCACTCTGATCACCTAGAACTCTGCTCAGCCAGCACACTGCTCAGGTAGCACTCTGCTCAGCTAGCGCTCTCCTCACCTAGCACTCTGCTCAGCTAGCACTCTGATCAGCTAGCGCTCTCCTCACCTAGCACTCTGCTCAGCAAGCACTCTGCTCAGCTAGCACACTGCTCAGCCAGCACACTGCTCAGCTAGCGCTCTGCTCAGCCAGCAGACTGCTCAGCTAGCACTCTACTCAGCTAGCACTCTCATCAGCCAGCGCTCTGCTCACCTAGCACTCTGCTCAGGTAGCACTCTGCTCACCTAGCACTCTGCTCAGCTAGCACTCTGCTCAGCCAGCACTCTGCTCAGATAGCACTCTGCTCAGCCAGCACAATGTTCAGCTAGCGCTCTGCTCACCTAGCACTCTGCTCACCTAGCACTCTGCTCAGATAGCACTCTGCTCAGCCAGCATTCTGCTCACCTACCACTCTGCTCAGGTAGCACTCTGCTCAGCCAGTCTCTGCTCTCCTAGCACTCTGCTCAGCCAGCACTCTGCTCACCTAGAACTCTGCTCAGCTAGCCCACTGCTCAGCTAGCGCTCTGCTCAGGTAGCGCTCTGCTCAGCTAGCACTCTGCTCAGCCAGCAGACTGCTCAGCTAGCACTCTGCTCAGCTAGCACTCTGCTCAGCTAGCACTCTGCTCAGCCCGCGATCTGCTCAGCTAGCACTCTGCTCACCTAGCACTCTGCTCAGCTAGCACTCTGCACAGCTAGCACTCTGCTCAGCTATCACTCTGATCACCTAGAACTCTGCTCAGCCAGCACACTGCTCAGGTAGCACTCTGCTCAGCTAGCGCTCTCCTCACCTAGCACTCTGCTCATCTGGCACTCTGCTCACCTAGCACTCTGCTCAGCTAGCACTCTGATCAGCCAGCACTCTGCTCAGCCAGCACCCTGATCAGCTAGCACTCTGCTCAGCTATCACTCTGATCACCTAGAACTCTGCTTAGCTAGCACTCTACTCAGGTAGCACTCTACTCAGCTAGCGCTCTCCTCACCTAGCACTCTGCTTAGCTAGCACTCTGATCAGCTAGCGCTCTCCTCACCTAGTACTCTACTCAGCTAGCACTCTGCTCAGGAAGCACTCTGCTCAGCTAGCACACTGCTCAGCTAGCACACTGCTCAGCTAGCGCTCTGCTCAGCTAGCACACTGCTCACCTAGCACTCTGCCCAGCTAGCACTCTGATCAGCCAGCACTCTGCTGACCTAGCACTCTGCTCAGGTAGCACTCTGCTCAGCTAGCACTCTGCTCAGGTAGTACTCTGCTCAGCCAGCACTCTGATCACCTAGCACTCTGCTCAGCTAGCGCTCTGATCAGGTAGCGCTCTGCTCAACTACCACTCTATTCAGCCAGCACTCTGCTCAGCTAGCGCTCTCCTCACCTAGCACTCTGCTCAGCTAGCACTCTGCTCAGCCAGCACCCTGATCAGCTAGCACTCTGCTCAGCTATCACTCTGATCACCTAGAACTCTGCTTAGCTAGCACTCTACTCAGGTAGCACTCTACTCAGCTAGCGCTCTCCTCACCTAGCACTCTGCTTAGCTAGCACTCTGATCAGCTACCGCTCTCCTCACCTAGCACTCTGCTCAGCAAGCACTCTGCTCAGCTAGCACTCTGCTCAGCTAGCACACTGCTCAGCCAGCACACTGCTCAGCTAGCGCTCTGCTCAGCCAGCAGACTGCTCAGCTAGCACTCTACTCAGCTAGCACTCTCATCAGCCAGCACTCTGCTCACCTAGCACTCTGCTCAGCTAGCACTCTGCTCAGCTAGCGCTCTGCTCAGGCAGCACACTGCTCAGCTAGCGCTCTGCTCAGCTAGCACACTGCTCACCTAGCACTCTGCCCAGCTAGCACTCTGATCAGCCAGCACTCTGCTCAGCTAGCACTCTGCTCAGGTAGCAGTCTGCTCAGCTAGCACTCTGCTCAGGTAGTACTCTGCTCAGCCAGCACTCTGATCACCTAGCACTCTGCTCAGCTAGCGATCTGATCAGGTAGCACACTGCTCAGCTAGCGCTCTGCTCAGCCAGCAGACTGCTCAGCTAGCACTCTACTCAGCTAGGACTCTCATCAGCCAGCACTCTGCTCATCTAGAACTCTGCTCAGCTAGCGCTCTGATCAGGTAGCGCTCTGCTCAGCTAGCACTCTGATCAGCCAGCACTCTGCTCACCTAGCACTCTGCTCAGGTAGTACTCTGCTCAGGCAACGCTCTGCTCAGCTAGCACACTGCTCAGCTAGCACTCTGCTCAGCCAGCACTCTGCTCAGGTAGTACTCTGCTCAGCCAGCACTCTGCTCACCTAGCGCTCTGCTCAGCTAGCACACTGCTCAGCTAGCACTCTGCTCAGCTAGCACTCTGATCAGGCAGTACCCTGCTCACCTAGCACTCTGCTCAGCCCGAGATCTGCTCAGCTAGAACTCTGCTCAGCTAGCACTCTGCTCAGCTAGCACTCTGCTCAGCTAGCACTCTGATCACCTAGAACTCTGCTCAGCCAGCACACTGATCAGGTAGCACTCTGCTCAGCTAGCACTCTGCTCAGCTAGCACACTGCTCAGCTAGCACACTGCTCAGCTAGCGCTCTGCTCAGCCAGCAGACTGCTCAGCTAGCACTCTACTCAGCTAGCACTCTCATCAGCCAGCACTCTGCTCACCTAACACTCTGCTCAGGTAGCACTCTGCTCAGCTAGCGCTCTGCTCAGGCAGCACACTGCTCAGCTAGCACTCTGCTCAGCTAGCACTCTGATCACCTAGAACTCTGCTCAGGTAGCACTCTGCTCAGCTAGCACTCTGCTCTCCTAGCACTCTGCTCAGCTAGCACTCTGCTCAGCTAGCGCTCTCCTCACCTAGCACTCTCCTCAGCTAGCACTCTGATCAGCCAGCACTCTGCTCAGCCAGCACACTGATCAGCTAGCACTCTGCTCAGCTATCACTCTGATCACCTAGAACTCTGTTTAGCTAGCACTCTACTCAGGTAGCACTCTACTCAGCTAGCGCTCTCCTCTCCTAGTACTCTGCTCAGCTAGCACTCTGCTCAGCTAGCACTCTGCTCAGCTAGCACACTGCTCAGCTAGCACACTGCTCAGCTAGCGCTCTTCTCAGCCAGCAGACTGCTCAGCTAGCACTCTACTCAGCTAGCACTCTCATCAGCCAGCACTCTGCTCACCTAACACTCTGCTCAGCTAGCGCTCTGCTCAGGCAGCACAATGCTCAGCTAGCGCTCTGCTCAGCTAGCACACTGCTCACCTAGCACTCTGCTCAGATAGCACTCTGCTCAGCCAGCACTCTGCTCACCTAGCACTCTGCTCAGGTAGCACTCAGCTCAGCCAGTCTCTGCTCTCCTAGCACTCTGCTCAGCCAGCACTCTGCTCACCTAGCACTCTGCTCAGGTAGCACTCTGCTCAGGTAGTACTCTGCTCAGCCAGCACTCTGCTCACCTAGCACTCTGCTTAGCTAGCACTCTACTCAGCTAGCGCTCTCCTCACCTAGCACTCTGCTTAGCTAGCACTCTGCTCAGCTAGCGCTCTCCTCACCTAGCACTCTGCTCAGCTAGCACTCTGCTCAGGAAGCACTCTGCTCAGCTAGCACACTGCTCAGCTAGCGCTCTGCTCAGCCAGCAGACTGCTCAGCTAGCACTCTACTCAGCTAGCACTCTCATCACCCAGCACTCTGCTCACCTAGCACTCTGCTCACCTAGCACTCTGCTCAGCTAGCGCTCTGCTCAGGCAGCACAATGTTCAGCTAGCGCTCTGCTCAGCTAGCACACTGCTCACCTAGCACTCTGCTCAGATAGCACTCTGCTCAGCCAGCACTCTGCTCACCTAGCACTCTGCTCAGGTAGCACTCTGCTCAGCCAGTCTCTGCTCTCCTAGCACTCTCCTCAGCCAGCACTCTGCTCAGCTAGCACTCTGCTCAGCTAGCACTCTGCTGACCTAGCACTCTGCTCACCTAGCACTCTGCTCAGTTAGCCCACTGCTCAGCTAGCGCTCTGGTCAGCCAGCAGACTGCTCAGCTAGTACTCTGCTCAGCCAGCAGACTGCTCAGCTAGCACTCTGATCAGCTAGCACTCTGCTCAGCTAGCACTCTTCTCAGCCAGCGATCTGCTCAGCTAGCACTCTGCTCACCTAGCACTCTGCTCAGCTAGCACACAGCTCAGCTAGCACTCTGCTCAGCTAGCACTCTGATCACCTAGAACTCTGCTCAGCCAGCACACTGCTCAGGTAGCACTCTGCTCAGCTAGCGCTCTGCTCAGGCAGCACACTGCTCAGCTAGCGCTCTGCTCAGCTAGCACACTGCTCACCTAGCACTCTGCCCAGCCAGCACTCTGCTCAGCTAGCACACTGCTCAGCTAGCACTCTGCTCAGCCAGCACTCTGATCAGCTAGCACTCTGCTCAGCTAGCGCTCTGATCAGGTAGCGCTCTGCTCAACTAGCACTCTGTTCAGCCAGCACTCTGCTCAGCTAGCGCTCTCCTCACCTAGCACTCTGCTCAGCTAGCACTCTGATCAGCCAGCCCTCTGCCCAGCCAGCACTCTGCTCAGCTAGCACACTGCTCAGCTAGCACTCTGCTCAGCCAGCACTCTGATCAGCTAGCACTCTGCTCAGCTAGCGCTCTGATCAGGTAGCGCTCTGCTCAACTAGCACTCTGTTCAGCCAGCACTCTGCTCAGCTAGCGCTCTCCTCACCTAGCACTCTGCTCAGCTAGCACTCTGATCAGCCAGCCCTCTGCTCAGCCAGCACACTGCTCAGCTAGCACTCTGATCAGCCAGCACTCTGCTCAGCCAGCACCCTGATCAGCTAGCACTCTGCTCAGCTATCACTCTGATCACCTAGAACTCTGCTTAGCTAGCACTCTACTCAGGTAGCACTCTACTCAGCTAGCGCTCTCCTCACCTAGCACTCTGCTTAGCTAGCACTCTGATCAGCTACCGCTCTCCTCACCTAACACTCTGCTCAGCTAGCACTCTGCTCAGCTAGCACACTGCTCAGCCAGCACACTGCTCAGCTAGCGCTCTGCTCAGCCAGCAGACTGCTCAGCTAGCACTCTACTCAGCTAGCACTCTCATCAGCCAGCACTCTACTCAGCTAGCGCTCTCCTCACCTAGTACTCTGCTCAGCTAGCACTCTGCTCAGGAAGCACTCTGCTCAGCTAGCACACTGCTCAGCTAGCACTCTGCTCACCTAGCACTCTGCCCAGCTAGCACTCTGATCAGCCAGCACTCTGCTGACCTAGCACTCTGCTCAGGAAGCACTCTGCTCAGCTAGCACTCTGCTCAGGTAGTACTCTGCTCAGCCAGCACTCTGCTCACCTAGCACTCTGCTCAGCTAGCGCTCTGATCAGGTAGCACTCTGCTCAGGTAGTACTCTGCTCAGCCAGCACTCTGCTCACCTAGCACTCTGCTCAGGTAGTACTCTGCTCAGCCAGCACTCTGCTCACCTAGCACTCTGCTCAGCTAGCACTCTGATCAGCCAGCACTCTGCTGAGCCAGCACCCTGATAAGCTAGCACTCTGCTCAGCTATCACTCTGATCACCTAGAACTCTGCTTAGCTAGCACTCTACTCAGGTAGCACTCTACTCAGCTAGCGCTCTCCTCACCTAGCACTCTGCTTAGCTAGCACTCTGCTCAGCTAGCGCTCTCCTCACCTAGTACTCTGCTCAGCTAGCACTCTGCTCAGGAAGCACTCTGCTCAGCTAGCACACTGCTCAGCTAGCGCTCTGCTCAGCCAGCAGACTGCTCAGCTAGCACTCTACTCAGCTAGCACTCTCATCACCCAGCACTCTGCTCACCAAGCACTCTGCTCACCTAGCACTCTGCTAAGCTAGCGCTCTGCTCAGGCAGCACAATGTTCAGCTAGCGCTCTGCTCAGCTAGCACACTGCTCACCTAGCACTCTGCTCAGATAGCACTCTGCTCAGCCAGCACTCTGCTCACCTAGCACTCTGCTCAGGTAGCACTCTGCTCAGCTAGCACTCTGCTCAGCTAGCACTCTGCTGACCTAGCACTCTGCTCACCTAGCACTCTGCTCAGCTAGCCCAATGCTCAGCTAGCGCTCTGGTCAGCCAGCAGACTGCTCAGCTAGTACTCTGCTCAGCCAGCAGACTGCTCAGCTAGCACTCTGATCAGCTAGCACTCTGCCTCAGCTAGCACTCTTCTCAGCCAGCGATCTGCTCAGCTATCACTCTGCTCACCTAGCACTCTGCTCAGCTAGCACACAGCTCAGCTAGCACTCTGCTCAGCTATCACTCTGATCACCTAGAACTCTGCTCAGCCAGCACACTGCTCAGGTAGCACTCTGCTCAGCTAGCGCTCTCCTCACCTAGCACTCTGCTCAGCTAGCACTCTGATCAGCTAGCGCTCTCCTCACCTAGCACTCTGCTCAGCAAGCACTCTGCTCAGCTAGCACACTGCTCAGCCAGCACACTGCTCAGCTAGCGCTCTGCTCAGCCAGCAGACTGCTCAGCTAGCACTCTACTCAGCTAGCACTCTCATCAGCCAGCGCTCTGCTCACCTAGCACTCTGCTCAGGTAGCACTCTGCTCAGCTAGCGCTCTGCTCAGGCAGCACACTGCTCAGCTAGCGCTCTGCTCAGCTAGCACACTGCTCACCTAGCACTCTGCCCAGCTAGCACTCTGATCAGCCAGCACTCTGCTGACCTAGCACTCTGCTCAGGTAGAACTCTGCTCAGCCAGCACTCTGCTCAGCCAGCACCCTGATCAGTTAGCACTCTGCTCAGCTAGCACTCTGATCACCTAGAACTCTACTTAGCTAGCACTCTACTCAGGTAGCACTCTACTCAGCTAGCGCTCTCCTCACCTAGCACTCTGCTTAGCTAGCACTCTGATCAGCTAGCGCTCTCCTCACCTAGCACTCTGCTCAGCACGCACTCTGCTCAGCTAGCACTCTGCTCAGCTAGCACACTGCTCAGCCAGAACTCTGCTCAGCTAGCGCTCTGCTCAGCTAGCACTCTGCTCAGCTATCACTCTGACCACCTAGAACTCTGCTCAGCCAGAACACTGCTCAGGTAGCATTCTCATCACCTAGAACTCTGCTAAGCCAGCACACTGCTCAGCTAGCACTCTGCTCAACTAGCACTCTTTTCAGCCAGCACTCTGCTCAGCTAGCACTCTGCTCAGCTAGCACTCTGCTCAGCCAAACTTGTGCTCACATAGAGCTCTCCTTAGCCAGCACACTGCTCAGCCAGCGCTCTGCTCAGCTAGCACTCGGCTCAGCTAACACTATGCTCACCTAGAACTGTTCTCAGCTAGCACTCTGATCACCTAGAACTCTGCTCAGCCAGCACACTTCTCAGGTTGCACTCTGATCAGCTAACACTCTGCTCAGCTAGCGCTCTGCTCAGCTAGCGCTCTGCTCAGGCAACACTCTGCTCACCTAGAACTTGCTCAGCTAGCACTCTGATCACCTAGATTTCTGCTCAGCCAGCACGCTGCTCAGGCAGCACTCTGCTCAGCTAGCGCTCTGATCAGGTAGCGCTCTGCTCAACTAGCACTCTGTTCAGCCAGCACTCTGCTCAGCTAGCGCTCTCCTCACCTAGCACTCTGCTCAGCTAGCAGTCTGATCAGCCAGCCCTCTGCTCAGCCAGCACACTTATCAGCTAGAACTCTGCTCAGCTATCACTCTGATCACCTAGAACTCTGCTCAGCTAGCACTCTACTCAGGTAGCACTCTACTCAGCTAGCGCTCTCCTCACCTAGCACTCTGCTTAGCTAGCACTCTGATCAGCTAGCGCTCTCCTCACCTAGTACTCTGCTCAGCTAGCACTCTGCTCAGCTAGCACTCTGCTCAGCTAGCACACTGCTCAGCTAGCACACTGCTCAGCTAGCGCTCTTCTCAGCCAGCAGACTGCTCAGCTAGCACTCTACTCAGCTAGCACTCTCATCAGCCAGCACTCTGCTCACCTAGCACTCTGCTCAGGTAGCACCCTGCTCAGCTAGCGCTCTGCGCAGGCAGCACAATGTTCAGCTAGCGCTCTGCTCACCTAGCACTCTGCTCACCTAGCACTCTGCTCAGATAGCACTCTGCTCAGCTCAGCACTCTGCTCACCTAGCACTCTGCTCAGGTAGCACTCTGCTCAGCCAGTCTCTGCTCTCCTAGCACTCTGCTCAGCCAGCACTCTGCTCAGCCAGTGCTCTGCCCAGCTATCACTCGGCTCAGCTAACACTATGCCTCACCTAGAACTGTGCTCAGCTAGCACTCTGATCACCTAGAACTCTGCTCAGCCAGCACACTGCTCAGGTTGCACTCTGATCAGCTAGCACTCTGCTCAGCTAGCGCTCTGCTCAGCTAGCGCTCTGCTCACCTAGCACTTGCTCAGCTAGCACTCTGATCACCTAGAATTCTGCTCAGCCAGCACGCTGCTCAGGTAGCACTCTGCTCAGCTAGCGCTCTGATCAGGTAGCGCTCTTGCTCAACTAGCACTCTCTTCAGCCAGCACTCTGCTCAGCTAGCGCTCTCCTCACCTAGCACTCTGCTTAGCTAGCACTCTGATCAGCTAGCGCTCTCAACACCTAGTACTCTACTCAGCTAGCGCTCTGGTCAGGCAGCGCACTGCTCAGCTAGCGCTCTGCTCAGCTAGCACACTGCTCACCTAGCATTCTGCCCAGCTAGCACTCTGCTCAGGCAGCACTCTGCTCACCTAGCACTCTGCTCAGGTAGCACTCAGCTCAGCTAGTCTCTGCTCTCCTAGCACTCTGCTGACCCAGCACTCTGCTCAGGTAGCACTCTGCTCAACTAGCACTCTGTTCAGCCAGCACTCTGCTCAGCTAGCACACTGCTCAGCTAGCGCTCTGCTCAGCCAGCAGACTGCTCAGCTAGCACTCTACTCAGCTAGCACTCTACTCAGCCAGCACTCTGCTCATCTAGCACTCTGCTCAGCTAGCGCTCTGATCAGGTAGCGCTCTGCTCAGCCAGCACTCTGCTCAGCTAGCACTCTGCTCAGGCAACGCTCTGCTCAGGTAGCACACTGCTCAGCTAGCACTCTGCTCAGCCAGCACTCTGCTCAGGTAGTACTCTGCTCAGCCAGCACTCTGCTCACCTAGCACTCTGCTCAGCTAGCACTCTGCTCAGCAAGCACTCTGCTAAGCTAGCACTCTGCTCAGCTAGCACACTGCTCAGCTAGCGCTCTTCTCAGCCAGCAGACTGCTCAGCTAGCACTCTACTCAGCTAGCACTCCTCATCAGCCAGCACTCTGCTCAGCCAGCACTCTACTCACCTAGCACTCTGCTCAGCTAGCACACTGCTCAGCTAGCGCTCTTCTCAGCCAGCAGACTGCTCAGCTAGCTCTCTACTCAGATAGCACTCTCATCAGCCAGCACTCTGCTCATCTAGCACTCTGCTCAGCTAGCGCACTGATCAGGTAGCGCTCTGCTCAACTAGCACTCTGTTCAGCCAGCACTCTGCTCAGCCAGCACTCTGCTCAGCCAGCACACTGCTCAGCTAGCACTCTGCTCAGGCAACGCTCTGCTCAGCTAGCACACTGCTCAGCTAGCACTCTGCTCATCTAGCACTCTGCTCAGGTAGTACTCTGCTCAGCCAGCACTCTGCTCACCTAGCGCTCTGCTCAGCTAGCACACTGCTCAGCTAGCACTCTGCTCACCTAGCACTCTGCTCAGCTAGCACTCTGCTCAGCAAGCACTCTGCTCAGCCAGCACTCTGCTCAGCTAGCACTCTGATCAGCCAGTACTCTGCTCACCTAGCACTCTGCTTAGCCCGCGATCTGCTCAGCTAGCACTCTGCCTCACCTAGCACTCTGCTCAGCTAGCACTCTGCTCAGCAAGCACTCTGCTCAGCCAGCACTCTGCTCAGCTAGCACTCTGATCAGCCAGTACTCTGCTAACCTAGCACTCTGCTCAGCCCGCAATCTCCTCAGCTAGCACTCTGCTCACCTAGAACTCTGCTCAGCTAGCACTCTGCTCAGCTAGCACTCGGCTCAGCTAGCACTATGCTCAGCTAGCACTCTGATCACCTAGAACTCTGCTCAGCCAGCACACTGCTCAGGTTGCACTCTGATCAGCTAGCACTCTGCTCAGCTAGCGCTCTGCTCAGGTAGCGCTCTGCTCAGGCAACACTCTGCTCACCTAGCACTCTGCTCAGCTAGCGCTCTGCTCACCTAGCACTTGCTCAGCTAGCACTCTGATCACCTAGAATTCTGCTCAGCCAGCACGCCTGCTCAGGTAGCAGTCTGCTCAGCTAGCGCTCTGATCAGGTAGCGCTCTGCTCAACTAGCACTCTCTTCAGCCAGCACTCTGCTCAGCTAGCGCTCTCCTCACCTAGCACTCTGCTTAGCTAGCACTCTGATCAGCTAGCGCTCTCAACACCTAGTACTCTACTCAGCTAGCGCTCTGCTCAGGCAGCACACTGCTCAGCTAGTGCTCTGCTCAGCTAGCACTCTGATCAGCCAGCACTCTGCTGACCTAGCACTCTGCTCAGATAGCACTCTGCTCAGGCAGCACTCTGCTCACCTAGCACTCTGCTCAGGTAGCACTCAGCTCAGCTAGCACACTGCTCAGCTAGCACTCTGCTGACCTAGCACTCTGCTCAGGTAGCACTCTGCTCAACTAGCACTCTGTTCAGCCAGCACTCTGCTCAGCTAGCACACTGCTCAGCTAGCGCTCTGCTCAGCCAGCAGACTGCTCAGCTAGCACTCTACTCAGCTAGCACTCTACTCAGCCAGCACTCTGCTCATCTAGCACTCTGCTCAGCTAGCGCTCTGATCAGGTAGCGCTCTGCTCAGCCAGCACTCTGCTCAGCTAGCACTCTGCTCAGGCAACGCTCTGCTCAGGTAGCACACTGCTCAGCTAGCACTCTGCTCAGCCAGCACTCTGCTCAGGTAGTACTCTGCTCAGCCAGCACTCTGCTCACCTAGCACTCTGCTCAGCTAGCACTCTGCTCAGCAAGCACTCTGCTAAGCCAGCACTCTGCTCAGCTAGCACTCTGATCAGCTAGCGCTCTCCTCACCTAGCACTCTGCTCAGCCCGCGATCTGCTCAGCTAGCACTCTGCTCACCTAGCACTCTGTTCAGCTAGCACTCTGCTCAGCCTAGCACTCTGCTCAGCTATCACTCTGATCACCTAGAACTCTGCTCAGCCAGCACACTGCTCAGGTAGCACTCTGCTCAGCTAGCGCTCTCCTCACCTAGCACTCTGCTCAGCTAGCACTCTGATCAGCTAGCGCTCTCCTCACCTAGCACTCTGCCCAGCTAGCACTCTGCTCAGCAAGCACTCTGCTCAGCTAGCACTCTGCTCAGCTAGCACACTGCTCAGCTAGCGCTCTGCTCAGCCAGCAGACTGCTCAGCTAGCACTCTACTCATCTAGCACTCTCATCAGCCAGCACTCTGCTCACCTAACACTCTGCTCAGGTAGCACTCTGCTCAGCTAGCGCTCTGCTCAGGCAGCACACTGCTCAGCTAGCACTCTGCTCAGCTAGCACTCTGATCACCTAGAACTCTGCTCAGGTAGCACTCTGCTCAGCTAGCACTCTCCTCACCTAGCACTCTGCTCAGCTAGCACTCTGCTCAGCTAGCGCTCTCCTCACCTAGCACTCTCCTCAGCTAGCACTGTGCTCAGCAAGCACTCTTCTCAGCAAGCACTCTGCCCAGCTAGCACTCTGATCAGCCAGCACTCTGCTGACCTGGCACTCTGCTCAGATAGCACTCTGCTCAGCCAGCACTCTGCTCACTTAGCACTCTGCTCAGGTAGCACTCAGCTCAGCTAGTCTCTGCTCTCCTAGCACTCTGCTGACCTAGCACTCTGCTCAGGTAGCACTCTGCTCAGCCAGCACTCTGCTCACCTAGCACTGTGCTCAGTTCTCACACTGCTCAGCTAGCGCTCTTCTCAGCCAGCAGACTGCTCAGCTAGCTCTCTACTCAGCTAGCACTCTCATCAGCCAGCACTCTGCTCATCTAGCACTCTGCTCAGATAGCGCTCTGATCAGGTAGCGCTCTGCTCAACTAGCACTCTGTTCAGCCAGCACTCTGCTCAGCCAGCACTCTGCTCAGCCAGCACACTGCTCAGCTAGCACTCTGTTCAGCCAGCACTCTCCTAACCTAGCACTCTGCTCAGCTAGCACTCTGCTCAGCCAGCACTCTGCTCAGGTAGTACTCTGCTCAGCCAGCACTCTGCTCACCTAGCGCTCTGCTCAGCTAGCACACTGCTCAGCTAGCACTCTGCTCACCTAGCACTCTGCTCAGCTAGCACTCTGCTCAGCCAGCACTCTCCTAACCTAGCACTCTGCTCAGCTAGCCACTCTGCTCAGCCAGCACTCTGCTCAGGTAGTACTCTGCTCAGCCAGCACTCTGCTCACATAGCGCTCTGCTCAGCTAGCACACTGCTCAGCTAGCACTCTGCTCACCTAGCACTCTGCTCAGCTAGCACTCTGCTCAGCAAGCACTCTTCTCAGCCAGCACTCTGCTCAGCTAGCACTCTGATTAGCCAGTACTCTGCTCACCTAGCACTCTGCTCAGCCCGCGATCTGCTCAGCTAGCACTCTGCTCACCTAGCACTCTGCTCAGCTAGCACTCTGCTCAGCTATCACTCTGCTCAGCAAGCACTCTGCTCAGCCAGCACTCTGCTCAGCTAGCACTCTGATCAGCCAGTACTCTGCTAACCTAGCACTCTGCTCAGCCCGCGATCTGCTCAGCTAGCACTCTGCTCACCTAGCACTCTGCTCAGCTAGCACTCTGCTCAGCTAGCACTCTGCTCATCTAGCACTCTGCTCAGCCAGCACTCTGCTCACCCTAGCGCTCTTCTCAGCCAGCAGACTGCTCAGCTAGCACTCTACTCAGCTAGCACTCTCATCAGCCAGCACTCTGCTCACCTAACACTCTGCTCAGGTAGCACTCTGCTCAGCTAGCGCTCTGCTCAGGCAGTACACTGCTCACCTAGCACTCTGCTCAGCCAGCACACTGATCAGCTAGCACTCTGCTCAGCTATCACTCTGATCACCTAGAACTCTACTTAACTAGCACTCTACTCAGGTAGCACTCTACTCAGCTAGCGCTCTCCTCACCTAGTACTCTGCTCAGCTAGCACTCTGCTCAGGAAGCCCAATGCTCAGCTAGCGCTCTGCTCAGGCAGCACACTGCTCAGCTAGCGCTCTTCTCAGCCAGCAGACTGCTCAGCTAGCACTCTACTCAGCTAGCACTCTCATCAGCCAGCACTCTGCTCACCTAGCACTCTGCTCAGCCAGCACTCTGCTCACCTAGCACTCTGCTCAGCTAGCGCTCTGCTCAGGCAGCCCAATGCTCAGCTAGCGCTCTTCTCAGGCAGCACAATGCTCATCTAGCACTCTGCTCAGATAGCACTCTGCTCAGCCAGCACTCTGCTCACCTAGCACTCTGCTCAGGTAGCGCTCTGATCTGGTAGCGCTCTGCTCTCCTAGAACTCTGCTCAGCCAGCACTCTGCTCAGCTAGCACTCTGCTCAGCCAGCAGACTACTCAGCTAGCGCTCTGCTCAGCTAGCACTCTGCTCAGCAATCACTCTGCTCAGCCAGCACTCTGCTCAGGTAGTACTCTGCTCAGCCAGCACTCTGCTCACCTAGCGCTCTGCTCAGCTAGCACACTGCTCAGCTAGCACTCTGCTCAGCTAGCACTCTGATCAGGCAGTACCCTGCTCACCTAGCACTCTGCTCAGCCCGAGATCTGCTCAGCTAGCGCTCTGCTCACCTAGCACTCTGCTCAGCTAGCACTCTGCTCAGCTAGCACTCTGCTCAGCTATCACTCTGATCACCTAGAACTCTGCTCAGCCAGCACACTGATCAGGTAGCACTCTGCTCAGCTAGCACTCTGCTCAGCTAGCACACTGCTCAGCTAGCACACTGCTCAGCTAGCA
Organism: Morus bassanus; assembly: GCA_031468815.1. Taxonomy (NCBI): domain Eukaryota; kingdom Metazoa; phylum Chordata; class Aves; order Suliformes; family Sulidae; genus Morus; species Morus bassanus. Next base: position 93,007 of record JAVHSO010000169.1, on the reverse strand, counting down.
GACTGCTCAGCTAGCACTCTACTCAGCTAGCACTCTCATCAGCCAGCACTCTGCTCACCTAACACTCTGCTCAGGTAGCACTCTGCTCAGCTAGCGCTCTGCTCAGTCAGCACACTGCTCAGCTAGCACTCTGCTCAGCTAGCACTCTGATCACCTAGAACTCTGCTCAGGTAGCACTCTGCTCAGCTAGCACTCTGCTCACCTAGCACTCTGCTCAGCTAGCACTCTGCTCAGCTAGCGCTCTCCTCACCTAGCACTCTCCTCAGCTAGCACTCTGATCAGCCAGCACTCTGCTCAGCCAGCACACTGATCAGCTAGCACTCTGATCAGCCAGCACTCTGCTGACCTGGCACCCTGCTCAGATAGCACTCTGCTCAGCCAGCACTCTGCTCACTTAGCACTCTGCTCAGCCAGCACTCTGCTCACCTAGCACTCTGCTCAGCTAGCACACTGCTCAGCTAGCGCTCTTCTCAGCCAGCAGACTGCTCAGCTAGCTCTCTACTCAGCTAGCACTCTCATCAGCCAGCACTCTGCTCATCTAGCACTCTGCTCAGATAGCGCTCTGATCAGGTAGCGCTCTGCTCAACTAGCACTCTGTTCAGCCAGCACTCTGCTCAGCCAGCACTCTGCTCAGCCAGCACACTGCTCAGCTAGCACTCTGTTCAGCCAGCACTCTCCTAACCTAGCACTCTGCTCAGCTAGCACTCTGCTCAGCCAGCACTCTGCTCAGGTAGTACTCTGCTCAGCCAGCACTCTGCTCACCTAGCGCTCTGCTCAGCTAGCACACTGCTCAGCTAGCACTCTGCTCACCTAGCACTCTGCTCAGCTAGCACTCTGCTCAGCAAGCACTCTTCTCAGCCAGCACTCTGCTCAGCTAGCACTCTGATCAGCCAGTACTCTGCTCACCTAGCACTCTGCTCAGCCCGCGATCTGCTCAGCTAGCACTCTGCTCACCTAGCACTCTGCTCAGCTACCACTCTGCTCAGCTAGCACTCTGCTCAGCTATCACTCTGCTCAGCCAGCACTCTGCTCAGCTAGCACTCTGATCAGCCAGTACTCTGCTAACCTAGCACTCTGCTCAGCCCGCGATCTGCTCAGCTAGCACTCTGCTCACCTAGCACTCTGCTCAGCTAGCACTCTGCTCAGATAGCACTCTGCTCATCTAGCACTCTGCTCAGCCAGCACTCTGCTCACCTAGCGCTCTTCTCAGCCAGCAGACTGCTCAGCTAGCACTCTACTCAGCTAGCACTCTCATCAGCCAGCACTCTGCTCACCTAACACTCTGCTCAGGTAGCACTCTGATCAGCTAGCGCTCTGCTCAGGCAGTACACTGCTCAGCTAGCACTTTGCTCAGCCAGCACACTGATCAGCTAGCACTCTGCTCAGCTATCACTCTGATCACCTAGAACTCTGCTTAACTAGCACTCTACTCAGGTAGCACTCTACTCAGCTAGCGCTCTCCTCACCTAGTACTCTGCTCAGCTAGCACTCTGCTCAGGCAGCCCAATGCTCAGCTAGCGCTCTGCTCAGGCAGCACACTGCTCAGCTAGCGCTCTTCTCAGCCAGCAGACTGCTCAGCTAGCACTCTACTCAGCTAGCACTCTCATCAGCCAGCACTCTGCTCACCTAGCACTCTGCTCAGGTAGCACTCTGCTCAGCTAGCGCTCTGCTCAGGCAGCCCAATGCTCAGCTAGCGCTCTTCTCAGGCAGCACAATGCTCATCTAGCACTCTGCTCAGATAGCAGTCTGCTCAGCCAGCACTCTGCTCACCTAGCACTCTGCTCAGGTAGCGCTCTGATCTGGTAGCGCTCTGCTCTCCTAGAACTCTGCTCAGCCAGCACTCTGCTCAGCTAGCACTCTGCTCAGCCAGCAGACTACTCAGCTAGCGCTCTGCTCAGCTAGCACTCTGCTCAGCAATCACTCTGCTCAGCCAGCACTCTGCTCAGATAGTACTCTGCTCAGCCAGCACTCTGCTCACCTAGCGCTCTGCTCAGCTAGCACACTGCTCAGCTAGCACTCTGCTCAGCTAGCACTCTGATCAGGCAGTACCCTGCTCACCTAGCACTCTGCTCAGCCCGAGATCTGCTCAGCTAGCGCTCTGCTCACCTAGCACTCTGCTCAGCTAGCACTCTGCTCAGCTAGCACTCTGCTCAGCTATCACTCTGATCACCTAGAACTCTGCTCAGCCAGCACACTGATCAGGTAGCACTCTGCTCAGCTAGCACTCTGCTCAGCTAGCACACTGCTCAGCTAGCACACTGCTCAGCTAGCGCTCTGCTCAGCCAGCAGACTGCTCAGCTAGCACTCTACTCAGCTAGCACTCTCATCAGCCAGCACTCTGCTCACCTAACACTCTGCTCAGGTAGCACTCTGCTCAGCTAGCGCTCTGCTCAGGCAGCACACTGCTCAGCTAGCACTCTGCTCAGCTAGCACTCTGATCAACTAGAACTCTGCTCAGGTAGCATTCTGCTCAGCTAGCACTCTGCTCACCTAGCACTCTGCTCAGCTAGCACTCTGCTCAGCTACCGCTCTCCTCACCTAGCACTCTCCTCAGCTAGCACTCTGATCAGCCAGCACTCTGCTCAGCCAGCACACTGCTCAGCTAGCACACTGCTCAGCTAGCGCTCTTCTAAGCCAGCAGACTGCTCAGCTAGCACTCTACTCAGCTAGCACTCTCATCAGCCAGCACTCTGCTCACCTAACACTCTGCTCAGCTAGCGCTCTGCTCAGGCAGCACAATGCTCAGCTAGCGCTCTGCTCAGCTAGCACACTGCTCACCTAGCACTCTGCTCAGATAGCACTCTGCTCAGCCAGCACTCTGCTCACCTAGCACTCTGCTCAGGTAGCACTCAGCTCAGCCAGTCTCTGCTCTCCTAGCACTCTGCTCAGCCAGCACTCTCCTCACCTAGCACTCTGCTCAGCAAGCACTCTGCTCAGCCAGCACTCTGCTCACCTAGCACTCTGCTCAGGCAACGCTCTGCTCAGCTAGCACTCTGCTCAGCTACCACTCTGCTCAGCCAGCACTCTGCTCTCCTAGCACTCTGCTCAGCCAGCACTCTGCTCAGCTAGCGCTCTGCTCAGGTAGCGCTCTGCTCAGCTAGCACTCTGTTCAGCCAGCTCTCTGCTCACCTAGCACTCTGCTCAGCCAGCAGACTACTCAGCTAGCACTCTGCTCACCTAGCACACTGCTCAGCCCGCGATCTGTTCAGCTAGCACTCTGCTCACCTAGCACTCTGCTCAGCTAGCACTCTGCTCAGCTAGCACTCTGCTCAGGTAGCACTCAGCTCAGCCAGTCTCTGCTCTCCTAGCACTCTGCTCAGCCAGCACTCTGCTCACCTAGCACTCTGCTCAGATAGCACTCTGCTCAGCCAGCACTCTGCTCAGCTAGCACTCTGCTCACCTAGCACACCGCTCAGCTAGCGCTCTGCTCAGCCAGCAGACTGCTCAGCTAGCGCTCTACTCATCAGCACTCTGCTCAGGTAGCACTCTGCTCAGCCAGCACTCTGCTCAGCTCGCGCTCTGCTCAGCTAGCACACTGCTCAGCTAGCACTCTGCTCAGCCAGCAGATTGCTCAGCTAGCACTCTGCTCAGCTAGCACTCTGCTCAGCCTGCGATCTGCTCAGCTAGCACTCTGCTCACCTAGCACTCTGCTCAGCTAGCGCTCTGCTCAGCTAGCACTCTGCTCAGCTAGCACTCTGATCACCTAGAACTCTGCTCAGCCAGCACACTGCTCAGGTAGCACTCTGCTCAGCTAGCGCTCTCCTCACCTAGCACTCTGCTCAGCTAGCACTCTGATCAGCTAGCGCTCTCCTCACCTAGCACTCTGCTCAGATAGCACTCTGCTCAGCCAGCACTCCGCTCAGCTAGGACTCTGCTCATCTAGCACTCTGCTCAGCCAGCACTCTGCTCACCTAGCGCTCTTCTCAGCCAGCAGACTGCTCAGCTAGCACTCTACTCAGCTAGCACTCTCATCAGCCAGCACTCTGCTCAGCTAGCGCTCTGCTCAGGCAGCACACTGCTCAGCTAGCGCTCTGCTCAGCTAGCACACTGCTCACCTAGCACTCTGCCCAGCCAGCACTCTGCTCAGCCAGCACACTGCTCAGCTAGCACTCTGCTCAGCCAGCACTCTGATCAGCTAGCACTCTGCTCAGCTAGCGCTCTGATGAGGTAGCGCTCTGCTCAACTAGCACTCTGTTCAGCCAGCACTCTGCTCAGCTAGCGCTCTCCTCACCTAGCACTCTGCTCAGCTAGCACTCTGATCAGCCAGCCCTCTGCTCAGCCAGCACACTGCTCAGCTAGCACTCTGATCAGCCAGCACTCTGCTCAGCCAGCACCCTGATCAGCTAGCACTCTGCTCAGCTATCACTCTCATCACCTAGAACTCTGCTTAGCTAGCACTCTACTCAGGTAGCACTCTACTCAGCTAGCGCTCTCCTCACCTAGCACTCTGCTTAGCTAGCACTCTGATCAGCTAGCGCTCTCCTCACCTAGCACTCTGCTCAGCTAGCACTCTGCTCAGCTAGCACACTGCTCAGCCAGCACACTGCTCAGCTAGCGCTCTGCTCAGCCAGCAGACTGCTCAGCTAGCACTCTACTCAGCTAGCACTCTCATCAGCCAGCACTCTACTCAGCTAGCGCTCTCCTCACCTAGTACTCTGCTCAGCTAGCACTCTGCTCAGTAAGAACACTGCTCAGCTAGCACACTGCTCAGCTAGCACACTGCTCACCTAGAACTCTGCCCAGCTAGCACTCTGATCAGCCAGCACTCTGCTGACCTAGCACTCTGCTCAGGAAGCACTCTGCTCAGCTAGCACTCTGCTCAGTTAGTACTCTGCTCAGCCAGCACTCTGCTCACCTAGCACTCTGCTCAGCTAGCGCTCTGATCAGGTAGCACTCTGCTCAGGTAGTACTCTGCTCAGCCAGCACTCTGCTCACCTAGCACTCTGCTCAGGTAGCACTCTGCTCAGCCAGCACTCTGCTCAGGCAGTACACTGCTCAGCTAGCACTCTGCTCAGCCAGCACACTGATCAGCTAGCACTCTGCTCAGCTATCACTCTGATCACCTAGAACTCTGCTTAACTAGCACTCTACTCAGGTAGCACTCTACTCAGCTAGCGCTCTCCTCACCTAGGACTCTGCTCAGCTAGCACTCTGCTCAGGAAGCACTCTGCTCAGCTAGCACACTGCTCAGCTAGCACACTGCTCAGCTAGCGCTCTTCTCAGCCAGCAGACTGCTCAGCTAGCACTCTGCTCAGCTAGCACTCTTGCTAGCACTCTCATCAGCCAGCACTCTGCTCACCTAGGACTCTGCTCATCCCGCGATCTGCTCAGCTAGCACTCTGCTCAGCTAGCACTCTGCTCAGCTAGCACTCTGCTCAGCTCAGCTATCACTCTGATCACCTCGAACTCTGCTCAGCCAGCACACTGATCTGCTAGCACTCTACTCAGCTAGCACTCTGATCAGCCAGCACTCTGCTCACCTAACACTCAGCTCAGGTAGCACTCTGCTCAGCTAGCGCTCTGCTCAGGCAGCACACTGCTCAGCTAGCACTCTGCTCACCTAGCACTCTGCTCAGATAGCACTCTGCTCAGCCAGCACTCTGCTCACCTAGCACTCTGCTCAGGTAGCACTCAGCTCAGCCAGTCTCTGCTCTCCTAGCACTCTGCTCAGCCAGCACTCTGCTCAGCTAGCAACTCTGCTCAGCCAGCACTCTGCTCAGCCAGCACTCTGCTCACCTAGCACTCTGCTCAGCTAGCACTCTGCTCTCCTAGCACTCTGCTCAGCCAGCACTCTGCTCAGCTAGCGCTCTGCTCAGGTAGCGCTCTGCTCAGCTAGCACTCTGTTGAGCCAGCTCTCTCCTCACCTAGCACTCTGCTCAGCTGGCACTCTGATCAGCTAGCGCTCTTCTCACCTAGCACTCTGCTCAGCAAACACTCTGCTCAGCTAGCACTCTGCTCAGCTAGCACACTGCTCAGCCAGCACACTGCTCAGCTAGCGCTCTGCTCAGCCAGCAGACTGCTCAGCTAGCACTCTACTCAGCTAGCACTCTCATCAGCCAGCACTCTGCTCACCTAGCACTCTGCTCAGGTAGCACTCTGCTCAGATAGAACTCTGCTCAGGCAGCACACTGCTCAGCTAGCGCTCTGCTCAGCTAGCACACTGCTCACCTAGCACTCTGCCCAGCTAGCACTCTGATCAGCCAGCACTCTGCTGACCTAGCACTCTGCTCAGGTAGCACTCTGCTCAGCTAGCACTCTGCTCAGGTAGTACTCTGCTCAGCCAGCACTCTGATCACCTAGCACTCTGCTCAGCTAGCGCTCTGATCAGGTAGCGCTCTGCTCAACTACCACTCTATTCAGCCAGCACTCTGCTAGCTAGCGCTCTCCTCACCTAGCACTCTGCTCAGCTAGCACTCTGATCAGCCAGCACTCTGCTCAGCCAGCACCCTGATCAGCGAGCACTCTGCTCAGCTATCACTCTGATCACCTAGAACTCTGCTTAGCTAGCACTCTACTCAGGTAGCACTCTACTCAGCTAGCGCTCTCCTCACCTAGCACTCTGCTTAGCTAGCACTCTGATCAGCTACCGCTCTCCTCACCTAGCACTCTGCTCAGCAAGCACTCTGCTCAGCTAGCACTCTGCTCAGCTTGCACACTGCTCAGCCAGCACACTGCTCAGCTAGCGCTCTGCTCAGCCAGCAGACTGCTCAGCTAGCACTCTACTCAGCTAGCACTCTCATCAGCCAGCACTCTGCTCACCTAGCAACTCTGCTCAGCTAGCACTCTGCTCAGCTAGCGCTCTGCTCAGGCAGCACACTGCTCAGCTAGCGCTCTGCTCAGCTAGCACACTGCTCACCTAGCACTCTGCCCAGCTAGCACTCTGATCAGCCAGCACTCTGCTCAGCTAGCACTCTGCTCAGGTAGCAGTCTGCTCAGCTAGCACTCTGCTCAGGTAGTACTCTGCTCAGCAGCACTCTGATCACCTAGCACTCTGCTCAGCTAGCGATCTGATCAGGTAGCACACTGCTCAGCTAGCGCTCTGCTCAGCCAGCAGACTGCTCAGCTAGCACTCTACTCAGCTAGCACTCTCATCAGCCAGCACTCTGCTCATCTAGAACTCTGCTCAGCTAGCGCTCTGATCAGGTAGCGCTCTGCTCAGCTAGCACTCTGATCAGCCAGCACTCTGCTCACCTAGCACTCTGCTCAGGTAGTACTCTGCTCAGCCAGCACTCTGCTCACCTAGCGCTCTGCTCAGCTAGCACACTGCTCAGCTAGCACTCTGCTCAGCTAGCACTCTGATCAGGCAGTACCCTGCTCACCTAGCACTCTGCTCAGCCCGAGATCTGCTCAGCTAGCGCTCTGCTCAGCTAGCACTCTGCTCAGCTAGCACTCTGCTCAGCTAGCACTCTGATCACCTAGAACTCTGCTCAGCCAGCACACTGATCAGGTAGCACTCTGCTCAGCTAGCACTCTGCTCAGCTAGCACACTGCTCAGCTAGCACACTGCTCAGCTAGCGCTCTGCTCAGCCAGCAGACTGCTCAGCTAGCACTCTACTCAGCTAGCACTCTCATCAGCCAGCACTCTGCTCACCTAACACTCTGCTCAGGTAGCACTCTGCTCAGCTAGCGCTCTGCTCAGGCAGCACACTGCTCAGCTAGCACTCTGCTCAGCTAGCACTCTGATCACCTAGAACTCTGCTCAGGTAGCACTCTGCTCAGCTAGCACTCTGCTCACCTAGCACTCTGCTCAGCTAGCACTCTGCTCAGCTAGCGCTCTCCTCACCTAGCACTCTCCTCAGCTAGCACTCTGATCAGCCAGCACTCTGCTCAGCCAGCACACTGATCAGCTAGCACTCTGCTCAGCTATCACTCTGATCACCTAGAACTCTGTTTAGCTAGCACTCTACTCAGGTAGCACTCTACTCAGCTAGCGCTCTCCTCTCCTAGTACTCTGCTCAGCTAGCACTCTGCTCAGCTAGCACTCTGCTCAGCTAGCACACTGCTCAGCTAGCACACTGCTCAGCTAGCGCTCTTCTCAGCCAGCAGACTGCTCAGCTAGCACTCTACTCAGCTAGCACTCTCATCAGCCAGCACTCTGCTCACCTAACACTCTGCTCAGCTAGCGCTCTGCTCAGGCAGCACAATGCTCAGCTAGCGCTCTGCTCAGCTAGCACACTGCTCACCTAGCACTCTGCTCAGATAGCACTCTGCTCAGCCAGCACTCTGCTCACCTAGCACTCTGCTCAGGTAGCACTCAGCTCAGCCAGTCTCTGCTCTCCTAGCACTCTGCTCAGCCAGCACTCTGCTCACCTAGCACTCTGCTCAGGTAGCACTCTGCTCAGGTAGTACTCTGCTCAGCCAGCACTCTGCTCACCTAGCACTCTGCTCAGGTAGTACTCTGCTCAGCCAGCACTCTGCTCACCTAGCACTCTGCTCAGCTAGCACTCTGATCAGCCAGCACTCTGCTGAGCCAGCACCCTGATAAGCTAGCACTCTGCTCAGCTATCACTCTGATCACCTAGAACTCTGCTTAGCTAGCACTCTACTCAGCTAGCGCTCTCCTCACCTAGCACTCTGCTTAGCTAGCACTCTGCTCAGCTAGCGCTCTCCTCACCTAGCACTCTGCTCAGCTAGCACTCTGCTCAGGAAGCACTCTGCTCAGCTAGCACACTGCTCAGCTAGCGCTCTGCTCAGCCAGCAGACTGCTCAGCTAGCACTCTACTCAGCTAGCACTCTCATCACCCAGCACTCTGCTCACCTAGCACTCTGCTCACCTAGCACTCTGCTCAGCTAGCGCTCTGCTCAGGCAGCACAATGTTCAGCTGGCGCTCTGCTCAGCTAGCACACTGCTCACCTAGCACTCTGCTCAGATAGCACTCTGCTCAGCCAGCACTCTGCTCACCTAGCACTCTGCTCAGGTAGCACTCTGCTCAGCCAGTCTCTGCTCTCCTAGCACTCTGCTCAGCCAGCACTCTGCTCAGCTAGCACTCTGCTCAGCTAGCACTCTGCTGACCTAGCACTCTGCTCACCTAGCACTCTGCTCAGTTAGCCCACTGCTCAGCTAGCGCTCTGGTCAGCCAGCAGACTGCTCAGCTAGTACTCTGCTCAGCCAGCAGACTGCTCAGCTAGCACTCTGATCAGCTAGCACTCTGCTCAGCTAGCACTCTTCTCAGCCAGCGATCTGCTCAGCTAGCACTCTGCTCAGCTAGCACTCTGCTCAGCTAGCACACAGCTCAGCTAGCACTCTGCTCAGCTAGCACTCTGATCACCTAGAACTCTGCTCAGCCAGCACACTGCTCAGGTAGCACTCTGCTCAGCTAGCGCTCTGCTCAGGCAGCACACTGCTCAGCTAGCGCTCTGCTCAGCTAGCACACTGCTCACCTAGCACTATGCCCAGCCAGCACTCTGCTCAGCCAGCACACTGCTCAGCTAGCACTCTGCTCAGCCAGCACTCTGATCAGCTAGCACTCTGCTCAGCTAGCGCTCTGATCAGGTAGCGCTCTGCTCAACTAGCACTCTGCTTAGCTAGCACTCTACTCAGGTAGCACTCTACTCAGCTAGCGCTCTCCTCACCTAGCACTCTGCTTAGCTAGCACTCTGATCAGCTAGCGCTCTCCTCACCTAACACTCTGCTCAGCTAGCACTCTGCTCAGCTAGCACACTGCTCAGCCAGCACACTGCTCAGCTAGCGCTCTGCTCAGCCAGCAGACTACTCAGCTAGCACTCTACTCAGCTAGCACTCTCATCAGCCAGCACTCTACTCAGCTAGCGCTCTCCTCACCTAGTACTCTGCTCAGCTAGCACTCTGCTCAGGAAGCACTCTGCTCAGCTAGCACACTGCTCAGCTAGCACACTGCTCACCTAGCACTCTGCCCAGCTAGCACTCTGATCAGCCAGCACTCTGCTGACCTAGCACTCTGCTCAGGAAGCACTCTGCTCAGCTAGCACTCTGCTCAGGTAGTACTCTGCTCAGCCAGCACTCTGCTCACCTAGCACTCTGCTCAGGTAGCGCTCTGATCAGGTAGCACTCTGCTCAGGTAGTACTCTGCTCAGACAGCACTCTGCTCACCTAGCACTCTGCTCAGGTAGTACTCTGCTCAGCCAGCACTCTGCTCACCTAGCACTCTGCTCAGCTAGCACTCTGATCAGCCAGCACTCTGCTGAGCCAGCACCCTGATAAGCTAGCACTCTGCTCAGCTATCACTCTGATCACCTAGAACTCTGCTTAGCTAGCACTCTACTCAGGTAGCACTCTACTCAGCTAGCGCTCTCCTCACCTAGCACTCTGCTTAGCTAGCACTCTGCTCAGCTAGCGCTCTCCTCACCTAGTACTCTGCTCATCTAGCACTCTGCTCAGGAAGCACTCTGCTCAGCTAGCACACTGCTCAGCTAGCGCTCTGCTCAGCCAGCAGACTGCTCAGCTAGCACTCTACTCAGCTAGCACTCTCATCACCCAGCACTCTGCTCACCAAGCACTCTGCTCACCTAGCACTCTGCTAAGCTAGCGCTCTGCTCAGGCAGCACAATGTTCAGCTAGCGCTCTGCTCAGCTAGCACACTGCTCACCTAGCACTCTGCTCAGATAGCACTCTGCTCAGCCAGCACTCTGCTCACCTAGCACTCTGCTCAGGTAGCACTCTGCTCAGCTAGCACTCTGCTCAGATAGCACTCTGCTGACCTAGCACTCTGTTCACCTAGCACTCTGCTCAGCTAGCCCAATGCTCAGCTAGCGCTCTGGTCAGCCAGCAGACTGCTCAGCTAGTACTCTGCTCAGCCAGCAGACTGCTCAGCTAGCACTCTGATCAGCTAGCACTCTGCTCAGCTAGCACTCTTCTCAGCCAGCGATCTGCTCAGCTATCACTCTGCTCACCTAGCACTCTGCTCAGCTAGCACACAGCTCAGCTAGCACTCTGCTCAGCTATCACTCTGATCACCTAGAACTCTGCTCAGCCAGCACACTGCTCAGGTAGCACTCTGCTCAGCTAGCGCTCTCCTCACCTAGCACTCTGCTCAGCTAGCACTCTGATCAGCTAGCGCTCTCCTCACCTAGCACTCTGCTCAGCAAGCACTCTGCTCAGCTAGCACACTGCTCAGCCAGCACACTGCTCAGCTAGCGCTCTGCTCAGCCAGCAGACTGCTCAGCTAGCACTCTCATCAGCCAGCGCTCTGCTCACCTAGCACTCTGCTCAGGTAGCACTCTGCTCAGCTAGCGCTCTGCTCAGGCAGCACACTGCTCAGCTAGCGCTCTGCTCTGCTAGCACACTGCTCACCTAGCACTCTGCCCAGCTAGCACTCTGATCAGCCAGCACTCTGCTGACCTAGCACTCTGCTCAGGTAGAACTCTGCTCAGCCAGCACTCTGCTCAGCCAGCACCCTGATCAGTTAGCACTCTGCTCAGCTAGCACTCTGATCACCTAGAACTCTACTTAGCTAGCACTCTACTCAGGTAGCACTCTACTCAGCTAGCGCTCTCCTCACCTAGCACTCTGCTTAGCTAGCACTCTGATCAGCTAGCGCTCTCCTCACCTAGCACTCTGCTCAGCACGCACTCTGCTCAGCTAGCACTCTGCTCAGCTAGCACACTGCTCAGCCAGAACTCTGCTCAGCTAGCGCTCTGCTCAGCTAGCACTCTGCTCAGCTATCACTCTGACCACCTAGAACTCTGCTCAGCCAGAACACTGCTCAGGTAGCATTCTCATCACCTAGAACTCTGCTAAGCCAGCACACTGCTCAGCTAGCACTCTGCTCAACTAGCACTCTTTTCAGCCAGCACTCTGCTCAGCTAGCACTCTGCTCAGCTAGCACTCTGCTCAGCCAAACTTGTGCTCACATAGAGCTCTCCTTAGCCAGCACACTGCTCAGCCAGCGCTCTGCTCAGCTAGCACTCGGCTCAGCTAACACTATGCTCACCTAGAACTGTTCTCAGCTAGCACTCTGATCACCTAGAACTCTGCTCAGCCAGCACACTTCTCAGGTTGCACTCTGATCAGCTAACACTCTGCTCAGCTAGCGCTCTGCTCAGCTAGCGCTCTGCTCAGGCAACACTCTGCTCACCTAGAACTTGCTCAGCTAGCACTCTGATCACCTAGATTTCTGCTCAGCCAGCACGCTGCTCAGGCAGCACTCTGCTCAGCTAGCGCTCTGATCAGGTAGCGCTCTGCTCAACTAGCACTCTGTTCAGCCAGCACTCTGCTCAGCTAGCGCTCTCCTCACCTAGCACTCTGCTCAGCTAGCAGTCTGATCAGCCAGCACTCTGCTCAGCCAGCACACTTATCAGCTAGAACTCTGCTCAGCTATCACTCTGATCACCTAGAACTCTGCTCAGCTAGCACTCTACTCAGGTAGCACTCTACTCAGCTAGCGCTCTCCTCACCTAGCACTCTGCTTAGCTAGCACTCTGATCAGCTAGCGCTCTCCTCACCTAGTACTCTGCTCAGCTAGCACTCTGCTCAGCTAGCACTCTGCTCAGCTAGCACACTGCTCAGCTAGCACACTGCTCAGCTAGCGCTCTTCTCAGCCAGCAGACTGCTCAGCTAGCACTCTACTCAGCTAGCACTCTCATCAGCCAGCACTCTGCTCACCTAGCACTCTGCTCAGGTAGCACCCTGCTCAGCTAGCGCTCTGCGCAGGCAGCACAATGTTCAGCTAGCGCTCTGCTCACCTAGCACTCTGCTCACCTAGCACTCTGCTCAGATAGCACTCTGCTCAGCCAGCACTCTGCTCACCTAGCACTCTGCTCAGGTAGCACTCTGCTCAGCCAGTCTCTGCTCTCCTAGCACTCTGCTCAGCCAGCACTCTGCTCAGCCAGCGCTCTGCCCAGCTATCACTCGGCTCAGCTAACACTATGCTCACCTAGAACTGTGCTCAGCTAGCACTCTGATCACCTAGAACTCTGCTCAGCCAGCACACTGCTCAGGTTGCACTCTGATCAGCTAGCACTCTGCTCAGCTAGCGCTCTGCTCAGCAAGCACTGTGCTCAGCCAGCACACTGCTCAGCTAGCACTCTGCTCAGCTAGCGCTCTGCTCACCTAGCACTTGCTCAGCTAGCACTCTGATCACCTAGAATTCTGCTCAGCCAGCACGCTGCTCAGGTAGCACTCTGCTCAGCTAGCGCTCTGATCAGGTAGCGCTCTGCTCAACTAGCACTCTGTTCAGCCAGCACTCTGCTCAGCTAGCGCTCTCCTCACCTAGCACTCTGCTTAGCTAGCACTCTGATCAGCTAGCGCTCTCAACACCTAGTACTCTACTCAGCTAGCGCTCTGGTCAGGCAGCGCACTGCTCAGCTAGCGCTCTGCTCAGCTAGCACACTGCTCACCTAGCATTCTGCCCAGCTAGCACTCTGCTCAGGCAGCACTCTGCTCACCTAGCACTCTGCTCAGGTAGCACTCAGCTCAGCTAGTCTCTGCTCTCCTAGCACTCTGCTGACCCAGCACTCTGCTCAGGTAGCACTCTGCTCAACTAGCACTCTGTTCAGCCAGCACTCTGCTCAGCTAGCACACTGCTCAGCTAGCGCTCTGCTCAGCCAGCAGACTGCTCAGCTAGCACTCTACTCAGCTAGCACTCTACTCAGCCAGCACTCTGCTCATCTAGCACTCTGCTCAGCTAGCGCTCTGATCAGGTAGCGCTCTGCTCAGCCAGCACTCTGCTCAGCTAGCACTCTGCTCAGGCAACGCTCTGCTCAGGTAGCACACTGCTCAGCTAGCACTCTGCTCAGCCAGCACTCTGCTCAGGTAGTACTCTGCTCAGCTAGCACTCTGCTCAGCAAGCACTCTGCTAAGCTAGCACTCTGCTCAGCTAGCACACTGCTCAGCTAGCGCTCTGCTCAGCCAGCAGACTGCTCAGCTAGCACTCTACTCAGCTAGCACTCTCATCAGCCAGCACTCTGCTCAGCCAGCACTCTACTCACCTAGCACTCTGCTCAGCTAGCACACTGCTCAGCTAGCGCTCTTCTCAGCCAGCAGACTGCTCAGCTAGCTCTCTACTCAGATAGCACTCTCATCAGCCAGCACTCTGCTCATCTAGCACTCTGCTCAGCTAGCGCACTGATCAGGTAGCGCTCTGCTCAACTAGCACTCTGTTCAGCCAGCACTCTGCTCAGCCAGCACTCTGCTCAGCCAGCACACTGCTCAGCTAGCACTCTGCTCAGGCAACGCTCTGCTCAGCTAGCACACTGCTCAGCTAGCACTCTGCTCATCTAGCACTCTGCTCAGGTAGTACTCTGCTCAGCCAGCACTCTGCTCACCTAGCGCTCTGCTCAGCTAGCACACTGCTCAGCTAGCACTCTGCTCACCTAGCACTCTGCTCAGCTAGCACTCTGCTCAGCAAGCACTCTGCTCAGCCAGCACTCTGCTCAGCTAGCACTCTGATCAGCCAGTACTCTGCTCACCTAGCACTCTGCTCAGCCCGCGATCTGCTCAGCTAGCACTCTGCTCACCTAGCACTCTGCTCAGCTAGCACTCTGCTCAGCAAGCACTCTGCTCAGCCAGCACTCTGCTCAGCTAGCACTCTGATCAGCCAGTACTCTGCTAACCTAGCACTCTGCTCAGCCCGCGATCTCCTCAGCTAGCACTCTGCTCACCTAGCACTCTGCTCAGCTAGCACTCTGCTCAGCTAGCACTCGGCTCAGCTAGCACTATGCTCAGCTAGCACTCTGATCACCTAGAACTCTGCTCAGCCAGAACACTGCTCAGGTTGCACTCTGATCAGCTAGCACTCTGCTCAGCTAGCGCTCTGCTCAGGTAGCGCTCTGCTCAGGCAACACTCTGCTCACCTAGCACTCTGCTCAGCTAGCGCTCTGCTCACCTAGCACTTGCTCAGCTAGCACTCTGATCACCTAGAATTCTGCTCAGCCAGCACGCTGCTCAGGTAGCAGTCTGCTCAGCTAGCGCTCTGATCAGGTAGCGCTCTGCTCAACTAGCACTCTCTTCAGCCAGCACTCTGCTCAGCTAGCGCTCTCCTCACCTAGCACTCTGCTTAGCTAGCACTCTGATCAGCTAGCGCTCTCAACACCTAGTACTCTACTCAGCTAGCGCTCTGCTCAGGCAGCACACTGCTCAGCTAGTGCTCTGCTCAGCTAGCACTCTGATCAGCCAGCACTCTGCTGACCTAGCACTCTGCTCAGATAGCACTCTGCTCAGGCAGCACTCTGCTCACCTAGCACTCTGCTCAGGTAGCACTCAGCTCAGCTAGCACACTGCTCAGCTAGCACTCTGCTGACCTAGCACTCTGCTCAGGTAGCACTCTGCTCAACTAGCACTCTGTTCAGCCAGCACTCTGCTCATCTAGCACTCTGCTCAGCTAGCACTCTGCTCAGGCAACGCTCTGCTCAGCCAGCACTCTGCTCAGCTAGCACTCTGCTCAGGCAACGCTCTGCTCAGGTAGCACACTGCTCAGCTAGCACTCTGCTCAGCCAGCACTCTGCTCAGGTAGTACTCTGCTCAGCCAGCACTCTGCTCACCTAGCACTCTGCTCAGCTAGCACTCTGCTCAGCAAGCACTCTGCTCAGCAAGCACTCTGCTAAGCCAGCACTCTGCTCAGCTAGCACTCTGATCAGCTAGCGCTCTCCTCACCTAGCACTCTACTCAGCCCGCGATCTGCTCAGCTAGCACTCTGCTCACCTAGCACTCTGTTCAGCTAGCACTCTGCTCAGCTAGCACTCTGCTCAGCTATCACTCTGATCACCTAGAACTCTGCTCAGCCAGCACACTGCTCAGGTAGCACTCTGCTCAGCTAGCGCTCTCCTCACCTAGCACTCTGCTCAGCTAGCACTCTGATCAGCTAGCGCTCTCCTCACCTAGCACTCTGCCCAGCTAGCACTCTGCTCAGCAAGCACTCTGCTCAGCTAGCACTCTGCTCAGCTAGCACACTGCTCAGCTAGCGCTCTGCTCAGCCAGCAGACTGCTCAGCTAGCACTCTACTCAGCTAGCACTCTCATCAGCCAGCACTCTGCTCACCTAACACTCTGCTCAGGTAGCACTCTGCTCAGCTAGCGCTCTGCTCAGGCAGCACACTGCTCAGCTAGCACTCTGCTCAGCTAGCACTCTGATCACCTAGAACTCTGCTCAGGTAGCACTCTGCTCAGCTAGCACTCTCCTCACCTAGCACTCTGCTCAGCTAGCACTCTGCTCAGCTAGCGCTCTCCTCACCTAGCACTCTCCTCAGCTAGCACTGTGCTCAGCAAGCACTCTTCTCAGCAAGCACTCTGCCCAGCTAGCACTCTGATCAGCCAGCACTCTGCTGACCTGGCACTCTGCTCAGATAGCACTCTGCTCAGCCAGCACTCTGCTCACTTAGCACTCTGCTCAGGTAGCACTCAGCTCAGCTAGTCTCTGCTCTCCTAGCACTCTGCTGACCTAGCACTCTGCTCAGGTAGCACTCTGCTCAGCCAGCACTCTGCTCACCTAGCACTGTGCTCAGTTCTCACACTGCTCAGCTAGCGCTCTTCTCAGCCAGCAGACTGCTCAGCTAGCTCTCTACTCAGCTAGCACTCTCATCAGCCAGCACTCTGCTCATCTAGCACTCTGCTCAGATAGCGCTCTGATCAGGTAGCGCTCTGCTCAACTAGCACTCTGTTCAGCCAGCACTCTGCTCAGCCAGCACTCTGCTCAGCCAGCACACTGCTCAGCTAGCACTCTGTTCAGCCAGCACTCTCCTAACCTAGCACTCTGCTCAGCTAGCACTCTGCTCAGCCAGCACTCTGCTCAGGTAGTACTCTGCTCAGCCAGCACTCTGCTCACCTAGCGCTCTGCTCAGCTAGCACACTGCTCAGCTAGCACTCTGCTCACCTAGCACTCTGCTCAGCTAGCACTCTGCTCAGCCAGCACTCTCCTAACCTAGAACTCTGCTCAGCTAGCACTCTGCTCAGCCAGCACTCTGCTCAGGTAGTACTCTGCTCAGCCAGCACTCTGCTCAGGTAGTACTCTGCTCAGGAAACACTCTGCTCACCTAGCGCTCTGCTCAACTAGCACACTGCTCAGCTAGCACTCTGCTCAGCAAGCACTCTTCTCAGCCAGCACTCTGCTCAGCTAGCACTCTGATCAGCCAGTACTCTGCTCACCTAGCACTCTGCTCAGCCCGCGATCTGCTCAGCTAGCACTCTGCTCACCTAGCACTCTGCTCAGCTAGCACTCTGCTCAGCTATCACTC
Source organism: Morus bassanus (assembly GCA_031468815.1). Taxonomy (NCBI): domain Eukaryota; kingdom Metazoa; phylum Chordata; class Aves; order Suliformes; family Sulidae; genus Morus; species Morus bassanus. Next base: position 75,863 of record JAVHSO010000169.1, on the reverse strand, counting down.
TGCTCAGCAAGCACTCTGCTCAGCCAGCACTCTGCTCAGCTAGCACTCTGATCAGCCAGTACTCTGCTAACCTAGCACTCTGCTCAGCCCGCGATCTGCTCAGCTAGCACTCTGCTCACCTAGCACTCTGCTCAGCTAGCACTCTGCTCAGCTAGCACTCTGCTCATCTAGCACTCTGCTCAGCCAGCACTCTGCTCACCTAGCGCTCTTCTCAGCCAGCAGACTGCTCAGCTAGCACTCTACTCAGCTAGCACTCTCATCAGCCAGCACTCTGCTCACCTAACACTCTGCTCAGGTAGCACTCTGCTCAGCTAGCGCTCTGCTCAGGCAGTACACTGCTCAGCTAGCACTCTGCTCAGCCAGCACACTGATCAGCTAGCACTCTGCTCAGCTATCACTCTGATCACCTAGAACTCTGCTTAACTAGCACTCTACTCAGGTAGCACTCTACTCAGCTAGCGCTCTCATCACCTAGTACTCTGCTCAGCTAGCACTCTGCTCAGGAAGCCCAATGCTCAGCTAGCGCTCTGCTCAGGCAGCACACTGCTCAGCTAGCGCTCTTCTCAGCCAGCAGACTGCTCAGCTAGCACTCTACTCAGCTAGCACTCTCATCAGCCAGCACTCTGCTCACCTAGCACTCTGCTCAGCCAGCACTCTGCTCACCTAGCACTCTTCTCAGCTAGCGCTCTGCTCAGGCAGACCAATGCTCAGCTAGCGCTCTTCTCAGGCAGCACAATGCTCATCTAGCACTCTGCTCAGATAGCAATCTGCTCAGCCAGCACTCTGCTCACCTAGCACTCTGCTCAGGTAGCGCTCTGATCTGGTAGCGCTCTGCTCTCCTAGAACTCTGCTCAGCCAGCACTCTGCTCAGCTAGCACTCTGCTCAGCCAGCAGACTACTCAGCTAGCGCTCTGCTCAGCTAGCACTCTGCTCAGCAATCACTCTGCTCAGCCAGCACTCTGCTCAGGTAGTACTCTGCTCAGCCAGCACTCTGCTCACCTAGCGCTCTGCTCAGCTAGCACACTGCTCAGCTAGCACTCTGCTCAGCTAGCACTCTGATCAGGCAGTACCCTGCTCACCTAGCACTCTGCTCAGCCCGAGATCTGCTCAGCTAGCGCTCTGCTCACCTAGCACTCTGCTCAGCTAGCACTCTGCTCAGCTAGCACTCTGCTCAGCTATCACTCTGATCACCTAGAACTCTGCTCAGCCAGCACACTGATCAGGTAGCACTCTGCTCAGCTAGCACTCTGCTCAGCTAGCACACTGCTCAGCTAGCACACTGCTCAGCTAGCGCTCTGCTCAGCCAGCAGACTGCTCAGCTAGCACTCTACTCAGCTAGCACTCTCATCAGCCAGCACTCTGCTCACCTAACACTCTGCTCAGGTAGCACTCTGCTCAGCTAGCGCTCTGCTCAGGCAGCACACTGCTCAGCTAGCACTCTGCTCAGCTAGCACTCTGATCACCTAGAACTCTGCTCAGGTAGCACTCTGCTCAGCTAGCACTCTGCTCACCTAGCACTCTGCTCAGCTAGCACTCTGCTCAGCTAGCGCTCTCCTCACCTAGCACTCTCCTCAGCTAGCACTCTGATCAGCCAGCACTCTGCTCAGCCAGCACACTGATCAGCTAGCACTCTGATCAGCCAGCACTCTGCTGACCTGGCACTCTGCTCTGATAGCACTCTGCTCAGCCAGCACTCTGCTCACTTAGCACTCTGCTCAGCCAGCACTCTGCTCACCTAGCACTCTGCTCAGCTAGCACACTGCTCAGCTAGCGCTCTTCTCAGCCAGCAGACTGCTCAGCTAGCTCTCTACTCAGCTAGCACTCTCATCAGCCAGCACTCTGCTCATCTAGCACTCTGCTCAGATAGCGCTCTGATCAGGTAGCGCTCTGCTCAACTAGCACTCTGTTCAGCCAGCACTCTGCTCAGCCAGCACTCTGCTCAGCCAGCACACTGCTCAGCTAGCACTCTGTTCAGCCAGCACTCTCCTAACCTAGCACTCTGCTCAGCTAGCACTCTGCTCAGCCAGCACTCTGCTCAGGTAGTACTCTGCTCAGCCAGCACTCTGCTCAGCAAGCACTCTTCTCAGCCAGCACTCTGCTCAGCTAGCACTCTGATCAGCCAGTACTCTGCTCACCTAGCACTCTGCTCAGCCCACGATCTGCTCAGCTAGCACTCTGCTCACCTAGCACTCTGCTCAGCTAGCACTCTGCTCAGCTAGCACTCTGCTCAGCTATCACTCTGCTCAGCCAGCACTCTGCTCAGCTAGCACTCTGATCAGCCAGTACTCTGCTAACCTAGCACTCTGCTCAGCCCGCGATCTGCTCAGCTAGCACTCTGCTCACCTAGCACTCTGCTCAGCTAGCACTCTGCTCAGCTAGCACTCTGCTCATCTAGCACTCTGCTCAGCCAGCACTCTGCTCACCTAGCGATCTTCTCAGCCAGCAGACTGCTCAGCTAGCACTCTACTCAGCTAGCACTCTCATCAGCCAGCACTCTGCTCACCTAACACTCTGCTCAGGTAGCACTCTGCTCAGCTAGCGCTCTGCTCAGGCAGTACACTGCTCAGCTAGCACTTTGCTCAGCCAGCACTCTGATCAGCTAGCACTCTGCTCAGCTATCACTCTGATCACCTAGAACTCTGCTTAACTAGCACTCTACTCAGGTAGCACTCTACTCAGCTAGCGCTCTCCTCACCTAGTACTCTGCTCAGCTAGCACTCTGTTCAGGCAGCCCAATGCTCAGCTAGCGCTCTGCTCAGGCAGCACACTGCTCAGCTAGCGCTCTTCTCAGCCAGCAGACTGCTCAGCTAGCACTCTACTCAGCTAGCACTCTCATCAGCCAGCACTCTGCTCACCTAGCACTCTGCTCAGGTAGCACTCTGCTCAGCTAGCGCTCTGCTCAGGCAGCCCAATGCTCAGCTAGCGCTCTTCTCAGGCAGCACAATGCTCATCTAGCACTCTGCTCAGATAGCAGTCTGCTCAGCCAGCACTCTGCTCACCTAGCACTCTGCTCAGGTAGCGCTCTGATCTGGTAGCGCTCTGCTCTCCTAGAACTCTGCTCAGCCAGCACTCTGCTCAGCTAGCACTCTGCTCAGCCAGCAGACTACTCAGCTAGCGCTCTGCTCAGCTAGCACTCTGCTCAGCAATCACTCTGCTCAGCCAGCACTCTGCTCAGATAGTACTCTGCTCAGCCAGCACTCTGCTCACCTAGCGCTCTGCTCAGCTAGCACACTGCTCAGCTAGCACTCTGCTCAGCTAGCACTCTGATCAGGCAGTACCCTGCTCACCTAGCACTCTGCTCAGCCCGAGATCTGCTCAGCTAGCGCTCTGCTCACCTAGCACTCTGCTCAGCTAGCACTCTGCTCAGCTAGCACTCTGCTCAGCTATCACTCTGATCACCTAGAACTCTGCTCAGCCAGCACACTGATCAGGTAGCACTCTGCTCAGCTAGCACTCTGCTCAGCTAGCACACTGCTCAGCTAGCACACTGCTCAGCTAGCGCTCTGCTCAGCCAGCAGACTGCTCAGCTAGCACTCTACTCAGCTAGCACTCTCATCAGCCAGCACTCTGCTCACCTAACACTCTGCTCAGGTAGCACTCTGCTCAGCTAGCGCTCTGCTCAGGCAGCACACTGCTCAGCTAGCACTCTGCTCAGCTAGCACTCTGATCACCTAGAACTCTGCTCAGGTAGCACTCTGCTCAGCTAGCACTCTGCTCACCTAGCACTCTGCTCAGCTAGCACTCTGCTCAGCTAGCGCTCTCCTCACCTAGCACTCTCCTCAGCTAGCACTCTGATCAGCCAGCACTCTGCTCAGCCAGCACACTGCTCAGCTAGCACACTGCTCAGCTAGCGCTCTTCTAAGCCAGCAGACTGCTCAGCTAGCACTCTACTCAGCTAGCACTCTCATCAGCCAGCACTCTTCTCACCTAACACTCTGCTCAGCTAGCGCTCTGCTCAGGCAGCACAATGCTCAGCTAGCGCTCTGCTCAGCTAGCACACTGCTCACCTAGCACTCTGCTCAGATAGCACTCTGCTCAGCCAGCACTCTGCTCACCTAGCACTCTGCTCAGGTAGCACTCAGCTCAGCCAGTCTCTGCTCTCCTAGCACTCTGCTCAGCCAGCACTCTCCTCACCTAGCACTCTGCTCAGCAAGCACTCTGCTCAGCCAGCACTCTGCTCACCTAGCACTCTGCTCAGGCAACGCTCTGCTCAGCTAGCACTCTGCTCAGCTACCACTCTGCTCAGCCAGCACTCTGCTCTCCTAGCACTCTGCTCAGCCAGCACTCTGCTCAGCTAGCGCTCTGCTCAGGTAGCGCTCTGCTCAGCTAGCACTCTGTTCAGCCAGCTCTCTGCTCACCTAGCACTCTGCTCAGCCAGCAGACTACTCAGCTAGCACTCTGCTCACCTAGCACACTGCTCAGCCCGCGATCTGTTCAGCTAGCACTCTGCTCACCTAGCACTCTGCTCAGCTAGCACTCTGCTCAGATAGAACTCTGCTCAGGTAGCACTCAGCTCAGCCAGTCTCTGCTCTCCTAGCACTCTGCTCAGCCAGCACTCTGCTCACCTAGCACTCTGCTCAGATAGCACTCTGCTCAGCCAGCACTCTGCTCAGCTAGCACTCTGCTCACCTAGCACACCGCTCAGCTAGCGCTCTGCTCAGCCAGCAGACTGCTCAGCTAGCGCTCTACTCATCAGCACTCTGCTCAGGTAGCACTCTGCTCAGCCAGCACTCTGCTCAGCTCGCGCTCTGCTCAGCTAGCACACTGCTCAGCTAGCACTCTGCTCAGCCAGCAGATTGCTCAGCTAGCACTCTGCTCAGCTAGCACTCTGCTCAGCCTGCGATCTGCTCAGCTAGCACTCTGCTCACCTAGCACTCTGCTCAGCTAGCGCTCTGCTCAGCTAGCACTCTGCTCAGCTAGCACTCTGATCACCTAGAACTCTGCTCAGCCAGCACACTGCTCAGGTAGCACTCTGCTCAGCTAGCGCTCTCCTCACCTAGCACTCTGCTCAGCTAGCACTCTGATCAGCTAGCGCTCTCCTCACCTAGCACTCTGCTCAGATAGCACTCTGCTCAGCCAGCACTCCGCTCAGCTAGCACTCTGCTCATCTAGCACTCTGCTCAGCCAGCACTCTGCTCACCTAGCGCTCTTCTCAGCCAGCAGACTGCTCAGCTAGCACTCTACTCAGCTAGCACTCTCATCAGCCAGCACTCTGCTCACCTAACACTCTGCTCAGGTAGCACTCTGCTCAGCTAGCGCTCTGCTCAGGCAGCACACTGCTCAGCTAGCGCTCTGCTCAGCTAGCACACTGCTCACCTAGCACTCTGCCCAGCCAGCACTCTGCTCAGACAGCACACTGCTCAGCTAGCACTCTGCTCAGCCAGCACTCTGATCAGCTAGCACTCTGCTCAGCTAGCGCTCTGATGAGGTAGCGCTCTGCTCAACTAGCACTCTGTTCAGCCAGCACTCTGCTCAGCTAGCGCACTGCTCAGCTAGCACTCTGCTCAGCTAGCACTCTGATCAGCCAGCCCTCTGCTCACCTAGCACACTGCTCAGCTAGCACTCTGATCAGCCAGCACTCTGCTCAGCCAGCACCCTGATCAGCTAGCACTCTGCTCAGCTATCACTCTCATCACCTAGAACTCTGCTTAGCTAGCACTCTACTCAGGTAGCACTCTACTCAGCTAGCGCTCTCCTCACCTAGCACTCTGCTTAGCTAGCACTCTGATCAGCTAGCGCTCTCCTCACCTAGCACTCTGCTCAGCTAGCACTCTGCTCAGCTAGCACACTGCTCAGCCAGCACACTGCTCAGCTAGCGCTCTGCTCAGCCAGCAGACTGCTCAGCTAGCACTCTACTCAGCTAGCACTCTCATCAGCCAGCACTCTACTCAGCTAGCGCTCTCCTCACCTAGTACTCTGCTCAGCTAGCACTCTGCTCAGGCAGCACACTGCTCAGCTAGCACACTGCTCAGCTAGCACACTGCTCACCTAGCACTCTGCCCAGCTAGCACTCTGATCAGCCAGCACTCTGCTGACCTAGCACTCTGCTCAGGAAGCACTCTGCTCAGCTAGCACTCTGCTCAGGTAGTACTCTGCTCAGCCAGCACTCTGCTCACCTAGCACTCTGCTCAGCTAGCGCTCTGATCAGGTAGCACTCTGCTCAGGTAGTACTCTGCTCAGCTAGCACTCTGTTGAGCCAGCTCTCTGCTCACCTAGCACTCTGCTCAGCCAGCAGACTACTCAGCTAGCACTCTGCTCACCTAGCACTCTGCTCAGCCCGCGATCTGCTCAGCTAGCACTCTGCTCACCTAGCACTCTGCTCAGCTAGCACTCTGCTGAGCTAGCACTCTGCTCAGCTATCACTCTGATCACCTAGAACTCTGCTCAGCCAGCACACTGCTTTAGGTAGCACTCTGCTCAGCTAGCGCTCTCCTCACCTAGCACTCTGCTCAGCTAGCACTCTGATCAGCTAGCGCTCTCCTCACCTAGCACTCTGCTCAGCTAGCACTCTGCTCAGCCAGCACTCTGCTCAGCTAGCACTCTGCTCATCTAGCACTCTGCTCACCTAGCGCTCTTCTCAGCCAGCAGACTGCTCAGCTAGCACTCTACTCAGCTAGCACTCTCATCAGCCAGCACTCTGCTCACCTAACACTCTGCTCAGCTAGCACTCTGCTCAGCTAGCGCTCTGCTCAGGCAGCACATTGCTCAGCTAGCGCTCTGCTCAGCTAGCACCCTGCTCACCTAGCACTCTGCCCAGCTAGCACTCTGCTCACCTAGCACTCTGCTCACCTAGCACTCTGCTCAGGTAGCACTCTGCTCATCTAGCACTCTGCTCAGCTAGCGCTCTGATCAGGTAGCGCTCTGATCAGGTAGCGCTCTGCTCATACAACGCTCTGCTCAGCTAGCACACTGCTCAGCTAGCGCTCTGCTCAGCTAGCACACTGCTCAGCTAGCACACTGCTCAGCTAGCACTCTGCTCAGGTAGTACTCTGCTCAGCCAGCACTCTGCTCACCTAGCGCTCTGCTCAGCTAGCACACTGCTCAGCTACCACTCTGCTCAGCTAGCGCTCTCCTCACCTAGCACTCTGCTTAGCTAGCACTCTGATCAGCTAGCGCTCTCAACACCTAGTACTCTACTCAGCTAGCGCTCTGCTCAGGCAGCACACTGCTCAGCAAGCGCTCTGCTCAGCTAGCACTCTGATCAGCCAGCACTCTGCTGACCTAGCACTCTGCTCAGATAGCACTCTGCTCAGGCAGCACTCTGCTCACCTAGCACTCTGCTCAGGTAGCACTCAGCTCAGCTAGCACACTGCTCAGCTAGCACTCTCCTGACCTAGCACTCTGCTCAGGTAGCACTCTGCTCAACTAGCACTCTGTTCAGCCAGCACTCTGCTCAGCTAGCACACTGCTCAGCTAGCGCTCTGCTCAGCCAGCTGACTGCTCAGCTAGCACTCTACTCAGCTAGCACTCTACTCAGCCAGCACTCTGCTCATCTAGCACTCTGCTCAGCTAGCGCTCTGCTCAGGTAGCGCTCTGCTCAGCCAGGACTCTGCTCAGCTAGCACTCTGCTCAGGCAACGCTCTGCTCAGGTAGCACACTGCTCAGCTAGCGCTCTGATCAGCCAGTACTCTGCTCACCTAGCACTCTGCTCAGCCCGCGATCTGCTCAGCTAGCACTCTGCTCACCTAGCACTCTGCTCAGCTAGCACTCTGCTCAGCTATCACTCTGATCACCTAGAACTCTGCTCAGCCAGCACACTGCTCAGCTAGCACTCTGCTCAGCCAGCAGACTGCTCACCTAGCACTCTGCTCAGCTAGCACTCTGATCAGCTAGCGCTCTCCTCACCTAGCACTCTGCCCAGCTATCACTCTGCTCAGCAAGCACTCTGCTCAGCTAGCACTCTGCTTAGCTAGCACACTGCTCAGCTAGCGCTCTGCTCAGCCAGCAGACTGCTCAGCTAGCACTCTACTCAGCTAGCACTCTCATCAGCCAGCACTCTGCTCACCTAACACTCTGCTCAGGTAGCACTCTGCTCAGCTAGCGCTCTGCTCAGGCAGCACACTGCTCAGCTAGCACTCTGCTCAGCTAGCACTCTGATCACCTAGAACTCTGCTCAGGTAGCACTCTGCTCAGCTAGCACTCTCCTCACCTAGCACTCTGCTCAGCTAGCACTCTGCTCAGCTAGCGCTCTCCTCACCTAGCACTCTCCTCAGCTAGCACTGTGCTCAGCAAGCACTCTTCTCAGCAAGCACTCTGCCCAGCTAGCACTCTGATCAGCCAGCACTCTGCTGACCTAGCACTCTGCTCAGATAGCACTCTGCTCAGCCAGCACTCTGCTCACTTAGCACTCTGCTCAGGTAGCACTCAGCTCAGCTAGTCTCTGCTCTCCTAGCACTCTGCTGACCTAGCACTCTGCTCAGGTAGCACTCTGCTCAGCCAGCACTCTGCTCACCTAGCACTGTGCTCAGTTCTCACACTGCTCAGCTAGCGCTCTTCTCAGCCAGCAGACTGCTCAGCTAGCTCTCTACTCAGCTAGCACTCTCATCAGCCAGCACTCTGCTCATCTAGCACTCTGCTCAGCTAGCGCTCTGATCAGGTAGCGCTCTGCTCAACTAGCACTCTGTTCAGCCAGCACTCTGCTCAGCCAGCACTCTGCTCAGCCAGCACACTGCTCAGCTAGCACTCTGCTCAGGCAACGCTCTGCTCAGCTAGCACACTGCTCAGCTAGCACTCTGCTCAGCCAGCACTCTGCTCAGGTAGTACTCTGCTCAGGAAACACTCTGCTCACCTAGCGCTCTGCTCAACTAGCACACTGCTCAGCTAGCACTCTGCTCACCTAGCACTCTGCTCAGCTAGCACTCTGCTCAGCAAGAACTCTGCTCAGCCAGCACTCTGCTCAGCTAGCACTCTGATCAGCCAGTACTCTGCTCACCTAGCACTCTGCTCAGCCCGCGATCTGCTCAGCTAGCACTCTGCTCACCTAGCACTCTGCTCAGCTAGCACTCTGCTCAGCTAGCACTCTGCTCAGCTATCACTCTGCTCAGCAAGCACTCTGCTCAGCCAGCACTCTGCTCAGCTAGCACTCTGATCAGCCAGTACTCTGCTAACCTAGCACTCTGCTCAGCCCGCGATCTGCTCAGCTAGCACTCTGCTCACCTAGCACTCTGCTCAGCTAGCACTCTGCTCAGCTAGCACTCTGCTCATCTAGCACTCTGCTCAGCCAGCACTCTGCTCACCTAGCGCTCTTCTCAGCCAGCAGACTGCTCAGCTAGCACTCTACTCAGCTAGCACTCTCATCAGCCAGCACTCTGCTCACCTAACACTCTGCTCAGGTAGCACTCTGCTCACCTAGCGCTCTGCTCAGGCAGTACACTGCTCAGCTAGCACTCTGCTCAGCCAGCACACTGATCAGCTAGCACTCTGCTCAGCTATCACTCTGATCACCTAGAACTCTGCTTAACTAGCACTCTACTCAGGTAGCACAATGCTCAGCTAGCGCTCTGCTCATCTAGCACTCTGCTCAGATAGCACTCTGCTCAGCCAGCACTCTGCTCAGCTAGCACTCTGCTCAGGCAGCACTCTGCTCACCTAGCACTCTGCTCAGGTAGCACTCAGCTCAGCTAGCACACTGCTCAGCCAGCACTCTGCTGACCTAGCACTCTGCTCAGGTAGCACTCTGCTCAACTAGCACTCTGTTCAGCCAGCACTCTGCTCAGCTAGCACTCTGCTCACCTAGCACTCTGCTCAGGTAGCACTCTGCTCAGCTAGCACTCTACTCAGCTAGCACTCTACTCAGCCAGCACTCTGCTCATCTAGCACTCTGCTCAGCTAGCGCTCTGATCAGGTAGCGCTCTGCTCAGCCAGCACTCTGCTCAGCTAGCACTCTGCTCAGGCAACGCTCTGCTCAGGTAGCACACTGCTCAGCTAGCACTCTGCTCAGCCAGCACTCTGCTCAGGTAGTACTCTGCTCAGCCAGCACTCTGCTCACCTAGCACTCTACTCAGCTAGCACTCTGCTCAGCAAGCACTCTGCTCAGCCAGCACTCTGCTCAGCTAGCGCTCTGCTCAGCCAGCACTCTGCTCACCTAGCACTCTGCTCAGCCCGCGATCTGCTCAGCTAGCACTCTGCTCACCTAGCACTCTGCTCAGCTAGCACTCTGCTCAGCTAGCACTCTGCTCAGCTATCACTCTGATCACCTAGAACTCTGCTCAGCCAGCACACTGCTCAGCTACCACTCTGCTCAGCTAGCGCTCTCCTCACCTAGCACTCTGCTCAGCTAGCACTCTGATCAGCTAGCGCTCTCCTCACCTAGCACTCTGCCCAGCTAGCACTCTGCTCAGCAAGCACTCTGCTCAGCTAGCACTCTGCTCAGCTAGCACACTGCTCAGCTAGCGCTCTTCTCAGCCAGCAGACTGCTCAGCTAGCACTCTACTCAGCTAGCACTCTCATCAGCCAGCACTCTGCTCACCTAACACTCTGCTCAGGTAGCACTCTGCTCAGCTAGCGCTCTGCTCAGGCAGCACACTGCTCAGCTAGCACTCTGCTCAGCTAGCACTCTGATCACCTAGAACTCTGCTCAGGTAGCACTCTGCTCAGCTAGCACTCTCCTCACCTAGCACTCTGCTCAGCTAGCACTCTGCTCAGCTAGCGCTCTCCTCACCTAGTACTCTCCTCAGCTAGCACTGTGCTCAGCAAGCACTCTTCTCAGCAAGCACTCTGCCCAGCTAGCACTCTGATCAGCCAGCACTCTGCTGACCTAGCACTCTGCTCAGATAGCACTCTGCTCAGCCAGCACTCTGCTCACTTAGCACTCTGCTCAGCTAGCGCTCTGCTCAGCTAGTCTCTGCTCTCCTAGCACTCTGCTGACCTAGCACTCTGCTCAGGTAGCACTCTGCTCAGCCAGCACTCTGCTCACCTAGCACTCTGCTCAGCTAGCACACTGCTCAGCTAGCGCTCTTCTCAGCCAGCAGACTGCTCAGCTAGCTCTCTACTCAGCTAGCACTCTCATCAGCCAGCACTCTGCTCATCTAGCACTCTGCTCAGCTAGCGCTCTAATCAGGTAGCGCACTGCTCAACTAGCACTCTGTTCAGCCAGCACTCTGCTCAGCCAGCACTCTGCTCAGCCAGCACACTGCTCAGCTAGCACTCTGCTCAGGCAACGCTCTGCTCAGCTAGCACACTGCTCAGCTAGCACTCTGCTCAGCCAGCACTCTGCTCAGGTAGTACTCTGCTCAGGAAACACTCTGCTCACCTAGCGCTCTGCTCAACTAGCACACTGCTCAGCTAGCACTCTGCTCACCTAGCACTCTGCTCAGCTAGCACTCTGCTCAGCAAGCACTCTGCTCAGCCAGCACTCTGCTCAGCTAGCACTCTGATCAGCCAGTACTCTGCTCACCTAGCACTCTGCTCAGCCCGCGATCTGATCAGCTAGCACTCTGCTCACCTAGCACTCTGCTCAGCTAGCACTCTGCTCAGCAAGCACTCTGCTCAGCCAGCACTCTGCTCAGCTAGCACTCTGATCAGCCAGTACTCTGCTAACCTAGCACTCTGCTCAGCCCGCGATCTGCTCAGCTAGCACTCTCCTCACCTAGCACTCTGCTCAGCTAGCACTCTGCTCATCTAGCACTCTGCTCAGCCAGCACTCTGCTCACCTAGCGCTCTTCTCAGCCAGCAGACTGCTCAGCTAGCACTCTACTCAGCTAGCACTCTCATCAGCCAGCACTCTGCTCACCTAGCACTCTGCTCAGGTAGCACTCTGCTCAGCTAGCGCTCTGCTCAGGCAGTACACTGCTCAGCTAGCACTCTGCTCAGCCAGCACACTGATCAGCTAGCACTCTGCTCAGCTATCACTCTGATCACCTAGAACTCTGCTTAACTAGCACTCTACTCAGGTAGCACTCTACTCAGCTAGCGCTCTCCTCACCTAGTACTCTGCTCAGCTAGCACTCTGCTCAGGAAGCACTCTGCTCAGCTAGCACACTGCTCAGCTAGCACACTGCTCAGCTAGCGCTCTTCTCAGCCAGCAGACTGCTCAGCTAGCACTCTGCTCAGCTAGCACTCTCATCAGCCAGCACTCTGCTCACCTAGCACTCTGCTCAGGTAGCACTCTGCTCAGCTAGCGCTCTGCTCAGGCAGCACAATGCTCAGCTAGCGCTCTGCTCAGGCAGCACAATGCTCAGCTAGCGCTCTGCTCATCTAGCACTCTGCTCAGATAGCACTCTGCTCAGCCAGCACTCTGCTCAGCTAGCACTCTGCTCAGCAAGCACTCTGCTCAGGCAGCACTCTGCTCAGGTAGCACTCTGCTCAGCTAGCACTCTGCTCAGCTAGCACTCTGCTCAGCCAGCACTCTGCTCAGCTAGCACTCTGATCAGCTAGCACTCTGCTAACCTAGCACTCTGCTCAGCCATCGATCTGCTCAGCTAGCACTCTGCTCACCTAGCACTCTGCTCAGCTAGCACTCTGCTCAGCTAGCACTCTGCTCATCTAGCACTCTGCTCAGCCAGCACTCTGCTCACCTAGCGCTCTTCTCAGCCAGCAGACTGCTCAGCTAGCACTCTACTCAGCTAGCACTCTCATCAGCCAGCACTCTGCTCACCTAACACTCTGCTCAGGTAGCACTCTGCTCAGCTAGCGCTCTGCTCAGGCAGCACACTGCTCAGTTAGCGCTCTGCTCAGCTAGCACACTGCTCACCTAGCACTCTGCCCAGCTAGCACTCTGATCAGCCAGCACTCTGCTCACCTAGCACTCTCCTCAGGTAGCACTCTTTTCAGCTAGCACTCTGCTCAGGTAGTACTCTGCTCAGCCAGCACTCTGATCACCTAGCACTCTGCTCAGCTAGCGCTCTGATCAGGTAGCGCTCTGCTCAACTAGCACTCTGTTCAGCCAGCACTCTGCTCAGCTAGCGCTCTCCTCACCTAGCACTGTGCTCAGCTAGCACTCTGATCAGCCAGCCCTCTGCTCAGCAGCACCCTTATCAGCTAGCACTCTGCTCAGCTATCACTCTGATCACCTAGAACTCTGCTTAGCTAGCACTCTACTCAGGTAGCACTCTACTCAGCTAGCGCTCTCCTCACCTAGCACTCTGCTTAGCTAGCACTCTGATCAGCTAGCGCTCTCCTCACCTAGTACTCTGCTCAGCTAGCACTCTGCTCAGGAAGCACTCTGCTCAGCTAGCACACTGCTCAGCTAGCACACTGCTCAGCTAGCGCTCTTCTCAGCCAGCAGACTGCTCAGCTAGCACTCTACTCAGCTAGCACTCTCATCAGCCAGCACTCTGCTCACCTAGCACTCTGCTCAGGTAGCACTCTGCTCAGCTAGCGCTCTGCTCAGGCAGCACAATGTTCAGCTAGCACTCTGCTCACCTAGCACTCTGCTCACCTAGCACTATGCTCAGGTAGCACTCTGCTCAGCCAGTCTCTGCTCTCCCAGCACTCTGCTCAGCCAGCACTCTGCTCAGGTAGCGCTCTGCTCAGGTAGCACTCTGCTGACCTAGCACTCTGCTCACCTAGCACTCTGCTCAGCTAGCACACTGCTCAGCTAGCGCTCTGCTCAGCCAGCAGACTACTCAGCTAGCACTCTGCTCAGCCAGCACTCTGCTCAGCTAGCGCTCTGCTCAGATAGCACTCTGCTCAGCCAGCGATCTGCTCAGCTAGCACTCTCCTCACCTAGCACTCTCCTCAGCTAGCACTCTGCTCAGCTAGCACTCTGCTCAGCTATCACTCTGATCACCTAGAACTCTGCTCAGCCAGCACACTGCTCAGGTAGCACTCTGCTCAGCTAGTGCTCTCCTCACCTAGCACTCTGCTCAGCTAGCACTCTGAGCAGCTAACGCTCTCCTCACCTAGCACTCTGCTCAGCAAGCACTCTGCTCAGCTAGCACACTGCTCAGCTAGCACACTGCTCAGCTAGCGGTCTGCTCAGCCAGCAGACTGCTCAGCTAGCACTCTATTCAGCCAGCACTCTGCTCACCTACCACTCTGCTCAGCTACCGCTCTGATCACGTAGCGCTCTGCTCAACTAGCACTCTGTTCAGCCAGCACTCTGCTCAGCTAGCGCTCTCCTCACCTAGCACTCTGCTCAGCTAGCACTCTGGTCCGCCAGCACTCTGCTCAGCCAGCACACTGATCAGCTAGCACTGTGCTCAGCTATCACTCTGATCACCTAGAACTCTGCTTAGCTAGCACTCTACTCAGGTAGCACTCTACTCAGCTAGCGCTCTCCTCACCTAGCACTCTGCTTAGCTAGCACTCTGCTCAGGAAGCACTCTGCTCAGCTAGCACACTGCTCAGCTAGTGCTCTTCTCAGCCAGCAGACTGCTCAGCTAGCACTCTCATCACCCACCACTCTGCTCACCTAGCACTCTGCTCAGGTAGCACTCTGCTCAGCTAGCGCTCTGCTCATGCAGCACAATGTTCAGCTAGCGCTCTGCTCAGCTAGCACACTGCTCACCTAGCACTCTGCTCAGATAGCACTCTGCTCAGCCAGCACTCTCCTCACTTAGCACTCTGCTCAGCTAGAACTCTGCTCAGCTAGTCTCTGCTCTCCTAGCACTCTGCTCAGCCAGCACTCTGCTCAGCTAGCACTCTGCTCAGGTAGCATTCTGCTCAGCCAGCACTCTGGTCACCTAGCACTCTGCTCAGCTAGCACACTGCTCAGCTAGCACTCTGCCTAGCTAGCGCTCTGCTCAGCCACCACACTGCTCAGATAGGACTCTACTCAGCTAGCACTCTCATCACCCAGCACTCTGCTCATCTAGCACTCTGCTCAGATAGCGCTCTGATCAGGTAGCGCTCTGCTCAACTAGCACTCTGTTCAGCCAGCATTCTGCTCAGGTAGTACTCTTCTCAGCCAGCACTCTGCTCACCTAGCGCTCTGCTCAGCTAGCACACTGCTCAGCTAGCACTCTGCTCACCTAGCACTCTGCTCAGCTAGCACTCTGCTCAGCAAGCACTCTGCTCAGCTAGCACACTGCTCAGCTAGCACTCTGCTCACCTAGCACTCTGCTCAGCTAGCACTCTGCTCAGCTAGCACTCTGATCACCTAGAACTCCTCTCAGCCAGCACACTGCTCAGGTAGCACTCTGCTCAGCTAGCGCTCTCCTCACCTAGCACTCTGCTCAGCTAGCGCTCTGATCAGGTAGCCCTCTGCTCAACTAGCACTCTGTTCAGCCAGCACTCTCCTCAGGCAGCACTCTGCTCACCTAACACTCTGCTCAGCTAGCACTCTGATCAGCCAGCACACTTCTCAGCTAGCACTCTGCTCAGCCAGCAGACTGCTCAGCTAGCACTCTGCTCAGCTAGCACTCTACTCAGCTAGCACTCTGCTCAGCTAGCACTCTGCTCAGCTATCACTCTGACCACCTAGAACTCTGCTCAGCCAGCACACTGCTCAGCTAGCACTCTGATCACCTAGAACTCTGCTCAGCCAGCACACTGCTCAGGTAGCACTCTGATCAGCTAGCACTCTGATCACCTCGAACTCTGCTCAGCCAGCACACTGCTCAGGTAGCACTCTGCTCAGCTAGCGCTCTGCTCAGGTAGCGCTCTGCTCAGGTAGCACTCTTTTCGGCCAGCACTCTGCTCAGCTAGCACTCTGCTCAGCTAGCACTCTGCTCAGCAAGCACTCTGCTCACCTAGAGCTCTCCTTAGCCAGCACTCTGCTCAGCCAGCGCTCTGCTCAGCTAGCACCCGGCTCAGCTAACACTATGCTCATCTAGCATTCTGCTCAGCTAGCACTCTGCTCAGCTAGCGCTCTCCTCACCTAGAACTCTGCTCAGCCAGAACACTGCTCAGGTTGCACTCTGATCAGCTAGCACTCTGCTCAGCCAGCACGCTGCTCAGGTAGCACGCTGCTCAGCTAGCGCTCTCCTCACCTAGCACTCCGCTCAGCTAGCACTCTGCTCAGCTAGCGCTCTCCTCACCTAGCACTCTGCTCAGCCAGCACTCTGCTCAGCTAGCGCTCTGCTCAGGTATTGCTCTGCTCAACTAGCACTCTGTTCAGCCAGCGATCTCCTCAGCTATCACTCTGATCACCTAGAACTCTGCTCAGCCAGCAGACTGCTCAGCTAGCACTCTGCTCAGCTAGCGCTCTCCTCACCTAGCACTCTGCTTAGCTAGCACTCTCATCAGCTAGCGCTCTCTTCACCTAGTACTCTGCTCAGCTAGCACTCTGATCAGCTAGCACTCTGCTCAGCAAGCGCTCTGCTCAGCTAGCGCTCTGCTCAGGCAACACTCTGCTCACTTAGCACTCTGCTCAGCTAGCGCTCTGCTCACCTGGCACTTGCTCAGCTAGCACTCTGATCACCTAGAATTCTGCTCAGCCAGCACGCTGCTCAGGTAGCACTCTGCTCAGCTAGCGCTCTCCTCACCTAGCACTCTGTTCAGCTAGCACTCTGCTCATCTAGCGCTCTCCTCACCTAGCACTCTCCTCAGCTAGCACTGTGCTCAGCAAACACTCTTCTCAGCAAGCACTCTGCTCAGCTAGCACTCTGCTCAGCTACCACTCTGCTCAGCCAGCAGACTGCACACCTAGCAATCTGCTCAGCTAGCACTCTGCTCAGCTAGCACTCTGCTCAGCCAGCAGACTGCTCAGCCAGCACTCTGCTCGCCTAGCACTCTGCTCAGCAAGCACTCTGCTCAGCTATCACTCTGACCACCTAGAACTCTGCTCAGCCAGCACACTGCTCAGCTAGCATTCTGATCACCTAGAGCTCTACTCAGCTAGCACTCTGCTCAGCCAGCACTCTGCTCACCTAGCACTCTGATCAGGCAGCACAATGCTCAGCTAGCGCTCTGCTCAGCTAGCACTCTGCTCAGATAGCACAATGCTCAGCCAGCACTCTGCTCACCTAGCACTCTGCTAAGGTAGCACTCAGCTCAGCTAGTCTCTGCTCTCCTAGCACTCTGCTCAGCTAGCACTCTGCTCAGCTAGCACTCTGCTCAGCCAGCAGACTACTCAGCTAGCACTCTGCTCAGCTAGCACTCTGCTCAGCAAGCACTCTGCTCAGCCAGCACTCTGCTCACCTAGCACTCTGCTCAGCTAGCGCTCTGCTCAGCTAGCACTCTGCTCAGCTAGCACTCTGCTCAGCCAGCACTCTGCTCTCCTAGCACTCTGCTCAGCCAGCACTCTGCTCAGCTACCGCTCTGCTCAGGTAGCGCTCTGCTCAGCTAGCACTCTATTCAGCCAGCTCTCTGCTCACCTAGCACTCTGCTCAGCCCGCGATCTGCTCAGAGAGCACTCTGCTCACCTAGCACTCTGCTCAGCTAGCACTCTGCTCAGCTATCACTCTGATCACCTAGAACTCTGCTCAGCCAGCACACTGCTCAGGTAGCACTCTGCTCAGCTAGCGCTCTCCTCACCTAGCACTCTGCTCAGCTAGCACTCTGATCAGCTAGCGCTCTCCTCACCTAGCACTCTGCTCAGCTAGAACTCTGCTCAGCCAGCACTCTGCTCAGCTAGCACTCTGCTCATCTAGCACTCTGCTCAGCCAGCACTCTGCTCACCTACCGCTCTTCTCAGCCAGCAGACTGCTCAGCTAGCACTCTACTCAGCTAGCACTCTCATCAGCCAGCACTCTGCTCACCTAACACTCTGCTCAGGCAGCACACTGCTCAGCTAGCGCTCTGCTCAGGCAGCACACTGCTCACCTAGCACTCTGCCCAGCTAGCACTCTGGTCAGGCAGCACTCTGCTCACCTAGCACTCTGCTCAGGTAGCACTCTGCTCAGCTAGCACTCTGCTCAGGTAGTACTCTGCTCAGCCAGCACTCTGATCACCTAGCACTCTGCTCAGCTAGCGCTCTGATCAGGTAGCGCTCTGCTCAACTAGCACTCTGATCAGCCAGCACTCTGCTCAGCTAGCGCTCTCCTCACCTAGCACTCTGCTCAGCTAGCACTCTGATCAGCAAGCCCTCTGCTCAGCCAGCACACTAATCAGCTAGCACTCCGCTCAGCTATCACTCTGATCACCTAGAACTCTGCTTAGCTAGCACTCTACTCAGGTAGCACTCTACTCAGCTAGCGCTCTCCTTACCTAGCACTCTGCTTAGCTAGCACTCTGATCAGCTAGCGCTCTCCTCACCTAGTACTCTGCTCAGCTAGCACTCTGCTCAGGAAGCACTCTGCTCAGCTAGCACACTGCTCAGCTAGCACACTGCTCAGCTAGCGCTTTTCTCAGCCAGCAGACTGCTCAGCTAGCACTCTACTAAGCTAGCACTCTCATCACCCAGCACTCTGCTCACCTAGCACTCTGCTCAGGTAGCACTCTGCTCAGCTAGCGCTCTGCTCAGGCAGCACAATGTTCAGCTAGCGCTCTGCTGACCTAGCACTCTGCTCACCTAGCACTCTGCTCACCTAGCACTCTGCTCAGGTAGCACTCTGCTCAGACAGTCTCTGCTCTCCTAGCACTCTGCTCAGCCAGCACTCTGCTCAGCTAGCACTCTGCTCAGGTAGCACTCTGCTGAACTAGCACTCTGCTCACCTAGCACTCTGCTCAGCTAGACACTGCTCAGCTAGCGCTCTGCTCAGCCAGCAGACTATTCAGCTAGCACTCTACTCAGCCAGCACTCTGCTCACCTAGCACTCTGCTCAGCCAGCACTCTGCTCAGCTAGCGCTCTCCTCACCTAGCACTCTGCTCAGCCAGCAGACTGCTCAGCTAGCACTCTGCTCAGCTAGCACTCTGCTCAGCCAGCGATCTGCTCAGCTAGCACTCTCCTCACCTAGCACTCTGCTCAGCTAGCACTCTGCTCAGCTAGCACTCTGCTCAGCTATCACTCTGATCACCTAGAACTCTTCTCAGCCAGCACACTGCTCAGCTAGCACTCTGCTCAGCTAGCGCTCTCCTCACCTAGCACTCTGCTCAGCTAGCACTCTGATCAGCTAGCGCTCTCCTCACCTAGCACTCTGCTCAGCAAGCACTCTGCTCAGCTAGCACTCTGCTCAGCTAGCGCACTGCTCAGCTAGCGCTCTGCTCAGCCAGCAGACTGCTCAGCTAGCACTCTACTCAGCTAGCAGTCTATTCAGCTAGCACTCTATTCAGCCAGCACTCTGCTCACCTACCACTCTGCTCAGGTAGCACTCTGCTCAGCTAGCGCTCTCCTCACCTAGCACTCTGCTCAGCTAGCACTCTGGTCAGCCAGCACACTGATCAGCTAGCACTCTGCTCAGCTATCACTCTGATCACCTAGAACTCTGCTTAGCTAGCACTCTACTCAGGTAGCACTCTACTCAGCTAGCGCTCTCCTCACCTAGCACTCTGCTTAGCTAGCACTCTGATCAGCTAGCGCTCACCTCACCTAGTACTCTGCTCAGCTAGCACTCTGCTCAGGAAGCACTCTGCTCAGCTAGCACACTGCTGAGCTAGCACACTGCTCACCTAGTACTCTGCTCAGCTAGCACTCTGCTCAGCAAGCACTCTGATCAGCCAGCACTCTGCTCAGCTAGCACTCTGATCAGCCAGTACTCTGCTCACCTAGCACTCTGCTCAGCTAGCACTCTGCTCACCTAGCACTCTGCTCAGCTAGCACTCTGCTCAGCTATCACTCTGATCACCTAGAACTCCTCTCAGCCAGCACACTGCTCAGCTAGCGCTCTGCTCAGCCAGCAGACTGCTCAGCTAGCACTCTACTCAGCTAGCACTCTCATCAGCCAGCACTCTGCTCACCTAGCACTCTGCTCAGGTAGCACTCTGCTCAGGAAGCACTCTGCTCAGCTAGCACACTGCTCAGCTAGCACACTGCTCAGCTAGCGCTTTTCTCAGCCAGCAGACTGCTCAGCTAGCACTCTACTAAGCTAGCACTCTCATCACCCAGCACTCTGCTCACCTAGCACTCTGCTCAGGTAGCACTCTGCTCAGCTAGCGCTCTGCTCAGGCAGCACAATGTTCAGCTAGCGCTCTGCTGACCTAGCACTCTGCTCACCTAGCACTCTGCTCACCTAGCACTCTGCTCAGGTAGCACTCTGCTCAGACAGTCTCTGCTCTCCTAGCACTCTGCTCAGCCAGCACTCTGCTCAGCTAGCACTCTGCTCAGGTAGCACTCTGCTGAACTAGCACTCTGCTCACCTAGCACTCTGCTCAGCTAGACACTGCTCAGCTAGCGCTCTGCTCAGCCAGCAGACTATTCAGCTAGCACTCTACTCAGCCAGCACTCTGCTCACCTAGCACTCTGCTCAGCCAGCACTCTGCTCAGCTAGCGCTCTCCTCACCTAGCACTCTGCTCAGCCAGCAGACTGCTCAGCTAGCACTCTGCTCAGCTAGCACTCTGCTCAGCCAGCGATCTGCTCAGCTAGCACTCTCCTCACCTAGCACTCTGCTCAGCTAGCACTCTGCTCAGCTAGCACTCTGCTCAGCTATCACTCTGATCACCTAGAACTCTTCTCAGCCAGCACACTGCTCAGCTAGCACTCTGCTCAGCTAGCGCTCTCCTCACCTAGCACTCTGCTCAGCTAGCACTCTGATCAGCTAGCGCTCTCCTCACCTAGCACTCTGCTCAGCAAGCACTCTGCTCAGCTAGCACTCTGCTCAGCTAGCGCACTGCTCAGCTAGCGCTCTGCTCAGCCAGCAGACTGCTCAGCTAGCACTCTACTCAGCTAGCAGTCTATTCAGCTAGCACTCTATTCAGCCAGCACTCTGCTCACCTACCACTCTGCTCAGGTAGCACTCTGCTCAGCTAGCGCTCTCCTCACCTAGCACTCTGCTCAGCTAGCACTCTGGTCAGCCAGCACACTGCTCAGCTAGCACTCTGCTCAGCTATCACTCTGATCACCTAGAACTCTGCTTAGCTAGCACTCTACTCAGGTAGCACTCTACTCAGCTAGCGCTCTCCTCACCTAGCACTCTGCTTAGCTAGCACTCTGATCAGCTAGCGCTCACCTCACCTAGTACTCTGCTCAGCTAGCACTCTGCTCAGGAAGCACTCTGCTCAGCTACCACACTGCTGAGCTAGCACACTGCTCTTCTAGCGCTCTGTTCAGCTAGCAGACTGCTCAGCTAGCACTCTCATCACCCAGCACTCTGCTCACCTAGCACTCTGGTCAGGTAGCACTCTGCTCAGCTAGCACTCTGGTCAGGTAGCACTCTGCTCAGCTAGCGCTCTGCTCAGGCAGCACAATGTTCAGCTAACGCTCTAGTCAGCTAGCACACTGCTCACCTAGCACTCTGCTCAGCCAGCACTCTGCTCAGGTAGCACTCTGCTCAGCCAGCACTCTGCTCAGCTAGCACTCTGCTCAGGTAGCACTCTGCTCAGCCAGCAGACTGCTCACCTAGCACTCTGCTCAGCTAGCGCTCTGCTCAGCAAGCACTCTGCTCAGCCAGCACTCTGCTCAGCCAGCACTCTGCTCAGCCAGCACACTGCTCAGCTAGCACTCTGCTCAGCCAGCACTCTGCTCAGGTAGTACTCTGCTCAGCTAGCACTCTGCTCACCTAGTACTCTGCTCAGCTAGCACTCTGCTCAGCAAGCACTCTGCTCAGCCAGCACTCTGCTCAGCTAGCACTCTGATCAGCCAGTACTCTGCTCACCTAGCACTCTGCTCAGCTAGCACTCTGCTCACCTAGCACTCTGCTCAGCTAGCACTCTGCTCAGCTATCACTCTGATCACCTAGAACTCCTCTCAGCCAGCACACTGCTCAGCTAGCGCTCTGCTCAGCCAGCAGACTGCTCAGCTAGCACTCTACTCAGCTAGCACTCTCATCAGCCAGCACTCTGCTCACCTAACACTCTGCTCAGATAGCACTCTGCACAGCTAGCGCTCTGCTCAGGCAGCACACTGCTCAGCTAGCGCTCTGCTCAGCTAGCACCCTTCTCAGCCAGCACTCTACCCAGGTAGCACTCTGATCAGCCAGCACTCTGCTCACCTAGCACTCTGCTCAGGTAGCACTCTGCTCAGCTAGCACTCTGCTCAGGTAGTACTCTGCTCAGCCAGCACTCTGCTCACCTAGCACTCTGCTCTAGCTAGCGCTCTGATCAGGTAGCGCTCTGCTCAACTAGCACTCTGTTCAGCCAGCACTCTGCTCAGCCAGCACTCTGCTCACCTAGCACTCTGCTCAGCCAGCACTCTGCTCAGCTAGCACTCTGCTCACCTAGCACTCTGCTCAGCTATCACTCTGCTCAGCTAACACTCTGCTCAGCTAGCGCTCTCCTCACCTAGCACTCTGCTCAGCTAGCACACTGCTCAGCTAGCACACTGCTCAGCTAGCGCTCTGCTCAGCCAGCAGACTGCTCAGCTTGCACTCTACTCAGCTAGCACTCTCATCAGCCAGCACTCTGCTCACCAAGCGCTCTGCTCAGCTAGCACTCTGCTCAGGTAGCACACTGCTCAGCCAGTCTCTGCTCTCCTAGCACTCTGCTCACCTAGCACTCTGCTCAGCTAGCACTCTGCTCAGCTAGCACTCTGATCAGCCAGCACTCTGCTCACCTAGCACTCTGGTCAGGTAGCACTCAGCTCAGCCAGTCTCTGCTCTCCTAGCACTCTGCTCAGCCAGCACTCTGCTCAGCTAGCACTGTGCTCAGCTATCACTCTGATCACCTAGAACTCCTCTCAGCCAGCACACTGCTCAGGTAGCACTCTGCTCAGCTAGCGCTCTCCTCGCCTAGCACGCTGCTCAGCTAGCACTCTGATCAGCTAGCGCTCTCCTCACCTAGCACTCTGCTCAGCTAGCACTCTGTTCAGCTAGAACTCTGATCAGCCAGCACTCTGCTCACCTAGCACTCTGCTCAGCCAGCACTCTGCTCAGCTAGCACTCTGCTCACCTAGCACTCTGCTCAGCTAGCACTCTGCTCAGCTAACACTCTGCTCAGCTATCACTCTGATCACCTAGAACTCTGCTCAGCCAGCACACTGCTCAGGTAACACTCTGTTCAGCTAGCGTTCTCCTTATCTAGCACTCTGCTCAGCCAGCACTCTGCACACCTAGCGCTCTGCTCAGCTAGCACACTGCTCAGCTAGCACTCTGCTCACCTAGCACTATGCTCAGCTAGCACTCTGCTCAGCAAGCACTCTGCTCAGCCAGCACTCTGCTCAGCTAGCACTCTGATCAGCCAGTACTCTGCTCACCTAGCACTCTGCTCAGCCCGAGATCTGCTCAGCTAGCACTCTGCTCACCTAGCACTCTGCTCAGCTAGCACTCTGCTCAGCTATCACTCTGACCACCTAGAACTCCTCTCAGCCAGCACACTGCTCAGGTAGCACTCTGCTCAGCTAGCGCTCTCCTCACCTAGCACTCTGCTCATCTTCCACTCTGATCAGCTAGCGCTCTCCTCACCTAGCACTCTGCTCAGCTAGCAGTCTGCTCAGCTAGCACACTGCTCAGCTAGCACACTGCTCAGCTAGCGCTCTGCTCAGCCAGCAGACTGCTCAGCTAGCACTCTACTCAGCTAGCACGCTCATAAGCCAGCACTCTGCTCACCTAACACTCTGCTCAGGTAGCACTCTGCTCAGCTAGCGCTCTGCTCAGGCAGCACACTGCTCAGCGAGCGCTCTGCTCAGCTAGCACCCTGCTCAGCCAGCACTCTGCCCAGCTACCACTCTGATCAGCCAGCACTCTGCTGACCTAGCACTCTGCTCAGGTAGCACTCTGCTCAGATAGCACTCTGCTCAGGGAGTACTCTGCTCAGCCAGCACTCTGATCACCTAGCACTCTGCTCTAGCTAGCGCTCTGATCAGGTAGCGCTCTGCTCAACTAGCACTCTGTTCAGCCAGCACTCTGCTCAGCCAGCACTCTGCTCACCTAGCACTCTGCTCAGCCAGCACTCTGCTCAGCTAGCACTCTGCTCACCTAGCACTCTGCTCAGCTAGCACTCTGTTCAGCTAGCACTCTGCTCAGCTATCACTCTTATCACCTAGAACTCTGCTTAGCCAGCACACTGCTCAGGTAACACTCTACTCAGCTAGCGCTCTCCTTACCTAGCACTCTGCTCAGGTAGCACTCTGCTCAGCTAGCGCTCTCCTCACCTAGCACACTGCTCAGCTAGCACACTGCTCAGCTAGCGCTCTGCTCAGCCAGCAGACTGCTCAGCTAGCACTCTACTCAGCTAGCACTCTCATCAGCCAGCACTCTGCTCACCTAACACTCTGCTCAACTAGCACTCTGCTCACCTAGCACTCTGCTCAGGTAGCACACTGCTCAGCCAGTCTCTGCTCTCCTAGCACTCTGCTCACCTAGCACTCTGCTCAGCCAGCACTCTGCTCACCTAGCACTCTGGTCAGGTAGCAGACTGCTCAGCCAGTCTCTGCTCTCCTAGCACTCTGCTCAGCCAGCACTCTGCTCAGCTAGCACTCTGCTCAGCTAGCACTCTGATCACCTAGAACTCCTCTCAGCCAGCACACTGCTCAGGTAGCACTCTGCTCAGCTAGCGCTCTCCTCACCTAGCACTCTGCTCAGCTAGCGCTCTCCTCACCTAGCACTCTCCTCACCTAGCACTCTGCTCAGCTAGCACTCTGCTCAGCAAGCACTCTGCTCAGCTAGCGCTCTGCTCAGCCAGCAGACTGCTCAGCTAGCACTCTACTCAGCTAGCACTCTCATCAGCCAGCACTCTGCTCACCTAACACTCTGCTCAGGTAGCACACTGTTCAGCTAGCGCTCTGCTCAGCTAGCACACTGCTCAGCCAGCACTCTGCCCAGCTAGCACTCTGATCAGCCAGCACTGTGCTGACCTAGCACTCTGCTCAGGTAGCACTCTGCTCAGCTAGCACTCTGCTCAGCAAGCACTCTGCTCAGCTAGCACTCTGCTCACCTAGCACTCTGCTCTAGCTAGCGCTCTGATCAGGTAGCGCTCTGCTCAACTAGCACTCTGTTCAGCCAGCACTCTGTTCAGCCAGCACTCTGCTCAGCTAGCGCTCTCCTCACCTAGCACTCTGCTCAGCTAGCACTCTGATCAGCCAGCACTCTGATCAGCCAGCACCCTGATCAGCTAGCACTCTGCTCAGCTATCACTCTGATCACCTAGAACTCTGCTTAGCTAGCACTCTACTCAGGTAGCACTCTACTCAGCTAGCGCTCTCCTCACCTAGCACTCTGCTTACCTAGCACTCTGATCAGCTACCGCTCTCCTCACCTAGCACTCTGCTCATCAAGCACTCTGCTCAGCTAGCACTCTGCTCAGCTAGCACACTGCTCAGCCAGCACACTGCTCAGCTAGCGCTCTGCTCAGCCAGCAGACTGCTCAGCTAGCACTCTACTCAGCTAGCACTCTCATCAGCCAGTACTCTGCTCACCTAGCACTCTGCTCAGCTAGCACTCTGCTCAGCTAGCGCTCTGCTCAGGCAGCACACTGCTCAGCTAGCGCTCTGCTCAGCTAGCACACTGCTCAGCTAGCGCTCTGCTCAGCTAGCACACTGCTCACCTAGCACTCTGCTCAGCCAGCACCCTGATCAGCTAGCACTCTGCTCAGCTATCACTCTGATCACCTAGAACTCTGCTTATCTAGCACTCTACTCAGGTAGCACTCTACTCAGCTAGCGCTGTCCTCACCTAGCACTCTGCTTAGCTAGCACTCTGATCAGCTAGCGCTCTCCTCACCTAGTACTCTGCTCAGCTAGCACTCTGCTCAGGAAGCACTCTGCTCAGCTAGCACACTGCTCAGCTAGCACACTGCTCAGCTAGCGCTCTTCTCAGCCAGCAGACTGCTCAGCTAGCACTCTACTCAGCTAGCACTCTCATCAGCCAGCACTCTGCTCACCTAGCACTCTGCTCAGGTAGCACTCTGCTCAGCTAGCGCTCTGCTCAGGCAGCACAATGTTCAGCTAGCGCTCTGCTCAGCTAGCACACTGCTCACCTAGCACTCTGCTCAGCTAGCACTCTGCTCAGGTAGCACTCTGCTCAGCCAGCACTCTGCTCACTTAGCATTCTGCTCAGCTAGCACACTGCTCAGCTAGCACACTGCTCAGCTAGCGCTCTGCTCAGCCAGCAGACTGCTCAGCTAGCACTCTACTCAGCTAGCACTCTCATCAGCCAGCACTCTGCTCATCTAGCGCTCTGCTCAGCAAGCACTCTGCTCAGGCAACGCTCTGCTCAGCTAGCACACTGCTCAGCTAGCACTCTGCTCAGGCAAGGCTCTGCTCAGCTAGCACACTGCTCAGCTAGCACTCTGCTCACCTAGCACTCTGCTCAGCTATCACTCTGATCACCTAAAACTCCTCTCAGCCAGCACACTGCTCAGGTAGCACTCTGCTCAGCTAGCGCTCTCCTCACCTAGCACTCTGCTCAGCTAGCACTCTGATCAGCTAGCGCTCTCCTCAACTAGCACTCTTCAGCTAGCACTCTGATCAGCCAGCACTCTGCTCAGCCAGCACTCTGCTCACCTAGCACTCTGCTCAGCTAGCACTCTGCTCAGCTAGCACTCTGCTCACCTAGCACTCTGCTCAGCTAGCACTCTGCTCAGCTAACACTCTGCTCAGCTAGCACACTGCTCAGCTAGCACACTGCTCAGCTAGCGCTCTGCTCAGCCAGCAGACTGCTCAGCTAGGACTCTGCTCAGCTAGCACTCTGATCAGCCAGCACTCTGCTCACCTAACACTCTGCTCAGGTAGCACTCTGATCAGGTAGCGCTCTGCTCAGGCAGCACACTGCTCAGCTAGCACTCTGCTCAGCTAGCCCTCTGATCACCTAGAACGCTGCTCAGGTAGCACTCTGCTCAGCTAGCACTCTGCTCACCTAGCACTCTCCTCAGCTAGCACTGTGCTCAGCAAGCACTCTTCTCAGCAAGCACTCTGCTCACTAGCAATCTGATCAGCCAGCACTCTGCTCAGCCAGCACACTGATCAGGTAGCACTCTGCTCAGCTATCACTCTGATCACCTATAACTCTGCTTAGCTAGAACTCTACTCAGGTAGCACTCTGCTCAGCTAGCGCTATCCTCACCTAGTACTCTGCTCAGCTAGCACTCTGCTCAGGAAGCACTCTGCTCAGCCAGCACACTGCTCAGCTAGCACACTGCTCAGCTAGCGCTCTTCTCAGCCAGCAGACTGCTCAGCTAGCACTCTACTCAGCTAGCACTCTCATCACCCAGCACTCTGCTCACCTAGCACTCTGCTCAGCTAGCGCTCTGCTCAGGCAGCACAATGCTCAGCTAGCGCTCTGCTCAGCTAGCACACTGCTCACCTAGCACTCTGCTCAGATAGCACTCTGCTCAGCCAGCACTCTGCTCACCTAGCACTCTGGTCAGGTAGCACTCAGCTCAGCCAGTCTCTGCTCTCCTAGCACTCTGCTCAGTCAGCACTCTGCTCAGCTAGCACTCTGCTCAGCAAGCACTCTGCTCAGCCAGCACTCTGCTCAGCTAGCACTCTGCTCTCCTAGCACTCTGCTCAGCCAGCACTCTGCTCAGCTAGCGCTCTGCTCAGCTAGCGCTCTGCTCAGCTAGCGCTCTGCTCAGGTAGCGCTCTGCTCAGCTAGCACTCTGTTCAGCCAGCTCTCTGCTCACCTAGCACTCTGCTCAGCCAGCAGACTACTCAGCTAGCACTCTGCTCACCTAGCACTCTGCTCAGCCCGCGATCTGCTCAGCTAGCACTCTGCTCACCTAGCACTCTGCTCAGCTAGCACTCTGCTCAGCTAGCACTCTGATCACCTAGAACTCTGCTCAGCCAGCACACTGCTTTAGGTAGCACTCTGCTCAGCTAGCGCTCTCCTCACCTAGCACTCTGCTCAGCTAGCACTCTGATCAGCTAGCGCTCTCCTCACCTAGCACTCTGCTCAGCTAGCACTCTGCTCAGCCAGCACTCTGCTCAGCTAGCACTCTGCTCATCTAGCACTCTGCTCACCTAGCGCTCTTCTCAGCCAGCAGACTGCTCAGCTAGCACTCTACTCAGCTAGCACTCTCATCAACCAGCACTCTGCTCACCTAACACTCTGCTCAGGTAGCACTCTGCTCAGCTAGCGCTCTGCTCAGGCAGCACACTGCTCAGCTAGCACACTGCTCAGCTAGCACACTGCTCACCTAGCACTCTGCCCAGCTAGCACTCTGATCAGGCAGCACTCTGCTCACCTAGCACTCTGCTCAGGTAGCACTCTGCTCATCTAGCACTCTGCTCAGATAGCGCTCTGATCAGGTAGCGCTCTGCTCAGCTAGCACTCTGCTCAGGCAACGCTCTGCTCAGCTAGCACACTGCTCAGCTAGCACTCTGCTCAGCCAGCACTCTGCTCAGCTAGTACACTGCTCAGCTAGCACTCTGCTCAGCCAGCACTCTGCTCAGGTAGTACTCTGCTCAGCCAGCACTCCGCTCACGTAGCGCTCTGCTCAGCTAGCACACTGCTCAGCTAGCACTCTGCTCAGCTAGCACTCTGATCAGCCAGTATTCTGCTCACCTAGGACTCTGCTCATCCCGCGATCTGCTCAGCTAGCACTCTGCTCACCTAGCACTCTGCTCACCTAGCACTCTGCTCAGCTAGCACTCTGCTCAGCTATCACTCTGATCACCTCGAACTCTGCTCAGCCAGCACACTGATCAGCTAGCACTCTCATCAGCTAGCACTCTGATCAGCCAGCACTCTGCTCACCTAACACTCTGCTCAGGTAGCACTCTGCTCAGCTAGCGCTCTGCTCAGGCAGCACACTGCTCAGCTCGCACTCTGCTCAGCTAGCACTCTGATCACCTAGAACTCTGCTCAGGTAGCACTCTGCTCAGCTAGCACTCTGCTCACCTAGCACTCTGCCTAGATAGCACTCTGCTCAGCCAGCACTCTGCTCACCTAGCACTCTGCTCAGGTAGCACTCAGCTCAGCCAGTCTCTGCTCTCCTAGCACTCTGCTCAGCCAGCACTGCTCAGCTAGCACTCTGCTCAGCAAGCACTCTGCTCAGCCAGCACTCTGCTCACCTAGCACTCTGCTCAGCTAGCACTCTGCTCTGCTAGCACTCTGCTCAGCCAGCACTCTGCTCAGCTAGCGCTCTGCTCAGGTAGCGCTCTGCTCAGCCTGCGATCTGCTCAGCTAGCACTCTGCTCACCTAGCTCTCTGCTCAGCTAGCACTCTGCTGAGCTAGCACTCTGCTCAGCTATCACTCTGATCACCTAGAACTCTGCTCAGCCAGCACACTGCTTTAGGTAGCACTCTGCTCAGCTAGCGCTCTCCTCACCTAGCACTCTACTCAGCTAGCACTCTGATCAGCTAGCGCTCTCCTCACCTAGCACTCTGCTCAGCTAGCACTCTGCTCAGCCAGCACTCTGCTCAGCCAGCACTCTGCTCAGCTAGCACTCTGCTCATCTAGCACTCTGCTCACCTAGCGCTCTTCTCAGCCAGCAGACTGCTCAGCTAGCACTCTGCTCAGGTAGCACTCTGCTCAGCTAGCGCTCTGCTCAGGCAGCACACTGCTCAGCTAGCGCTCTGCTCAGCTAGCACCCTGCTCACCTAGCACTCTCCCAAGCTAGCACTCTGATCAGGCAGCACTCTGCTCACCTAGCACTCTGCTCAGGTAGCACTCTGCTCATCTAGCACTCTGCTCAGCTAGCGCTCTGATCAGGTAGCGCTCTGATCAGGTAGCGCTCTGCTCAGGCAACGCTCTGCTCAGCTAGCACACTGCTCAGCTAGCGCTCTGCTCAGCTAGCACACTGCTCAGCTAGCTCTCTGCTCAGCTAGCACTCTGCTCAGGTAGTACTCTGCTCAGCCAGCACTCTGCTCACCTAGCGCTCTGCTCAGCTAGCACACTGCTCAGCTAGCACTCTGCTCAGCTAGAACTCTGATTGCCAGTACTCTGCTCACCTAGGACTCTGCTCATCCCGCGATCTGCTCAGCTAGCACTCTGATCAGGTAGCACTCTGCTCAGCTAGCACTCTGCTCACCTAACACTCTGCTCAGGTAGCACTCTGCTCAGCTAGCGCTCTGCTCAGGCAGCACACTGCTCAGCTAGCACTCTGCTCAGCTAGCACTCTGATCACCTAGAACTCTGCTCAGGTAGCACTCTGCTCAGCTAGCGCTCTGCTCAGGCAGCACAATGTTCAGCTAGCGCTCTGCTCAGCTAGCGCTTTCCTCACCTAGCACTCTCCTCAGCTAGCACTGTGCTCAGCAAGCACTCTTCTCAGCAAGCACTCTGCTCACTAGCACTCTGATCAGCCAGCACTCTGCTCAGCCAGCACACTGATCAGCTAGCACTCTGCTCAGCTATCACTCTGATCACCTAGAACTCTGCTTAGCTAGCACTCTACTCAGGTAGCACTCTACTCAGCTAGCGCTCTCCTCACCTAGTACACTGCTCAGCTAGCACTCTGCTCAGGAAGCACTCTGCTCAGCTAGCACACTGCTCAGCTACCACACTGCTCAGCTAGCGCTCTTCTCAGCCAGCAGACTGCTCAGCTAGCACTCTACTCAGGTAGCACTCCAATCACCCAGCACTCTGCTCACCTAGCACTCTGCTCAGCTAGCGCTCTGCTCAGGCAGCACAATGCTCAGCTAGCGCTCTGCTCAGCTAGCACACTGCTCACCTAGCACTCTGCTCAGATAGCATTCTGCTCAGCCAGAACTCTGCTCACCTAGCACTCTGCTCAGGTAGCACTCAGCTCAGCCAGTCTCTGCTCAGGTAGCACTCTGCTCAGCAAGCACTCTGCTCAGCCAGCGCTCTGCTCACCTAGCACTCTGCTCAGCTAGCACTCTGCTCTCCTAGCACTCTGCTCAGCCAGCACTCTGCTCAGCTAGCGCTCTGCTCAGCTAGCGCTCTGTTCAGCCAGCTCTCTGCTCACCTAGCACTCTGCTCAGCCAGCAGACTACTCAGCTAGCACTCTGCTCACCTAGCACTCTGCTCAGCCCGCGATCTGCTTAGCTAGCACTCTGCTCACCTAGCACTCTGCTCAGCTAGCACTCTGCTGAGCTAGCACTCTGCTCAGCTATCACTCTGATCACCTAGAACTCTGCTCAGCCAGCACACTGCTTTAGGTAGCACTCGGCTCAGCTAGCGCTCTCCTCACCTAGCACTCTGCTCAGCTAGCACTCTGCTCAGCCAGCACTCTGCTCAGCTAGCACTCTGCTCAGCTAGCACACTGCTCAGCTCGCACACTGCTCAGCTAGCACTCTGCTCAGCTATCACTCTGATCACCTAGAACTCTGCTTATCTAGCACTCTACTCAGGTAGCACTCTGCTGAGCTAGCACTCTGCTCAGCTAGCGCTCTCCTCACCTAGCACTCTGCTCAGCTAGCGCTCTGATCAGGTAGCGCTCTGCTCAACTAGCACTCTGTTCAGCCAACACTCTGCTCAGTTAGCGCTCTCCTCACCTAGCACTCTGCTCAGCTAGCACTCTGATCAGCCAGCCCTCTGCTCACCTAGCACTCTGCTCAGATAGCACTCTGATCAGCCAGCACTCTGCTCAGCCAGCACCCTGATCAGCTAGCACTCTGCTCAGCTATCACTCTGATCACCTAGAACTCTGCTTATCTAGCACTCTACTCAGGTAGCACTCTACTCAGCTAGCGCTCTCCTCACCTAGCACTCTGCTTATCTAGCACTCTGATCAGCTAGCGCTCTCCTCACCTAGCACTCTGCTCAGCAAGCACTCTGCTCAGCTAGCACTCTGCTCAGCTAGTACACTGCTCAGCCAGCACACTGCTCAGCTAGAGCTCTGCTCAGCCAGCAGACTGCTCAGCTAGCACTCTACTCAGCTAGCACTCTCATCAGCCAGCACTCTGCTCACCTAGCACTCTGCTCAGATAGCACTCTGCTCAGCTAGCGCTCTGCTCAGGCAGCACAATGTTCAGCTAGCGCTCTGCTCAGCTAGCACACTGCTCACCTAGCACTCTGCTCAGATAGCACTCTGCTCAGCCAGCACTCTGCTCACTTAGCACTCAGCTCAGCTAGTCTCTGCTCTCCTAGCACTCTGCTCAGCTAGCAGTCTGCTCAGGTAGCACTCTGCTCACCCAGCACTCTGCTCACCTAGCACTCTGCTCAGCTAGCACACTGCTCAGCCAGCACACTGCTCAGCTAGCACTCTACTCAGCTAGCACTCTCATCAGCCAGCACTCTGCTCATCTAGCACTCTGCTCAGCTAGCGCTCTGATCAGGTAGAGCTCTGCTCAGCTAGCACTCTGCTCAGGCAACGCTCTGCTCAGCTAGCACACTGCTCAGCTAGCACTTTGATCAGCTAGCACTCTGCTCAGGTAGTACTCTGCTCAGCCAGCACTCTGCTCACCTAGCGCTCTGCTCAGCTAGCACACTGCTCAGCTAGCACTCTGCTCAGCTAGCACTCTGATCAGCCAGTACTCTGCTCACCTAGGACTCTGCTCAGCCCGCGATCTGCTCAGCTAGCACTCTGCTCACCTAGCACTCTGCTCAGCTAGCACTCTGCTCAGCTATCACTCTGATCACCTAGAACTCTTCTCAGCCAGCACACTGCTCAGGTAGCACTCTGCTCACTTAGCACTCTGCTCAGCTAGCACTCTGCTCAGGTAGCGATCTGCTCAGCTAGCACTCTGCTCACCTAGCACTCTGCTCAGCTAGCACTCTGCTCAGCTAGCACTCTGCTCAGCTATCACTCTGATCACCTAGAACTCTGCTCAGCCAGCACACTGCTCAGGTAGCACTCTGCTCAGCTAGCGCTCTCCTCAGCTAGCACTCTGCTCAGCTAGCGCTCTGATCAGCTAGCGCTCTCCTCACCTAGCACTCTGCTCAGCAAGCACTCTGCTCAGCTAGCACTCTGATCAGCTAGCACACTGCTCAGCCAGCACACAGCTCAGCTAGCGCTCTGCACAGCTAGCACTCTGCTTAGCTAGCACACTGCTCAGCTAGCACACTGCTCAGCTAGCGCTCTGCTCAGCCAGCAGACTGCTCAGCTAGCACTCTACTCAGCTAGCACTCTCATCAGCCAGCACTCTGCTCACCTAACACTCTGCTCAGCTAGCACTCTGCTCAGCTAGCGCTCTGCTCAGGCAGCACACTGCTCAGCTAGCACTCTGCTCAGCTAGCACTCTGATCTACCTAGAACTCTGCTCAGGTAGCACTCTCCTCAGCTAGCACTCTGCTCACCTAGCACTCTGCTCAGCTAGCACTCTGCTCAGCTAGCGCTCTGCTCAGCCAGCAGACTGCTCAGCTAGCACTCTACTCAGCTAACACTCTCATCAGCCAGCACTCTGCTCACTAGCACTCTGATCAGCCAGCACTCTGCTCAGTCAGCACACTGATCAGCTAGCACTCTGCTCAGCTATCACTCTGATCACCTAGAACTCTGCTTAGCTAGCACTCTACTCAGGTAGCACTCTACTCAGCTAGCGCTCTCCTCACCTAGTACTCTGCTCAGCTAGCACTCTGCTCAGGAAGCACTCTGCTCAGCTAGCACACTGCTCAGCTAGCACACTGCTCAGCTAGCGCTCTTCTCAGCCAGCAGACTGCTCAGCTAGCACTCTACTCAGCTAGCACTCTCATCAGCCAGCACTCTGCTCAGGTAGCGCTCTGCTCAGCTAGCGCTCTGCTCAGGCAGCACAATGCTCAGCTAGCGCTCTGCTCAGCTAGCACACTGCTCACCTAGCACTCTGCTCAGGCAGCACTCTGCTCAGCCAGCACTCTGCTCACCTAGCACTCTGCTCAGGTAGCACTCAGCTCAGCCAGTCTCTGCTCTCCTAGCACTCTGCTCAGCCAGCACTCTGCTCAGCTAGCACTCTGCTCAGCAAGCACTCTGCTCAGCCAGCACTCTGCTCACCTAGCACTCTGCTCAGGCAACGCTCTGCTCAGCTAGCACTCTGCTCAGCTAGCACTCTGCTCAGCCAGCACTCTGCTCTCCTAGCACTCTGCTCAGCCAGCACTCTGCTCAGCTAGCACTCTGCTCAGCCAGCACTCTGCTCTCCTAGCACTCTGCTCAGCCAGCACTCTGCTCAGCTAGCGCTCTGCTTAGGTAGCGCTCTGCTCAGCTAGCACTCTGTTCAGCCTGCTCTCTGCTCAGCTAGCGCTCTGCTCAGCCAGCAGACTACTCAGCTAGCACTCTGCTCACCTAGCACTCTGCTCAGCCCGCGATCTGCTCAGCTAGCACTCTGCTCACCTAGCACTCTGCTTAGCTAGCACTCTGCTCAGCTAGCACTCTGCTCAGCTAGCACTCTGATCACCTAGAACACTGCTCAGCCAGCACACTGCTTTAGGTAGCACTCTGCTCAGCTAGCGCTCTCCTCACCTAGCACTCTGCTCAGCTAGCACTCTGATCAGCTAGCGCTCTCCTCACCTAGCACTCTGCTCAGCTAGCACTCTGCTCAGCCATCACTCTGCTCAGCTAGCACTCTGCTCATCTAGCACTCTGCTCAGCCAGCACTCTGCTCACCTAGCGCTCTTCTCAGCCAGCAGACTGCTCAGCTAGCACTCTACTCAGCTAGCACTCTCATCAGCCAGCACTCTGCTCACCTAACACTCTGCTCAGGTAGCACTCTGCTCAGATAGCACTCTGCTCAGGCAGCACACTGCTCAGCTAGCGCTCTGCTCAGCTAGCACACTGCTCACCTAGCACTCTGCCCAGCTAGCACTCTGATCAGCCAGCACTCTGCTCAGCTAGCACTCTACTCAGGTAGCACTCTGCTCAGCTAGCGCTCTCCTCACCTAGTACTCTGCTCAGCTAGCACTCTGCTCAGGAAGCACTCTGTTCAGCTAGCACACTGCTCAGCTAGCACACTGCTCAGCTAGCGCTCTTCTCAGCCAGCAGACTGCTCAGCTAGCACTCTACTCAGCTAGCACTCTCATCAGCCAGCACTCTGCTCAGGTAGCACTCTGCTCAGCTAGCGCTCTGCTCAGGCAGCACAATGCTCAGCTAGCGCTCTGCTCAGCTAGCACACTGCTCACCTAGCACTCTCCTCAGATAGCACTCTGCTCAGCCAGCACTCTGCTCACCTACCACTCTGCTCAGGTAGCACTCAGCTCAGCCAGTCTCTGCTCTCCTAGCACTCTGCTCAGCCAGCACTCTGCTCAGCTAGCACTCTTCTCAGCAAGCACTCTGCTCAGCCAGCACTCTGCTCACCTAGCACTCTGCTCAGGCAACGTTCTGCTCAGCTAGCACTCTGATCAGCTAGCACTCTGCTCAGCTAGCACTCTGCTCACCCAGCACTCTGCTCAGCTAGCGCTCTGCTCAGGTAGCGCTCTGCTCAGCTAGCACTCTGCTCAGCCAGCACTCTGCTCAGCTAGCGCTCTGCTCAGGTAGCGCTCTGCTCAGCTAGCACTCTGCTCAGCCAGCACTCTGCTCAGCTAGCGCTCTGCTCAGGTAGCGCTCTGCTCAGCTAGGACTCTGTTCAGCCAGCTCTCTGCTCACCTAGCACTCTGCTCAGCCAGCAGACTACTCAGCTAGCACTCTGCTCACCTAGCACTCTGCTCAGCCCGCGATCTGCTCAGCTAGCACTCTGCTCACCTAGCACTCTGCTCAGCTAGCACACTGCTCAGCTAGCTCTCTGCTGAGCTAGCACTCTGCTCAGCTAGCACTCTGCTCACCCAGCACTCTGCTCAACTAGCGCTCTGCTCAGGTAGCGCTCTGCTCAGCTAGCACTCTGCTCAGCCAGCACTCTGCTCAGCTGGCGCTCTGCTCAGCTAGCACACTGCTCACCTAGCACTCTGCTCAGCTAGCACTCTGATCAGCCAGCACTCTGCTCACCTAGCACTCTGCTCAGCTAGCACTCTGCTCAGCTAGCACTCTGATCAGGTAGTACTCTGCTCAGCCAGCACTCTGATCACCTAGCACTCTGCTCAGCTAGCACTCTGATCAGGTAGCGCTCTGCTCAACTAGCACTCTGTTCAGCCAGCACTCTGCTCAGCTAGCGCTCTCCTCACCTAGCACTCTGCTCAGCTAGCACTCTGATCAGCCAGCCCTCTGCTCAGCCAGCACACTGATCAGCTAGCACTCTGCTCAGCTATCACTCTGATCACCTAGAACTCTGCTTAGCTAGCACTCTACTCAGGTAGCACTCTACTCAGCTAGCGCTCTCCTCACCTAGCACTCTGCTTAGCTAGCACTCTGATCAGCTAGCGCTCTCCTCACCTAGTACTCTGCTCAGCTAGCACTCTGCTCAGGAAGCACTCTGCTCAGCTAGCACACTGCTCAGCTAGCGCTCTTCTCAGCCAGCAGACTGCTCAGCTAGCACTCTACTCAGCTAGCACTCTCATCAGCCAGCACTCTGCTCACCTAGCACTCTGCTCAGGTAGCACTCTGCTCAGCTAGCGCTCTGCTCAGGCAGCACAATGTTCAGCTAGCGCTCTGCTCACCTAGCACTCTGCTCAGGTAGCACTCTGCTCAGATAGAACTCTGCTCAGCCAGCACTCTGCTCACCTAGCACTCTGCTCAGCAAGCACTCTGCTCAGCTAGCACTTTGCTCAGCTAGCACACTGCTCAGCCAGCACACTGCTCAGCTAGCGCTCTGCTCAGCCAGCAGACTGCTCAGCTAGCACTCTACTCAGCTAGCACTCTCATCAGCCAGCACTCTGCTCACCTAGCACTCTGCTCAGCTAGCGCTCTGATCAGGTAGCGCTCTGCTCAACTAGCACTCTGTTCAGCCAGCACTCTGCTCAGCTAGCGCTCTCCTCACCTAGCACTCTGCTCAGCTAGCACTCTGATCAGCCAGCACTCTGCTCAGCCAGCACCCTGATCAGCTAGCACTCTGCTCAGCTATCACTCTCATCACCTAGAACTCTGCTTAGCTAGCACTCTACTCAGGTAGCACTCTACTCAGCTAGCGCTCTCCTCACCTAGCACTCTGCTTAGCTAGCACTCTGATCAGCTAGCGCTCTCCTCACCTAGCACTCTGCTCAGCAAGCACTCTGCTCAGCTAGCACTCTGCTCAGCTAGCACACTGCTCAGCCAGCATACTACTCAGCTAGCACTCTGCTCAGCTAGCACTCTGCTCAGCTAGCACTCTGCTCAGCTAGCACTCTGTCCACCTAGAACTCTGCTCAGCCAGAACACTGCTCAGCTAACATTCTGATCACCTAGAACTCTGCTCAGCCAGCACACTGCTCAGCTAGCACTCTGCTCAACTAGCACTCTTTTCAGCCAGCACTCTGCTCAGCTAGCACTCTGCTCAGCTAGCACTCTGCTCAGCCAACCTTGTGCTCACATACAGCTCTCCTTAGCCAGCACTCTGCTCAGCCAGCGCTCCGCTCAGCTAGCACTCGGCTTAGCTAACACTATGCTCACCTAGAACTGTGCTCAGCTAGCACTCTGATCACCTAGAACTCTGCTCAGCCAGCACGCTGCTCAGGTAGCACTCTGCTCAGCTAGCGCTCTGATCAGGTAGCGCTCTGCTCAACTAGCACTCTGTTCAGCCAGCACTCTGCTCAGCTAGCGCTCTCCTCACCTAGCACTCTGCTCAGCTAGCACTCTGATCAGCCAGCCCTCTGCTCAGCCAGCACACTTATCAGCTAGAACTCTGCTCAGCTATCACTCTGATCACCTAGAACTCTGCTTAGCTAGCACTCTACTCAGGTAACACTCTACTCAGCTAGCGCTCTCCTCACCTAGCACTCTGCTTAGCTAGCACTCTGATCAGCTAGCGCTCTCCTCACCTAGTACTCTGCTCAGCTAGCACTCTGCTCAGGAAGCACTCTGCTCAGCTAGCACACTGCTCAGCTAGCACACTGCTCAGCTAGTGCTCTTCTCAGTCAGCAGACTGCTCAGCTAGCACTCTACTCAGCTAGCACTCTCATCAGCCAGCACTCTGCTCACCTAGCACTCTGCTCAGGTAGCACTCTGCTCAGCTAGCGCTCTGCTCAGGCAGCACAATGTTCAGCTAGCGCTCTGCTGACCTAGCACTCTGCTGACCTAGCACTCTCCTCAGATAGCACTCTGCTCAGCCAGCACTCTGCTCACCTACCACTCTGCTCAGGTAGCACTCTGCTCAGCCAGTCTCTGCTCTCCTAGCTCTCTGCTCAGCCAGCAATCTGCTCAGCTAGCACTCTGCTCAGGTAGCACTCTGCTCAGCTATCACTCTGATCACCTAGAACTCTGCTCAGCTAGCACTCTACTCAGCTAGCGCTCTGGTCAGCCAGCAGACTGCTCAGCTAGTACTCTGCTCAGCCAGCACAATGCTCAGCTAGCACTCTGCTCAGCTAGCACTCTGCTCAGCCCGCGATCTGCTCAGCTAGCACTCTGCTCACCTAGAACTCTGCTCAGCTAGCACTCTGCTCAGCTAGCACTCTGCTCACCTAGCACTCTGATCACCTAGAACTCTGCTCAGCCAGCACACAGCTCAGGTAGCACTCTGCTCAGCTAGCGCTCTCCTCACCTAGCACTCTGCTCAGCTAGCACACTGCTCAGCCAGCACACTGTTCAGCTAGCGCTCTGCTCAGCTAGCAGACTGCTCAGCTAGCACTCTACTCAGCTCGCACTCTCATCAGCCAGCACTCTGCTCACCTAGCACTCTGCTCAGGTAGCACTCTGCTCAGCTAGCGCTCTGCTCAGGCAGCACAATGTTCAGCTAGCGCTCTGCTCACCTAGCACTCTGCTCACCTAGCACTCTGCTCAGATAGCACTCTGCTCAGCCAGCACTCTGCTCACCTAGCAGTCTGCTCAGGTAGCACTCTGCTCAGCCAGTCTCTGCTCTCCTAGCACTCTGCTCAGCCAGCACTCTGCTCAGCCAGCGCTCTGCTCAGCTAGCACTCGGCTCAGCTAACACTATGCTCACCTAGAACTGTGCTCAGCTAGCACTCTGATCACCTAGAACTCTGCTCAGCCAGCACACTGCTCAGGTTGCACTCTGATCAGCTAGCACTCTGCTCAGCCAGCGCTCTGCTCAGGTAGCGCTCTGCTCAGGCAACACTCTGCTCACCTAGCACTCTGCTCAGCTAGCGCTCTGCTCACCTAGCACTTGCTCAGCTAGCACTCTGATCACCTAGAATTCTGCTCAGCCAGCACGCTGCTCAGGTAGCACTCTGCTCAGCTAGCGCTCTGATCAGGTAGCGCTCTGCTCAACTAGCACTCTGTTCAGCTAGCAGTCTGATCAGCCAGCACTCTGCTCAGCCAGCACCCTGATAAGCTAGCACTCTGCTCAGCTATCACTCTGATCACCTAAAACTCTGCTTAGCTAGCACTCTACTCAGGTAGCACTCTACTCAGCTAGCGCTCTCCTCACCTAGCACTCTGCTTAGCTAGCACTCTGATCAGCTAGCGCTCTCCTCCCCTAGTACTCTGCTCAGCTAGCACTCTGTTCAGGAAGCGATGTGCTCAGCCAGCAGACTGCTCAGCTAGCACTCTACTCAGCTAGCACTCTCATCAGCCAGCACTCTGCTCACCTAGCACTCTGCTCAGGTAGCACTCTGATCACCTAGAACTCTGCTCAGCCAGCACACTGCTCAGGTAGCACTCTGCTCAGCTAGCGCTCTCCTCACCTAGCACTCTGCTCAGCCAGCACACTGCTCAGCCAGCACACTGCTCAGCTAGCGCTCTGATCAGGTAGCGCTCTGCTCAACTAGCACTCTGTTCAGCCAGCACTCTGCTCAGCTAGCGCTCTCCTCACCTAGCACTCTGCTCAGCTAGCACACTGCTCAGCAAGCACACTGTTCAGCTAGCGCTCTGCTCAGCCAGCAGACTGCTCAGCTAGCACTCTACTCACCTAGCACTCTCATCAGCCAGCACTCTGCTCACCTAGCACTCTGCTCAGGTAGCACTCTGCTCAGCTAGCGCTCTGCTCAGGCAGCACACTGCTCACCTAGCACTCTGCCCAGCTAGCACTCTGATCAGCCAGCACTCTGCTGACCTAGCACTCTGCTCAGGTAGCACTCTGCTCAGGTAGCACTCTGCTCAGGTAGTACTCTGCTCAGCCAGCACTCTGCTCAGCTAGCACTCTGCTCAGCTAGCGCTCTGATCAGGTAGCGCTCTGCTCAACTAGCACTCTGTTCAGCCAGCACTCTGCTCAGCTAGCGCTCTCCTCACCTAGCACTCTGCTCAGCTAGCACTCTGAAGAGCCAGCACTCTGCTCAGCCAGCACTCTGCTCAGCAAGCACTCTGCTCAGCTAGCACTCTGCTCAGCTAGCACACTGCTCAGCCAGCACACTGCTCAGCTAGCGCTCTGCTCAGCCAGCAGACTGCTCAGCTAGCACTCTACTCAGCTAGCACTCTCATCAGCCAGCACTCTGCTCTCCTAGCACTCTGCTCAGGTAGCACTCTGCTCAGCTAGAGCTCTGCTCAGGCAGCACACTGCTCAGCTAGCGCTCTGCTCAGCTAGCACACTGCTCACCTAGCACTCTGCTCAGATAGCACTCTGATCAGCCAGCATTCTGCTGACCTAGCACTCTCCTCAGCTAGCACTCTGCTCAGGTAGCACTCAGCTCAGCTAGTCTCTGCTCTCCTAGCACTCTGCTGACCTAGCACTCTGCTCAGGTGGCACTCTGCTCAGCCAGCACTCTGCTCACCTAGCACTCTGCTCAGCTAGCACACTGCTCAGCTAGCGCTCTGCTCAGCCAGCAGACTGCTCAGCTAGCACTCTACTCAGCTAGCAGTCTCATCAGCCAGCACTCTGCTCATCTAGCACTCTGCTCAACTAGCGCTCTGATCAGGTAGCGCTCTGCTCAACTAGCACTCTGTTCAGCCAGCACTCTGCTCAGCCAGCACTCTGCTCAGCTAGCACTCTGCTGAGCCAGCACTCTGGTCACCTAGCACTCTGCTCAGCTAGCACTCTGCTCAGCAAGCACTCTGCTCAGCCCTCACTCTGCTCAGCTAGCACTCTGCTCAGCCAGTACTCTGCTCACCTAGCACTCTGCTCAGCCCGCGATCTGCTCAGCTAGCACTCTGCTCAAATAGCACTCTGATCAGCTAGAACTCTGCTCAGCCAGCACACTGCTCAGGCAGCACTCTGCTCAGCTAGCGCTCTCCTCACCTAGCACTCTGCTCAGCTAGCACTCTGATCAGCTAGCACTCTGCTCAGGAAGCACTCTACTCAGCTAGCACTCTGCTCAGCAAGCACTCTGCTCAGCTAGCACTCTGCTCAGCTAGCACTTTGCTCAGCCCGCGATCTGCTCAGCCTGCAGACTGCTCAGCTAGCACTCTACTCAGCTAGCACTCTCATCAGCCAGCACTCTGCTCACCTAACACTCTGCTCAGGAAGCACTCTGCTCAGCTAGCACACTGCTCAGCTAGCACACTGCTCAGCTAGCGCTCTTCTCAGCCAGCAGACTGCTCAGCTAGCACTCTACTCAGCCAACACTCTCATCAGCCAGCACTCTGCTCACCTACCACTCTGCTCAGGTAGCACTCTGCTCAGGCAGCACAATGCTCAGCTAGCGCTCTGCTCAGCTAGCACACTGCTCACCTAGCACTCTGCTCAGATAGCACTCTGCTCAGCCAGCACTCTGCTCACCTAGCACTCTGCTCAGGTAGCGCTCTGATCAGGTAGCGCTCTGCTCTCCTAGCACTCTGCTCAGCCAGCACTCTGCTCACCTAGCACTCTGCTCAGCTAGCACTCTGCTCAGCTATCACTCTGATCACCTAGAACTCTGCTCAGCCAGCACTCTGCTCAGCTAGCGCTCTGCTCAGGTAGCGCTCTGCTCAGCTAGCACTCTGTTCAGCCAACTCTCTGCTCACCTAGCACTCTGCTCAGCTAGCACTCTGCTCAGCCAGCACTCTGCTCACCTAGCACTCTGATCAGCCAGTACTCTGATCACCTAGAACTCTTCTCAGCCCGCGATCTGCTCAGCTAGCACTCTGCTCAGCTAGCACTCTGCTCAGCTAGCACTCTGCTCAGCTATCGCTCTGATCACCTAGAACTCCTCTCAGCCAGCAAACTGCTCAGGTAGCACTCTGCTCAGCTACCGCTCTCCTCACCTAGCACTCTGCTCAGCTAGCGCTCTGATCAGGTAGCGCTCTGCTCAACTAGCACTCTGTTCAGCCAGCACTCTCCTCAGCCAGAACTCTGCTCACCTAGCACTCTGCTCAGCTAGCACTCTGATCAGCCAGCACACTTCTCAGCTAGCACTCTGCTCAGCCAGCAGACTGCTCAGCTAGCACTCTGCTCAGCTAGCACTCTACTCAGCTAGCACTCTGCTCAGCTAGCACACTACTCAGCTAGCACTCTGCTCAGCCAGCAGACTGCTCAGCCAGCACTCTGCTTACCTAGCACTCTGCTCAGCTAGCACTCTGCTCAGCTATCACTCTGACCACCTAGAACTCTGCTCAGCCAGCACTCTGCTCAGCTAGCACTCTGCTCAGCTAGCACTCTGCTCAGCAAGCACTCTGCTCAGCTAGAGCTCTCCTTAGCCAGCACTCTGCTCAGCCAGCGCTCTGCTCAGCTAGCACTCGGCTCAGCTAACACTATGCTCACCTAGCATTCTGCTCAGCTAGCACTCTGATCACCTAGAACTCTGCTCAGCCAGAACACTGCTCAGGTTGCCCTCTGATCAGCTAGCACTCTGCTCAGCCAGCACGCTGCACAGGTAGCACTCTGCTCAGCTAGCGCTCTCCTCACCTAGCACTCCGCTCAGCTAGCACTCTGCTCAGCTAGCGCTCTCCTCACCTAGCACTCTGCTCAGCTAGCGCTCTGCTCAGGTGTCGCTCTGCTCAACTAGCACTCTGTTCAGCCAGCGATCTCCTCAGCTATCACTCTGATCACCTAGAACTCTGCTCAGCCAGCAGACTGCTCAGGTAGCACTCTGTTCAGCTA
This sequence comes from Morus bassanus, assembly GCA_031468815.1. Lineage (NCBI taxonomy): Eukaryota > Metazoa > Chordata > Aves > Suliformes > Sulidae > Morus > Morus bassanus. The sequence continues at coordinate 33,352 of JAVHSO010000169.1, read as the reverse complement.
GCGCTCTCCTCACCTAGCACTCTGCTTAGCTAGCACTCTCATCAGCTAGCGGTCTCTTCACCTAGTACTCTGCTCAGCTAGCACTCTGCTCAGCAAGCACTCTGCTCAGCTAGCACTCTGCTCAGGTAGCGCTCTTCTCAGCCAGCAGACTGCTCAGCTAACACTCTACTCAGCTAGCGCTCTGCTCAGGCAGCACACTGCTCAGCTAGCGCTGTGCTCAGCTAGCACAATGCTCACCTAGCACTCTGCTCAGCTAGCACTCTAATCAGCCATGACTCTGCTCTCCTAGCACTCTGCTCAGCCAGCACTCTGCTCAGCTAGCACTCTGCTAAGCCAGCAGACTGCTCAGCCAGCACTCTGCTCACCTAGCACTCTGCTCAGCTAGCACTCTGCTCAGCTATCACTCTGACCACCTAGTACTCTGCTCAGCCAGAACACTGCTCAGCTAGCATTCTGATCACCTATAACTCTGCTCAGCCAGCACACTGCTCAGCTAGCACTCTGCTCAACTAACACTCTTTTCAGCCAGCACTCTGCTCAGCTAGCACTCTGCTCAGCTAGCACTCTGCTCAGCCAACCTTGTGCTCACATAGAGCTCTCCTTAGCCAGCACTCTGCTCAGCCAGCGCTCTGATCAGCTAGCACTCTGCTCAGCTAGCGGTCGGCTCAGGTAGCGCTCTGCTCAGGCAACACTCTGCTCACTTAGCACTCTGCTCAGCTAGCGCTCTGATCACCTAGCACTTGCTCAGCTAGCACTCTGATCACCTAGAATTCTGCTCAGCCAGCACGCTGCTCAGGTAGCACTCTGCTCAGCTAGCGCTCTCCTCACCTAGCACTCCGCTCAGCAAGCACTCTGCTCATCTAGCGCTCTCCTCACCTAGCACTCTGCTCAGCTATCACTGTGCTCAGGAAGCACTCTTCTCAGCTACCACTCTGCTCAGCCAGCAGACTGCTCACCTAGCAATCTGCTCAGCTAGCACTCTGATCAGCTAGCACTCTGCTCAGCCAGCAAACTGCTCAGCCAGCACTCTGCTCAGCTAGCACTCTGCTCAGCTAGCACTCTGCTCAGCTATCACTCTGACCACCTAGAACTCTGCTCAGCCAGCACACTGCTCAGCTAGCATTCTGATCACCTAGAACTCTGCTCAGCCAGCACTCAGCTCAGCCAGTCTCTGCTCTCCTAGCACTCTGCTCACCTAGCACTCTGCTCAACCAGCAGACTGCTCAGCCAGCACTCTGCTCACCTAGCACTCTGCTCAGCAAGCACTCTGCTCACCTAGCACTCTGAACACCTAGAACCCTGCTCTAGCCAGCAAACTGCTCAGCTAGCATTCTGATCACCTAGAACTCTACTCAGCTAGCGCTCTGCTCAGCTAGCACTCTGCTCAGATAGCACTCTGCTCAGCCAGCATTCTGCTCACCTAGCGCTCTCCTCACCTAGCACTCTGCTCAGCTAGCACTCTGATCAGCTAGCGCTCTCCTCACGTAGCACTCTGCTCAGCAAGCACTCTGCTTAGCTAGCACTCTGCTCATCTAGCACACTGCTCAGCTAGCACACTGCTCAGCTGGCGCTCTGCTCAGGCAGCACACTGCTCAGGTAGCACTCTGCTCACCTAGCACTCTGCTCAGCTAGCACTCTGTTCACCTAGCACTCTGCTCAGCTATCACTCTGATCACCTAGAACTCTGCTTAGCTAGCACTCTACTCAGGTAGCACTCTACTCACCTAGCGCTCTCCTCACCTAGCACTCTGCTTAGCTAGCGCTCTGATCAGCTAGCGCTCTACTCACCTAGTACTCTGCTCAGCTAGCACTCTGCTCAGGAACCACTCTGCTCAGCTAGCACACTGCTCAGCTAGCACACTGCTCAGCTAGCGCTTTTCTCAGCCAGCAGACTGCTCAGCTAGCACTCTGCTCAGGTAGCACTCTGCTCAGCTAGCGCTCTGCTCAGGCAGCACAATGTTCAGATAGCACTCTGCTCAGCCAGCACTCTGCTCACCTAGCACTCTGCTCAGGTAGCACTCTGCTCAGCCAGTCTCTGCTCTCCTAGCACTCTGCTCAGCCAGCACTCTGCTCATCTAGCACTCTACTCAGGTAGCACTCTGCTGACCTAGCACTCTGCTCAACTAGCACTCCTCTCAGCTAGCACACTGCTCAGCTAGCGCTCTGCTCAGCCAGCAGACTACTCAGCTAGCACTCTACTCAGCCAGCACTCTGCTCAGCTAGCACTCTGCTCAGCCAGCTCTCTGCTCAGCTAGCGCTCTGCTCAGCTAGCACTCTGCTCAGCCAGCAGACTGCTCAGCTAGCACTCTGCTCAGCTAGCACTCTGCTCAGCCAGCGATCTGCTCAGCTAGCACTCTCCTCACCTAGCGCTCTGCTCAGCTAGCACTCTGCTCAGCTATCACTCTGATCACCTAGAACTCTTCTCAGCCAGCACACTGCTCAGCTAGCACTCTGCTCAGCTAGCACTCTGATCAGCTAGCGCTCTCCTCACCTAGCACTCTGCTCAGCAAGCACTCTGCTCAGCTAGACCTCTGCTCAGCTAGCACACTGCTCACCTAGCACCCTGCTCAGCCAGCAGACTGCTCAGCTAGCACTCTGCTCAGCTAGCACTCTGCTCAGCTATCACTCTGATCACCTAGAACTCTTCTCAGCCAGCACACTGCTCAGCTAGCACTCTGCTCAGCTAGCACTCTGATCAGCTAGCGCTCTCCTCACCTAGCACTCTGCTCAGCAAGCACTCTGCTCAGCTAGACCTCTGCTCAGCTAGCACACTGCTCACCTAGCACTCTGCTCAGCCAGCAGACTGCTCAGCTAGCACTCTACTCAGCTAGCACTCTATTCAGCTAGCACTCTATTCAGCCAGCACTCTGCTCACCTACCACTCTGCTCAGCTAGCGCTCTGATCAGGTAGCGCTCTGCTCAACTAGCACTCTGCTCAGCTAGCACTCTACTCAGCTAGCGCTCTCCTCACCTAGCACTCTGCTTAGCTAGCACTCTGATCAGCTAGCGCTCACCTCACCTAGTACTCTGCTCAGCTAGCACTCTGCTCAGGAAGCACTCTGCTCAGCTAGCACACTGCTCACCTAGCACTCTGCTCAGCCAGTCTCTGCTCTCCTAGCACTCTGCTCAGCCAGCACTCTGCTCATCTAGCACTCTACTCAGGTAGCACTCTGCTGACCTAGCACTCTGCTCAACTAGCACTCCTCTCAGCTAGCACACTGCTCAGCTAGCGCTCTGCTCAGCCAGCAGACTACTCAGCTAGCACTCTACTCAGCCAGCACTCTGCTCAGCTAGCACTCTGCTCAGCCAGCTCTCTGCTCAGCTAGCGCTCTGCTCAGCTAGCACTCTGCTCAGCCAGCAGACTGCTCAGCTAGCACTCTGCTCAGCTAGCACTCTGCTCAGCCAGCGATCTGCTCAGCTAGCACTCTCCTCACCTAGCGCTCTGCTCAGCTAGCACTCTGCTCAGCTATCACTCTGATCACCTAGAACTCTTCTCAGCCAGCACACTGCTCAGCTAGCACTCTGCTCAGCTAGCACTCTGATCAGCTAGCGCTCTCCTCACCTAGCACTCTGCTCAGCAAGCACTCTGCTCAGCTAGACCTCTGCTCAGCTAGCACACTGCTCACCTAGCACCCTGCTCAGCCAGCAGACTGCTCAGCTAGCACTCTGCTCAGCTAGCACTCTGCTCAGCTATCACTCTGATCACCTAGAACTCTTCTCAGCCAGCACACTGCTCAGCTAGCACTCTGCTCAGCTAGCACTCTGATCAGCTAGCGCTCTCCTCACCTAGCACTCTGCTCAGCAAGCACTCTGCTCAGCTAGACCTCTGCTCAGCTAGCACACTGCTCACCTAGCACTCTGCTCAGCCAGCAGACTGCTCAGCTAGCACTCTACTCAGCTAGCACTCTATTCAGCTAGCACTCTATTCAGCCAGCACTCTGCTCACCTACCACTCTGCTCAGCTAGCGCTCTGATCAGGTAGCGCTCTGCTCAACTAGCACTCTGCTCAGCTAGCACTCTACTCAGCTAGCGCTCTCCTCACCTAGCACTCTGCTTAGCTAGCACTCTGATCAGCTAGCGCTCACCTCACCTAGTACTCTGCTCAGCTAGCACTCTGCTCAGGAAGCACTCTGCTCAGCTAGCACACTGCTCACCTAGCACTCTGCTCAGCCAGTCTCTGCTCTCCTAGCACTCTGCTCAGCCAGCACTCTGCTCATCTAGCACTCTACTCAGGTAGCACTCTGCTGACCTAGCACTCTGCTCAACTAGCACTCCTCTCAGCTAGCACACTGCTCAGCTAGCGCTCTGCTCAGCCAGCAGACTACTCAGCTAGCACTCTACTCAGCCAGCACTCTGCTCAGCTAGCACTCTGCTCAGCCAGCTCTCTGCTCAGCTAGCGATCTGCTCAGCTAGCACTCTGCTCAGCCAGCAGACTGCTCAGCTAGCACTCTGCTCAGCTAGCACTCTGCTCAGCCAGCGATCTGCTCAGCTAGCACTCTCCTCACCTAGCGCTCTGCTCAGCTAGCACTCTGCTCAGCTATCACTCTGATCACCTAGAACTCTTCTCAGCCAGCACACTGCTCAGCTAGCACTCTGCTCAGCTAGCACTCTGATCAGCTAGCGCTCTCCTCACCTAGCACTCTGCTCAGCAAGTACTCTGCTCAGCTAGACCTCTGCTCAGCTAGCACACTGCTCACCTAGCACTCTGCTCAGCCAGCAGACTGCTCAGCTAGCACTCTGCTCAGCTAGCACTCTGCTCAGCTATCACTCTGATCACCTAGAACTCTTCTCAGCCAGCACACTGCTCAGCTAGCACTCTGCTCAGCTAGCACTCTGATCAGCTAGCGCTCTCCTCACCTAGCACTCTGCTCAGCAAGCACTCTGCTCAGCTAGACCTCTGCTCAGCTAGCACACTGCTCACCTAGCACTCTGCTCAGCCAGCAGACTGCTCAGCTAGCACTCTACTCAGCTAGCACTCTATTCAGCTAGCACTCTATTCAGCCAGCACTCTGCTCACCTACCACTCTGCTCAGCTAGCGCTCTGATCAGGTAGCGCTCTGCTCAACTAGCACTCTGCTCAGCTAGCACTCTACTCAGCTAGCGCTCTCCTCACCTAGCACTCTGCTTAGCTAGCACTCTGATCAGCTAGCGCTCACCTCACCTAGTACTCTGCTCAGCTAGCACTCTGCTCAGGAAGCACTCTGCTCAGCTAGCACACTGCTCAGCTAGCACACTGCTCAGCTAGCGCTCTGCTCAGCCAGCAGACTGCTCAGCTAGCACTCTCATCACCCAGCACTCTGCTCACCTAGCACTCTGGTCAGGTAGCACTCTGCTCAGCTAGCGCTCTGCTCAGGCAGCACAATGTTCAGCTAGCGCTCTGCTCACCTAGCACTCTGCTCACCTAGCACTCTGCTCAGATAGCACTCTGCTCAGCCAGCACTCTGCTCACCTAGCACTCTGCTCAGGTAGCACTCTGCTCAGCCAGTCTCTGCTCTCCTAGCACTCTGCTCAGCCAGCACTCTGCTCACCTAGCACTCTGCTCAGGTATCACTCTGCTGACCTAGCACTCTGCTCACCTAGCACTCTGCTCAGCTAGCACTCTACTCAGCTAGCGCTCTGGTCAGCTAGCAGACTGCTCAGCTAGTACTCTGCTCAGGCAGCAGACTGCTCAGCTAGCACTCTGCTCAGCTAGCACTCTGCTCAGCCTGCGATCTGCTCAGCTAGCACTATGCTCACCTAGCACTCTGCTCAGCTAGCGCTCTCCTCACCTAGCACTCTGCTCAGCTATCACTCTGATCACCTAGAACTCTGCTCAGCCAGCACACTGCTCAGGTAGCACTCTGCTCAGCCAGCACTCTCCTCACCTAGCACTCTGCTCACCTAGCACTCTGATCAGCTAGCACTCTCCTCACCTAGCACTCTGCTCAGCAAGCACTCTGCTCAGCTAGCACTCTGCTCAGCTAGCACACTGCTCAGCCAGCACACTGCTCAGCTAGCGCTCTGCTCAGCCAGCAGACTGCTCAGCTAGCACTCTACTCAGCTAGCACTCTCATCAGCCAGCACTCTGCTCACCTAGCACTCTGCTCAGGTAGAACTCTGCTCAGCTAGCGCTCTGCTCAGGTAGCACACTGCTCAGCTAGAGCTCTGCTCAGCTAGCACTCTGATCAGCTAGCACTCTGCTCAGGTAGTACTCTGCTCAGCCAGCACTCTGCTCACCTAGCACTCTGCTCAGCTAGCGCTCTGAGCAGGTAGCGCTCTGCTCAACTAGCACTCTGTTCAGCCAGCACTCTGCTCAGCTAGCACACTGCTCAGCTAGCACACTGCTCAGCTAGTGCTCTTCTCAGCCAGCACTCTGCTCAGCTAGCACTCTGCTCAGCTAGCACTCTCATCAGCCAGCACTCTGCTCACCTAGCACTCTGCTCAGGTAGCACTCTGCTCAGCTAGCGCTCTGCTCAGGCAGCACAATGTTCAGATAGCACTCTGCTCAGCTAGCACTCTGCTCACCTAGCACTCTGCTCAGGTAGCACTCTGCTCAGCCAGTCTCTGCTCTCCTAGCACTCTGCTCAGCCAGCACTCTGCTCACCTAGCACTCTGCTCAGGTAGCACTCTGCTCACCTAGCACTCTGCTCAGCTAGCACTCTACTCAGCTAGCGCTCTGGTCAGCTAGCAGACTGCTCAGCTAGTACTCTGCTCAGGCAGCAGACTGCTCAGCTAGCACTCTCCTCACCTAGCACTCTGCTCAGCTAGCACTCTGCTAAGCTAGCACTCTGCTCAGCTAGCGCTCTGCTCAGGCAGCACAATGTTCAGCTAGCGCTCTGCTCACCTAGCACTCTGCTCACCTAGCACTCTGCTCAGCAAGCACTCTGCTCAGCCAGCACTCTGCACAGCTAGCGCTCTGCTCAGCTAGCACTCTGCTCAGCCAGGAGACTGCTCAGCTAGCACTCTGCTAAGCTAGCACTCTGCTCAGCTAGCGCTCTCCTCACCTAGCACTCTGCTCAGCTAGCACTCTCATCAGCCAGCACTCTGCTCAGCTAGCGCTCTCCTCACCTAGCACTCTGCTCAGCTAGCAGTCTGATCAGCCAGCCCTCCGCTCAGCCAGCACACTGACCAGCTAGCACTCTGCTCTGCTATCACTCTGATCACCTAGAACTCTGCTTAGCTAGCACTCTACTCAGGTAGCACTCTACTCAGCTAGCGCTCTCCTCACCTAGTACTCTACTCAGCTAGCACTCTGCTCAGGAAGCACTCTGCTCAGCTAGCACACTGCTCAGCTAGCACACTGCTCAGCTAGTGCTCTTCTCAGCCAGCAGACTGCTCAGCTAGCACTCTGCTCAGCTAGCACTCTGCTCAGGTAGCACTCTGCTCAGCTAGCGCTCTGCTCAGGCAGCACAATGTTCAGATAGCACTCTGCTCAGCCAGCACTCTGCTCACCTAGCACTCTGCTCAGGTAGCACTCTGCTCAGCCAGTCTCTGCTCTCCTAGCACTCTGCTCAGCCAGCACTCTGCTCACCTAGCACTCTGCTCAGGTAGCACTCTGCTCACCTAGCACTCTGCTCAGCTAGCACTCTACTCAGCTAGCGCTCTGGTCAGCTAGCAGACTGCTCAGCTAGTACTCTGCTCAGGCAGCAGACTGCTCAGCTAGCACTCTGCTCAGCTAGCACTCTGCTCAGCTAGCACTCTGCTCAGCCTGCGATCTGCTCAGCTAGCACTATGCTCACCTAGCACTCTGCTCAGCTAGCGCTCTCCTCACCTAGCACTCTGCTCAGCTATCACTCTGATCACCTAGAACTCTGCTCAGCCAGCACACTGCTCAGGTAGCACTCTGCTCAGCTAGCACTCTCCTCACCTAGCACTCTGCTCACCTAGCACTCTGATCAGCTAGCGCTCTCCTCACCTAGCACTCTGCTCAGCAAGCACTCTGCTCAGCTAGGACTCTGCTCAGCTAGCACACTGCTCAGCCAGCACACTGCTCAGCTAGCGCTCTGCTCAGCCAGCAGACTGCTCAGCTAGCACTCTACTCAGCTAGCACTCTCATCAGCCAGCACTCTGCTCACCTAGCACTCTGCTCAGGTAGCACTCTGCTCAGCTAGCGCTCTGCTCAGGTAGCACACTGCTCAGCTAGAGATCTGCTCAGCTAGCACACTGCTCACCTAGCACTCTGCCCAGCTAGCACTCTGATCAGCTAGCGCTCTCCTCACCTAGCACTCTGCTCAGCAAGCACTCTGCTCAGCTAGCACTCTGCTCAGCTAGCACACTGCTCAGCCAGCACACTGCTCAGCTAGCGCTCTGCTCAGCTAGCACTCTGCTCAGGTAGTACTCTGCTCAGCCAGCACTCTGCTCACGTAGCACTCTGCTCAGCTAGCGCTCTGAGCAGGTAGCGCTCTGCTCAACTAGCACTCTGTTCAGCCAGCACTCTGCTCAGCTAGCACTCTGCTCAGCCAGCACACTGCTCAGCTAGCGCTCTGCTCAGCTAGCACTCTGCTCAGCCAGCAGACTGCTCAGCTAGCACTCTGCTGAGCTAGCACTCTGCTCAGCTAGCGCTCTCCTCACCTAGCACTCTGCTCAGCTAGCACTCTGATCAGCTAGCGCTCTCCTCACGTAGCACTCTACTCAGCAAGCACTCTGCTCAGCTAGCACTCTACTCATCTAGCACACTGCTCAGCTAGCACACTGCTCAGCTAGTGCTCTTCTCAGCCAGCAGACTGCTCAGCTAGCACTCTGCTCAGCTAGCACTCTCATCAGCCAGCACTCTGCTCAGCTAGCACTCTGCTAAGCTAGCACTCTGCTCAGCTAGCGCTCTGCTCAGGCAGCACAATGTTCAGCTAGCGCTCTGCTCACCTAGCACTCTGCTCACCTAGCACTCTGCTCAGATAGCACTCTGCTCTGCCAGCACTCTGCTCAGCTAGCGCTCTGCTCAGCTAGCACTCTGCTCAGCCAGCAGACTGCTCAGCTAGCACTCTGCTAAGCTAGCACTCTGCTCAGCTAGCGCTCTCCTCACCTAGCACTCTGCTCAGCTAGCACTCTGATCAGCTAGCGCTCTCCTCACGTAGCACTCTGCTCAGCAAGCACTCTGATCAGCTAGCGCTCTCCTCACGTAGCACTCTGCTCAGCTAGCACTCTGCTCAGCCTGCGATCTGCTCAGCTAGCACTATGCTCACCTAGCACTCTGCTCAGCTAGCGCTCTCCTCACCTAGCACTCTGCTCAGCTATCACTCTGATCACCTAGAACTCTGCTCAGCCAGCACACTGCTCAGGTAGCACTCTGCTCAGCTAGCACTCTCCTCACCTAGCACTCTGCTCACCTAGCACTCTGATCAGCTAGCGCTCTCCTCACCTAGCACTCTGCTCAGCAAGCACTCTGCTCAGCTAGCACTCTGCTCAGCTAGCACACTGCTCAGCCAGCACACTGCTCAGCTAGCGCTCTGCTCAGCCAGCAGACTGCTCAGCTAGCACTCTACTCAGCTAGCACTCTCATCAGCCAGCACTCTGCTCACCTAGCACTCTGCTCAGGTAGCACTCTGCTCAGCTAGCGCTCTGCTCAGCTAGCACACTGCTCAGCTAGAGCTCTGCTCAGCTAGCACACTGCTCACCTAGCACTCTGCCCAGCTAGCACTCTGATCAGCTAGCGCTCTCCTCACCTAGCACTCTGCTCAGGCAAGCACTCTGCTCTGCTATCACTCTGATCACCTAGAACTCTGCTTAGCTAGCACTCTACTCAGGTAGCACTCTACTCAGCTAGCGCTCTCCTCACCTAGTACTCTACTCAGCTAGCACTCTGCTCAGGAAGCACTCTGCTCAGCTAGCACACTGCTCAGCTAGCACACTGCTCAGCTAGTGCTCTTCTCAGCCAGCAGACTGCTCAGCTAGCACTCTGCTCAGCTAGCACTCTGCTCAGGTAGCACTCTGCTCAGCTAGCGCTCTGCTCAGGCAGCACAATGTTCAGATAGCACTCTGCTCAGCCAGCACTCTGCTCACCTAGCACTCTGCTCAGGTAGCACTCTGCTCAGCCAGTCTCTGCTCTCCTAGCACTCTGCTCAGCCAGCACTCTGCTCACCTAGCACTCTGCTCAGGTAGCACTCTGCTCACCTAGCACTCTGCTCAGCTAGCACTCTACTCAGCTAGCGCTCTGGTCAGCTAGCAGACTGCTCAGCTAGTACTCTGCTCAGGCAGCAGACTGCTCAGCTAGCACTCTGCTCAGCTAGCACTCTGCTCAGCTAGCACTCTGCTCAGCCTGCGATCTGCTCAGCTAGCACTATGCTCACCTAGCACTCTGCTCAGCTAGCGCTCTCCTCACCTAGCACTCTGCTCAGCTATCACTCTGATCACCTAGAACTCTGCTCAGCCAGCACACTGCTCAGGTAGCACTCTGCTCAGCTAGCACTCTCCTCACCTAGCACTCTGCTCACCTAGCACTCTGATCAGCTAGCGCTCTCCTCACCTAGCACTCTGCTCAGCAAGCACTCTGCTCAGCTAGCACTCTGCTCAGCTAGCACACTGCTCAGCCAGCACACTGCTCAGCTAGCGCTCTGCTCAGCCAGCAGACTGCTCACCTAGCACTCTACTCAGCTAGCACTCTCATCAGCCAGCACTCTGCTCACCTAGCACTCTGCTCAGGTAGCACTCTGCTCAGCTAGCGCTCTGCTCAGGTAGCACACTGCTCAGCCAGCACACTGCTCAGCTAGCGCTCTGCTCAGCTAGCACTCTGCTCAGGTAGTACTCTGCTCAGCCAGCACTCTGCTCACGTAGCACTCTGCTCAGCTAGCGCTCTGAGCAGGTAGCGCTCTGCTCAACTAGCACTCTGTTCAGCCAGCACTCTGCTCAGCTAGCACTCTGCTCAGCCAGCACACTGCTCAGCTAGCGCTCTGCTCAGCTAGCACTCTGCTCAGCCAGCAGACTGCTCAGCTAGCACTCTGCTGAGCTAGCACTCTGCTCAGCTAGCGCTCTCCTCACCTAGCACTCTGCTCAGCTAGCACTCTGATCAGCTAGCGCTCTCCTCACGTAGCACTCTACTCAGCAAGCACTCTGCTCAGCTAGCACTCTGCTCATCTAGCACACTGCTCAGCTAGCACACTGCTCAGCTAGTGCTCTTCTCAGCCAGCAGACTGCTCAGCTAGCACTCTGCTCAGCTAGCACTCTCATCAGCCAGCACTATGCTCAGCTAGCACTCTGCTAAGCTAGCACTCTGCTCAGCTAGCGCTCTGCTCAGGCAGCACAATGTTCAGCTAGCGCTCTGCTCACCTAGCACTCTGCTCACCTAGCACTCTGCTCAGATAGCACTCTGCTCTGCCAGCACTCTGCTCAGCTAGCGCTCTGCTCAGCTAGCACTCTGCTCAGCCAGCAGACTGCTCAGCTAGCACTCTGCTAAGCTAGCACTCTGCTCAGCTAGCGCTCTCCTCACCTAGCACTCTGCTCAGCTAGCACTCTGATCAGCTAGCGCTCTCCTCACGTAGCACTCTGCTCAGCAAGCACTCTGATCAGCTAGCGCTCTCCTCACGTAGCACTCTGCTCAGCTAGCACTCTGCTCAGCCTGCGATCTGCTCAGCTAGCACTATGCTCACCTAGCACTCTGCTCTGCTAGCGCTCTCCTCACCTAGCACTCTGCTCAGCTATCACTCTGATCACCTAGAACTCTGCTCAGCCAGCACACTGCTCAGGTAGCACTCTGCTCAGCTAGCACTCTCCTCACCTAGCACTCTGCTCACCTAGCACTCTGATCAGCTAGCGCTCTCCTCACCTAGCACTCTGCTCAGCAAGCACTCTGCTCAGCTAGCACTCTGCTCAGCTAGCACACTGCTCAGCCAGCACACTGCTCAGCTAGCGCTCTGCTCAGCCAGCAGACTGCTCAGCTAGCACTCTACTCAGCTAGCACTCTCATCAGCCAGCACTCTGCTCACCTAGCACTCTGCTCAGGTAGCACTCTGCTCAGCTAGCGCTCTGCTCAGCTAGCACACTGCTCAGCTAGAGCTCTGCTCAGCTAGCACACTGCTCACCTAGCACTCTGCCCAGCTAGCACTCTGATCAGCTAGCGCTCTCCTCACCTAGCACTCTGCTCAGCAAGCACTCTGCTCAGCTAGCACTCTGCTCAGCTAGCACACTGCTCAGCCAGCACACTGCTCAGCTAGCGCTCTGCTCAGCTAGCACTCTGCTCAGGTAGTACTCTGCTCAGCCAGCACTCTGCTCACGTAGCACTCTGCTCAGCTAGCGCTCTGAGCAGGTAGCGCTCTGCTCAACTAGCACTCTGTTCAGCCAGCACTCTGCTCAGCTAGCACTCTGCTCAGCCAGCACTCTGCTCAGCTAGCGCTCTGCTCAGCTAGCACTCTGCTCAGCCAGCAGACTGCTCAGCTAGCACTCTGCTAAGCTAGCACTCTGCTCAGCTAGCGCTCTCCTCACCTAGCACTCTGCTCAGCTAGCACTCTGATCAGCTAGCGCTCTCCTCACGTAGCACTCTGCTCAGCAAGCACTCTGCTCAGCTAGCACTCTGCTCATCTAGCACACTGCTCAGCTAGCACACTGCTCAGCTAGCGCTCTGCTCAGGCAGCACTCTACTCAGGTAGCACTCTACTCACCTAGCGCTCTCCTCACCTAGCACTCTGCTTAGCTAGCGCTCTGATCAGCTAGCGCTCTCCTCACCTAGTACTCTGCTCAGCTAGCACTCTGCTCAGGAACCACTCTGCTCAGCTAGCACACTGCTCAGCTAGCGCTTTTCTCAGCCAGCAGACTGCTCAGCTAGCACTCTGCTCAGGTAGCACTCTGCTCAGCTAGCACTCTGCTCAGGCAGCACAATGTTCAGCTAGCGCTCTGCTCACCTAGCACTCTGCTCACCTAGCACTCTGCTCACCTAGCACTCTGCTCAGGTAGCACTCTGCTCAGCCAGTCTCTGCTCTCCTAGCACTCTGCTCAGCCAGCACTCTGCTCATCTAGCACTCTGCTCAGGTAGCACTCTGCTGACCTAGCACTCTGCTCACCTAGCACTCTGCTCAGCTAGCACACTGCTCAGCTAGCGCTCTGCTCAGCCAGCAGACTACTCAGCTAGCACTCTACTCAGCCAGCACTCTGCTCAGCTAGCACTCTGCTCAGCCAGCACTCTGCTCAGCTAGCGCTCTGCTCAGCTAGCACTCTGCTCAGCCAGCAGACTGCTCAGCTAGCATTCTGCTCAGCTAGCACTCTGCTCAGCCAGCGATCTGCTCAGCTAGCACTCTCCTCACCTAGCACTCTGCTCAGCTAGCACTCTGATCAGCTATCACTCTGATCACCTAGAACTCTTCTCAGCCAGCACACTGCTCAGCTAGCACTCTGCTCAGCTAGCACTCTGATCAGCTAGCGCTCTCCTCACCTAACACTCTGCTCAGCAAGCACTCTGCTCAGCTAGACCTCTGCTCAGCTAGCACACTGCTCACCTAGCACTCTGCTCAGCCAGCAGACTGCTCAGCTAGCACTCTACTCAGCTAGCACTCTATTCAGCTAGCACTCTGATCAGCTAGCACACTGCTAAGGAAGCACTCTGCTCAGCTAGCACTCTGCTCAGCTAGCACTCTGCTCAGCTAGCACTCTGATCAGCTAGCGCTCTCCTCACCTAGCACTCTGCTCACCTACCACTCTGCTCAGCTAGCGCTCTGATCAGGTAGCGCTCTGCTCAACTAGCACTCTGCTCAGCTAGCACTCTACTCAGCTAGCGCTCTCCTCACCTAGCACTCTGCTTAGCTAGCACTCTGATCAGCTAGCACACTGCTAAGGAAGCACTCTGCTCAGCTAGCACACTGCTCAGCTAGCACACTGCTCAGCTAGCGCTCTGCTCTGCCAGCAGACTGCTCAGCTAGCACTCTCATCACCCAGCACTCTGCTCACCTAGCACTCTGGTCAGGTAGCACTCTGCTCAGCTAGAGCTCTGCTCAGGCAGCACAATGTTCAGCTAGCGCTCTGCTCAGCTAGCACACTGCTCACCTAGCACTCTGCTCACTTAGCACTCTGCTCAGGTAGCAACTCATCTCAGCTAGTCTCTGCTCTCCTAGCACTCTGCTCAGCCAGCACTCTGCTCAGCTAGCACTCTGCTCAGCTAGCACTCCGCTCAGCCAGCACTCTGCTCACCTAGCACTCTGCTCAGCTAGCACTCTGCTCAGCCAGCACTCTGCTCAGCCAGCACCCTGATCAGCTAGCACTCTGCTCAGCTATCACTCTGATCACCTAGAAATCTCCTTAGCTAGCACTCTACTCAGGTAGCACTCTACTCAGCTAGCTCTCTCCTCACCTAGCACTCTGCTTAGCTAGCACTCTGATCAGCTAGCGCTCTCCTCACCTAGCACTCTGCTCAGCAAGCACTCTGCTCAGCTAGCACTCTGCTCAGCTAGCACACTGCTCAGCCAGCATACTACTCAGCTAGTGCTCTGCTCAGCTAGCACTCTGCTCAGCAAGCACTCTGCTCAGCTATCACTCTGTCCACCTAGAACTCTGCTCAGCCAGAACACTGCTTAGCTAGCATTCTGATCACCTAGAACTCTGCTCAGCCAGCACACTGCTCAGCTAGCACTCTGCTCAACTAGCACTCTTCTCAGCCAGCACTCTGCTCAGCTAGCACTCTGCTCAGCTAGCACTCTGCTCAGCTATCACTCTGATCACCTAGAACTCTGCTTAGCTAGCACTCTACTCAGGTAGCACTCTACTCAGCTAGCGCTCTCCTCACCTAGCACTCTGCTTAGCTAACACTCTGATCAGCTAGCGCTCACCTCACCTAGTACTCTGCTCCGCTAGCGATCTGCTCAGCCAGCAGACTGCTCAGCTAGCACTCTACTCAGCTAGCACTCTCATCAGCCAGCACTCTGCTCACCTAGCACTCTGCTCAGGTAGCACTCTGCTCAGCTAGCGCTCTGCTCAGGCAGCACAATGTTCAGCTAGCGCTCTGCTCACCTAGCACTCTGCTCACCTAGCACTCTGCTCAGATAGCGCTCTGCTCAGCCAGCACTCTGCTCACCTAGCACTCTGCTCAGGTAGCACTCTGCTCAGCCAGTCTCTGCTCTCCTAGCACTCTGCTCAGCCAGCACTCTGCTGACCTAGCACTCTGCTCAGGTAGCACTCTGCTGACCTAGCACTCTACTCAGGTAGCACTCTACTCAGCTAGCGCTCTCCTCACCTAGTACTCTGCTCAGCTAGCACTCTGCTCAGGAAGCACTCTGCTCAGCTAGCACACTGCTCAGCTAGCGCTCTTCTCAGCCAGCAGACTGCTCAGCTAGCACTCTACTCAGCTAGCACTCTCATCAGCCAGCACTCTGCTCAGGTAGCACTCTGCTCAGCTAGCGCTCTGCTCAGGCAGCACAATGCTCAGCTAGCGCTCTGCTCAGCTAGCACACTGCTCACCTAGCACTCTGCTCAGATAGCACTCTGCTCAGCCAGCACTCTGCTCACCTAGCACTCTGCTCAGGTAGCGCTCTGATCAGGTAGCGCTCTGCTCTCCTAGCACTCTGCTCACCTAGCACTCTGCTCAGCTAACACTCTGCTCACCTAGCACTTTGCTCAGCTAGCACTCTGCTCAGCTAGCACTCTGCTCAGCTATCACTCTGATCACCTAGAACTCTGCTCAGCCAGCACTCTGCTCAACTAGCACTCTGTTCAGCCAGCGATCTCCTCAGCTATCACTCTGATCACCTAGAACTCTGCTCAGCCAGCAGACTGGTCAGGTAGCACTCTGCTTAGCTAGCGCTCTCCTCACCTAGCACTCTCCTCAGCTAGCACTCTCATCAGCTAGCGCTCTGATCAGCCAGCACTCTGCTCACCTAGCACTCTGGTCAGGTAGCACTCAGCTCAGCCAGTCTCTGCTCAGCTAGCACTCTGCTCAGCTATCACTCTGATCACCTAGAACTCCTCTCAGCCAGCACACTAGTCAGGTAGCACTCTGCTCAGCTAGCGCTCTCCTCACCTAGCACTCTGCTGAGCTAGCACTCTGATCAGCTAGCGCTCTCCTCACCTAGCACTCTGCTCAGCTAGCACTCTGTTCAGCCAGCACTCTGCTCACCTAGCACTCTGCTCACCTAGCACTCTGCTTAGCTAGCACACTGCTCAGCTAGCACTCTGCTCAGCTAGCACTCTGATCACCTAGCACTCTGCTCAGCTAGCACTCTCCTCACCTAGCACTCTGCTCAGCTAGCGCTCTCCTCACCTAGCACTCTCCTCAGCCAGCACACTACTCAGGTAGCACTCTGCTCAGGTAGCGCTCTCCTCACCTAGCAGTCTGCTCAGCTAGCGCTCTGCTCACCTAGCGCTCTGCTCAGCTATAACTCTGCTCAGCCAGCACTCTGCTCAGCTAGCACTCTGCTCATCTAGCACTCTGCTCAGCCAGCACTCTGCTCAACTAGCGCTCTGCTCAGCTAGCACTCTGCTCAGGTAGCACTCTGCTCATGTAGCACTCTGCTCAGCCAGCACTCTGGTCACCTAGAACTCTGCTTAGCTAGCACTCTACTCAGCTAGCGCTCTCCTCACCTAGCACTCTGCTCAGATAGCACTCTGCTCAGCCAGCACTCTGCTCAGCTAGCACTCTGCTCAGCCAGCACTCTGCTCACCTAGCACTCTGCTCAGCTATCACACTGCTCAGCTAGCACTCTGCCTAGCTAGCGCACTGCTCAGCCAGCAGACTGCTCAGCTAGCACTCTACTCAGCTAGCACTCTCATCAGCCAGCACTCTGCTCATCTATCACTCTGCTCACCTAGCACTCTCCTCAGGTAGCGCTCTGCTCAACTAGCACTCTGTTCAGCCAGCACTCTGCTCAGCCAGAACTCTGCTCAGCTAGCATCTGCTCACCTAGCGCTCTGCTCAGCTAGCACACTGCTCAGTTAGCACTCTGCTCACCTAGCACTCTGCTCAGATAGCACTCTGCTCAGCAAGCACTCTGCTCAGCCAGCACTCTGCTCAGCTAGCACTCTGATCAGCCAGTACTCTGCTCACCTAGCACTCTGCTCAGCTAGCACTCTCCTCACCTAGCACTCTGCTCAGCTAGCGCTCTCCTCACCTAGCACTCTCCTCAGCCAGCACACTACTCAGGTAGCACTCTGCTCAGGTAGCGCTCTCCTCACCTAGCAGTCTGCTCAGCTAGCGCTCTGCTCACCTAGCGCTCTGCTCAGCTATAACTCTGCTCAGCCAGCACTCTGCTCAGCTAGCACTCTGCTCATCTAGCACTCTGCTCAGCCAGCACTCTGCTCAACTAGCGCTCTGCTCAGCTAGCACTCTGCTCAGGTAGCACTCTGCTCATGTAGCACTCTGCTCAGCCAGCACTCTGGTCACCTAGAACTCTGCTTAGCTAGCACTCTACTCAGCTAGCGCTCTCCTCACCTAGCACTCTGCTCAGATAGCACTCTGCTCAGGTAGCAACTCAGCTCAGCTAGTCTCTGCTCTCCTAGCACTCTGCTCAGCCAGCACTCTGCTCAGCTAGCACTCTGCTCAGCCAGCACTCTGCTCACCTAGCACTCTGCTCAGCTATCACACTGCTCAGCTAGCACTCTGCCTAGCTAGCGCACTGCTCAGCCAGCAGACTGCTCAGCTAGCACTCTACTCAGCTAGCACTCTCATCAGCCAGCACTCTGCTCATCTATCACTCTGCTCACCTAGCACTCTCCTCAGGTAGCGCTCTGCTCAACTAGCACTCTGTTCAACCAGCACTCTGCTCAGCCAGAACTCTGCTCAGCTAGCATCTGCTCACCTAGCGCTCTGCTCAGCTAGCACACTGCTCAGTTAGCACTCTGCTCACCTAGCACTCTGCTCAGATAGCACTCTGCTCAGCAAGCACTCTGCTCAGCCAGCACTCTGCTCAGCTAGCACTCTGATCAGCCAGTACTCTGCTCACCTAGCACTCTGCTCAGCCCGCGATCTGCCCAGCTAGCACTCTACTAACCTAGCACTCTGCTCAGCTAGCACTCTGCTCAGCTAGCACTCTGCTCAGCTATCACTCTGATCACGTAGAACTCCTCTCAGCCAGCACACTCCACAGGTAGCACTCTGCTCAGCTAGCGCTCTCCTCACCTAGCACTCTGCTCAGATAGCACTCTGCTCAGCCAGCACTCTGCTCAGCTAGCACTCTGCTCAGCTAGCACACTGCTCAGCTAGCACACTGTTCAGCTAGCGCTCTGCTCAGCCAGCAGACTGCTCATCTAGCACTCTACTCAGCTAGCACTCTGATCAGCGAGCACTCTGCTGACCTAGCACTCAGCTCAGCCAGTCTCTGCTCAGCTAGCACTCTGCTCAGGTAGTACTCTGCTCAGCCAGCACTCTGCCCAGGTAGCACTCTGCTCAGCTACCGCTGTGATCAGGTAGCGCTCTGCTCAACTAGCACTCTGTTCTGCCAGCACTCTGCTCAGCCAGCACTCTGCTCACCTAGCACTCTGCTCAGCCAGCACTCTGCTCACCTAGCACTCTGCTCAGCTAGCACTCTGTCAGCTAACACTCTGCTCAGCTATCACTCTGATCACCTAGAACTCTGCTCAGCGAGCACACTGCTCAGGTAGCACTCTGCTCAGCTAGCGCTCTCCTCATCTAGCACTCTGATCAGCTAGCACACTGCTCAGCTAGCGCTCTGCTCAGCTAGCAAAATGCTCACCTAGCACTCTGCTCAGCTAGCACTCTGATCAGCCAGCACTCTGCTCTCCTAGCACTCTGGTCAGGTAGCACTCAGCTCAGCCAGTCTCCTCTCTCCTAGCACTCTGCTCAGCCAGCACTCTGCTCAGCTAGCACTCTGCTCAGCCAGCAGACTGCTCAGCCAGCACTCTGCTCAGCTAGCGCTCTGCTCAGCCTGCACTCTCTTCACCTAGCACTCTGCTTAGCTAGCACTCTGCTCAGCTAGCACTCTGCTCAGCTATCACACTGATCACCTAGAACTCCTCTCAGCCAGCACACTCCTCAGATAGCACTCTGCTCAGATAGCGCTCTCCTCACCTAGCACTCTGCTCAGCAAGCACTCTGCTCAGCTAGCACTCTGCTCAGGTAGCACTCTGCTGAGCTAGCACTCTGCTCAGGTAGTACTCTGCTCAGCCAGCACTCTGCTCACCTAGCACTCTGCTCAGCTAGCGCTCTGATCAGGTAGCGCTCTGCTCAACTAGCATTCTGTTCTGCCAGCACTCTGCTCAGCCAGCAGTCTGGTCACATAGCACTCTGTTCAGCCAGCACTCTGCTCACCTAGCACTCTGCTCAGCTAGCACTCTGTTCAGCTAACACTCTGCTCAGCTATCACTCTGATCACCTAGAACTCTGCTCAGCCAGCACTCTGCTCACCTAGCGCTCTCTTGACCTAGCGCTCTGCTCAGCTAGCACACTGCTCAGCTAGCACTCTGTTCAGGAAGCGATGTGCTCAGCCAGCAGTCTGCTCAGCTTGCACTCTACTCAGCTAGCACTCTCATCAGCCAGCGCTCTGCTCACCAAGCGCTCTGCTCAACTAGCACTCTGATCAGGCAGCACACTGCTCAGCTAGCGCTGTGCTCAGCTAGCACAATGCTCACCTAGCACTCTGCTCAGCTAGCACTCTGATCAGCCAGCACTCTGCTCAGGTAGCACTCTGGTCAGGTAGCACTTAGCTCAGCCAGTCTCTGCTCAGGTAGCACTCTGCTCAGTCAGCACACTGCTCAGCTAGCACTCTGCTCACCTAGCGCTCTGCTCAGCTAGCACTCTGTTCATCCAGCTCTCTGCTGAGCTAGCGCTCTACTCAGCCAGCAGACTGCTCAGCTAGCACTCTGCTCAGCAAGCACTCTGCTCAGCCAGCACTCTGCTCAGCTAGCACTCTGATCACCTAGAACTCTGCTCAGGCAGCACTCTACTCAGCTAGTACTCTGATCACCTAGAACTCTGCTCAGCCAGCGCACTGCTCAGCTAGCACTCTGCTCAGCTAGCACTCTGATCACCTAGAACTCTGCTCAGCCAGCACACTGCTGAGGTAGCACTCTGCTAAGCTAGCGCTCTCCTCACCTAGCACTCTGCTCAGCTAGCACTCTGCTCAGCTAGCACTCTGCTCAGGTAGCGCTCTGCTCAACTAGCACTCTTTTCAGCCAGCACTCTGCTCAGCTAGCACTCTGCTCAGCCAACACTCTGCTCACATTAGCTCTCCTTAGCCAGCACTCTGCTCAGCTAGCACTCTGCTCAGCCAGCACACTGCTCAGGTTGCACTCTGATGAGCTAGCACTCTGATCAGCCAGCACTCTGCTCACCTAGCACTCTGCTGAGCAAGCACTCTGGTCAGCTAGCACTCTGCTCAGCCAGCAGACTGCTCTGCTAGCACTATGCTCATCTAGACCTCTGCTCAGCTAGCACTCTGCTCAGCTAGCACTCTGCTCAGCCAGCACTCTGCTCACCTAGCACTCTGCTCAGCTAGCGCTCTGATCAGGTAGCGCTCTGCTCAGCCAGCACACTGCTCAGCTAGCAGTATGCTCAGCAAGCACTCAACTCAGCTAGCGCTCTGATCACCTAGAACTCTGCTCAGCCAGCACACTGCTCAGGTAGCACTCTGCTCAGCTAGCGCTCTCCTCACCTAGCACTCTGCTTAGCTAGCACTGTGCTCAGCAAGCACTCTTCTCAGCAAGCACTCTGCTCAGCTATCACTCTGATCACCTAGAACTCTGCTCAGGTAGCACTCTACTCAGCTAGCACTCTGCTCAGCAAGCACTCTACTCAGCTAGCACTCTGATCAGCTAGCACTCCGCTCACCTAGCGCTCTGCTCAGCCAGCAGACTGCTCAGCTAGCACACTGCTTACCTAGAACTCTGATCAGCTGGCACTCTGCTCAGCTAGCACTATGCTCACCTAGAACTCTGCTCAGCTAACACTATGCTCACCTAGAACTCTGCTAAGCTAGCACACTACTCAGCTAGAGCTCTGCTCAGCCAGCATTCTGCTCAGCCAGCACACTGTTCACCTAGCGCTCTGATCAGCTAGACCTCTGCTCAGCCAGCACTCTGCTCAGCTAGCGCTCTGCTCAACGACACCTTTGTTCAGCCAGCAGACTGCTCAGCTAGCACTCTGCTCAGCCAGAAGACAGCTCAGCTACCACTCTACTCAGCTAGCGCTCTGCTCACCTAACACTCTGCTTAGCCAGCACTCTGCTCAGCAAGCACTCTGCTCATCTAGCCCTCTGCTCAGCTAGCACTCTGCTCAGCTATCCTTCTGATCACCTAGAACTCTGCCCAGCCAGCTCACTGCTCAGGTAGCACTCTGCTCACCCAGCGCTCTGCTCAGCTAGGACTCTGCTCAGCCAGCGCTCTGCTCAGCCAGCACTCTGCTCACCTAGCACTCTGCTCAGCCAGCAGACTGCTCAGCTAGCAGTTTATTCACCTAACACTCTCATCAGCCAGCTTTCTGCTCAGCCAGCGCTCTGCTCAGCTAGCACTCTGCTCAGCCAGCACTCTGCTCAGCAAGCACTCTGCTCAGCTAGCGCTCTGCTCAGCCAGCGCTCTGCTCAACTAGCTCTCTGCTCAGCCAGCAGTCTGCTCACTAGCGCTCTCCTCACCTAGCACTCTCTTCTGCCAGCACTCTGCTCAGCAAGCACTCTAATCACGTATCACTCTGCTCACGTTGCAATATGCTCAGCAAGCACTCTGCTCAGCATGCACTCTGCTCATCTTGCAATCTGCTAGGCCAGCACTCTGCTCAGCAAGCACTCTACTCAGCTAGCGCTAGCTGAGCAGAGTGCTAGCTCAGCAGAGTGCATGCTGAGCAGAGTGCTAGCTGAGGAGAGTGCTAGGTTAGCTGAGCGCTAGCTGAGTGTAGTGCTAGCTGAGCAGAGTGTTAGGTGAGGAGAGCGCTGGCTGAACAGAGTGCTAGCTGAGCAGAGTGCTAGCTAAGCAGAGTGCTAGGCGAGAATAGTACTAGCTGAGCAAAGAGCTACCTGATCAGAGCGCTAGGTGAGCACAGTGCTGGCTGAGCACAGTGCTAGCTGAGCAGAGCGGTACCAGAGCAGAGTGCTAGGTGAGGAGAGTGCAAGCTGAGCAGAGCGCTGTCTGAACAGAGTGCTTGCTGAGCACAGTGCTACCTGAGCAGGATGCTTGCTGAGCAGAGTGTTGGTTGAGCAGAGTGCTAGCTGAGCAGAGAGCTTGCTGAGCAGAGTGTTAGTTGAGCAGAGTGCTTGCTCAGCAGATTGCAATGATAGCAGAGTGCTAGCTGAGCAGAGTGGTACCAGAGCGGAATGGTGTCTGAGCAGAGTGCTACCTGAGCAGAATGATGCTGAGCAGAGTGCTAGCTGAGCAGAGCGCTGGCTGAGCAGAGTGTTGGGTGAGCAGAGTGCTAGCTGAGCAGAGTGCTGGCTGAGCAGAGAGCTAGTTGAGCAGAGACCTACATGAGCAGAGTGCTAGCTGAGCAGAGTGCTTGCTGAGCAGACGTCTAGCTGAACAGAGTGCTACCTGAGCATAGCGCTAGCTGAACAGAGTGCTAGCTGAGCATAGCGCTAGCTGAGCAGAGTGCTAGCTGAGGAGAGTGCTTGCTGAGCAGAGTGCTAGCTGAGCAGAGTGCTGGCTGAGCAGAAAGCTGGCTGATGAGAGTGTTAGGTGAATAAACTGCTAGCTGAGCAGTCTGCTGGCTGAGCAGAGTGCTAGGTGAGCAGAGTGCTGGCTGAGCAGAGTACTAGGTGAGCATAGTGCTAGCTGAAGAAGAGTGCTAGCTGAGCAGCCTGCTAGCTGAGCAGAGTGCTAGGTGAGCAGAGTGCTAGCTGAGGAGAGTGCTAGTTGAGCAGAGCGCTACCTGAGCAGAGTGTTAGCTGAGCAGATTGCTAGGTGAGCAGGATGATACCTGAGGAGAGTGCTAGCTGAGCAGAGTGATAGGTGAGGAGAGAGCTAGCTGAGCAGAGTGCTAGCTGAGAAGACGTCTAGCTGAACAGAGTGCTAGCTGAACAGAGTGCTAGGTGAGCAGAGTGCTAGGTGAGCAGAGTGCTGACTGAACAGAGAGCTAGTTGAGCAGAGCGCTAACTGAGCAGAGTGCTAGCTGAGCAGAGTGTTGGTTGAGGAGAGTGCTGGCTGAGCAGAGTTTTGGCTGAGCAGAATGCTAGCTGAGGAGAGTCCTTGCTGAGCAGAGTGCTAGCTGATCAGAGTGCTAGCTGAGCAGAGTGCAAGGTTATCGGATTGCTAGCTGAGCAGAGTGCTACCTGAGCAGAGTGCTTGCTGAGGAGAGTCCTAGCTGAGCGGAGTGCTAGGTGAGGAGAGCGCTAGCTGAACAGAGGGCTAGTTGAGGAGAGCTCTAGCTGAGCAGAGTGCAAGCTGAGCAGAGTGCTAGGTGAGCATAGCGCTAGCTGAATAGAGTGCTAGTTGAGCAGAGCGCTAGCTGAGCATAGTGCTAGCTGAGCAGAGCGCTAGGTGAGCAGAGTGTTGGGTCAGCAGAGTGCTGGCTGAGCAGAGTGCTAGCTGAGAAGAGTGCTAGATGAGCAGACGTCTAGCTGAACAGAGTGCTAGCTGAGTGTGTGCTAGCTGAGCATAGCGCTAGCTGAACAGAGTGCTAGCTGAGCATAGCGCTAGCTGAGCATAGTGCTAGCTGAGGAGAGTGCTTGCTGAGCAGAGTGCTAGCTGAGCAGAGTGCTAGCTGATCAGAGTGCTAGCTGAGCAGAGTGCTAGCTGATCAGAGTGCTAGTTGAGCAGAGCGGTGGCTGAGGAGAGTGCTAGCTGAGCAGAGTGCTAGGTGAGGAGAGCGCTAGCTGAGCAGAGCGCTACGTGAGCAGAGTGCTTGCTGAGCAGACGTCTAGCTGAACAGAGTGCTAGCTGAGTGAGTGCTAGCTGAGCATAGCGCTAGCTGAAGAGAATGCTAGCTCAGCAGAGTGCTGGCTGAGCAGAGTGCTAGCTGAGCAGAGTGCTAGCTGAGCAGACGTCTAGCTGAACAGAGTGCTACCTGAACAGAGTGCTAGCTGAGCATAGCGCTAGCTGAAGAGAGTGATAGCTGAACAGAGTGCTAGCTGAGCAGAGTGCTACCTGAGCAGCGTGCTGGCTGAGCAGAGCGCTAGCTGAGCAGACGTCTAGCTGAACAGAGTGCTAGCTGAACAGAGAGCTAGTTGAGCAGAGTGTTGGCTGAGGAGAGTGCTAGCTGAGGAGATTGCTTGCTGAGCAGAGTGCTAGCTTAGCATAGTGCTTGCTGAGCAGAGTGCTAGGTGAGCAGAGCGCTACCTGAGCAGAGTGCTAGGTGACCAGATTGCTAGTTGAGCAGAGCGCTACCTCAGCAGAGTGCTAGCTGAGCAGAGTGCTTGCTGAGCAGACGTGTAGCTGAACAGAGTGCTAGCTGAGTGAGTGCTAGCTGAGCATACCGCTAGCTGAACAGAGTGCTTGCTGAGCAGAGTGCTGGCTGAGCAGAGTTTTTGCTGAGCAGAGTGCTAGTTGATCAGAGTGCTAGATGAGCAGAGTGCTAGGTGAACAGAGTGCTAGGTGACCATAGCGCTAGCTGAAGAGAGTGATAGCTGAACAGAGTGCTAGGTGAGCAGAGTGCTAGTTGAGCAGAGAGCTACCTGAGCAGAGTGCTAGCTGAGCAGAGTGCTTGCTGAGCAGACGTCTAGCTGAACAGAGTGCTAGCTGAGTGAGTGCTAGCTGAGCATAGCGCTAGCTGAACAGAGTGCTAGCTGAGCATAGCGCTAGCTGAGCAGAGTGCTTGCGGAGGATAGTGCTTGCTGAGCAGAGTGCTAGGTGATCAGAGTGCTAGCTGAGCAGAGTGCTAGCTGAGCAGAGTGCTAGGTGAGGAGAGCGCTAGCTAGGCAGAGTGCTAGCTGAGCAGAATGCTAGGTGAGCAGAGTGCTGGCTGAGCAGAGTGCTAGCTGAGCAGAGTGTTAGCTGAGCAGAGTGCTAGTTGATCAGAGTGCTAGCTGAGCAGAGTGCTAGGTGAGCATAGTGCTAGCTGAACAGAGTGCTAGCTGAGCAGAGTGCTGGCTGAGCAGAGTGCTAGCTGAGGAGAGTGCTAGGTGAGGAGAGCGCTAGCTGAGCAGAGTGCTAGCTGAGCAGCCTGCTAGAGGAGCAGAGTGCTAGCTGAGCAGAGTGCTAGCTGAGCAGAGTGCTAGTTGAGCAGAGCGCTACCTGAGCAGAGTGCTAGCTGAGCAGAGTGCTGGCTGAGCAGAGTGCTAGCTGAGCAGAGTGCAAGTTGATCAGAGTGCTAGCTGAGCAGAGTGCTAGATGAGCAGAATGCTATGTGAGCAAAGTGCTAGCTGAGCAGAGGTCTAGCTGAACAGAGTGCTAGGTGAACAGAGTGCTAGCTGAGCATAGCGCTAGCTGAAGAGAGTGATAGCTGAACAGAGTGCTAGGTGAGCAGAGTGCTAGGTGATCAGATTGCTAGCTGAGCAGAGCGCATGCTGAGCAGAGTCCTAGCTGAGCATAGTGCTAGGTGAGCAGAGTCCTAGCTGAGCAGAGGTCTAGCTGAGCATAGTGCTGGCTGAACAGAGACCTTGCTGAGCAGATTGCAGAGTAGACAGAGTGCTAGCTGAGCAGACTGCTACCTTAGCAGAGTGCTAGCTGAGCAGAGCGCTAGGTGAGCAGAATGCTAGGTGAGCAGAGTGCTAGCTGAGCAGAGTGCTAGCTGAGCAGACGTCTAGCTGAACAGAGTGCTAGCTGAGTGAGTTGTAGCTGAGCATAGCGCTAGCTGAACAGAGTGCTAGCTGAGCATAGCGCTAGCTGAGCATAGCGCTAGCTGAACAGAGTGCTTGCTGAGCAGAGTGCTAGCTGAGCAGAGTGCTTGCTGAGCAGAGTGCTAGGTGATCGGAGTGCTAGCTGAGCAGAGTGCTAGCTGAGCAGGGGTGCTAGCTGATCAGAGTGCTAGTTGAGCAGAGCGCTGGCTGAGCAGAGTGCTAGCTGAGTAGAGTGCTAGGTGAGGAGAGCGATAGCTGAGCAGAGAGCTAGCTGAGCAGAGTGCTAGTTGAGCAGAGCGCTACCTGAGCAGAGTTCTTGCTGAGCAGACGTCTAGCTGAACAGAGTGCTAGCTGAGCATAGCGCTAGCTGAACAGAATGCTAGCTGAGCATAGCGCTAGCTGAGGAGAGTGCTAGCTGAGTAGTCTGCTGGCTGAGCAGAGTGCTGGCTGAGCAGAGTGCTAGGTGAGTAGAGTGCTAGTTGAGCAGAGCAATACTTGAGCAGAGTGCTAGCTGAGTAGAGTGCTAGGTGAGCAGAGTGCTAGGTGAGGTGAGAGCTAGCTAGGCAGAGTGCTAGCTGAGCAGAGTGCTAGGTGAGCAGAGTGCTGGCTGAGCAGAGTGCTAGCTGAGCAGAGTGCTAGTTGATCAGAGTGCTAGCTGAGCAGAGTGCTAGCTGAGCAGACGTCTAGCTGAACAGAGTGCTAGCTGAGCATAGCGCTAGCTGAAGAGAGTGATAGCTGAACAGAGTGCTAGGTGATCAGATTGCTAGCTGAGCAGAGTGCTACCTGAGCAGAGCGCTTGCTGAGCAGAGTCCTAGCTGAGCAGAGTGCTAGGTGAGGAGAGCTCTAGCTGAGCAGAGTACTAGCTGAGCAGAGTGCTAGGTGAGCATAGTGCTAGCTGAGAAGAGCGCTGGCTGAGCAGAGTGCTAGGTGAGCATAGTGCTAGGTGAGCAGAGTGCTAGCTAGGCAGAGGTCTAGCTGAGCATAGTGCTGGCTGAACAGAGAGCTTGCTGAGCAGATTGCAGGGTGAGCAGAGTGCTACCTTAGCAGAGTGCTAGCTGAGCAGAGCGCTAGGTGAGCAGAGTGCTGGCTGAGCAGAGTGCTAGCTGAGCAGAGTGCTAGCTGAGCAGAGTGCTAGATGAGCAGAATGCTAGGTGAGCAGAGTGCTAGCTGAGCAGACGTCTAGCTGAACAGAGTGCTAGCTGAGCATAGCGCTAGCTGAACAGAGTGCTTGCTGAGCAGAGTGCTAGCTGAGCAGAGTGCTTGCTGAGCAGAGTGCTAGGTGATCAGAGTGCTAGCTGAGCAGAGTGCTAGCTGAGCAGGGGTGCTAGGTGATCAGAGTGCTAGTTGAGCAGAGTGCTAGCTGAGCAGGGTGCTAGCTGATCAGAGTGCTAGTTGAGCAGAGCGCTGGCTGAGCAGAGTGCTAGCTGAGCAGAGTGCTAGGTGAGGAGAGCGCTAGCTGAGCAGAGAGCTAGCTGAGCAGAGTGCTGGCTGACCAGAGTGCTAGTTGAGCAGAGCGCTACCTGAGCAGAGTGCTTGCTGAGAAGACGTCTAGCTGAACAGAGTGCTAGCTGAGTGAGTGCTAGCTGACCATAGCGCTAGCTGAACAGAATGCTAGCTGAGCAGAGTGCTAGCTGAGCAGAGTGCTAGCTGAGCAGAGCGCTACCTGAGCAGAGTGCTAGCTGAGCAGAGTGCTAGGTGAGCAGTGTGCTTGGTGAGGTGAGAGCTAGCTAGGCAGAGTGCTAGCTGAGCAGAGTGCTAGGTGAGCAGAGTGCTGGCTGAGCAGAGTGCTGCCTGAGCAGGGTGCTATTTGATCAGAGTGCTAGCTGAGCAGAGTGCTAGATGAGCAGAATGCTAGGTGAGCAGAGTGCTAGCTGAGCAGAGTGCTAGCTGAGCAGACGTCTAGCTGAACAGAGTGCTAGGTGAGCAGAGTGCTAGGTGATCAGATTGCTAGCTGAGCAGAGTGCTACATGAGCAGAGCGCTAGGTGAGCAGAGCGCTGGCTGATAAGAGTGCTAGCTGAGCAGAGCGCTGGCTGAGCAGAGTGCTGGTTGAGCAGAGTGCTAGCTGAGCATAGTGCTAGCTGAGCAGAGCGCTGGCTGAGCAGAGTGCTAGGTGAGAATAGTACTAGGTGAGCAGAGTGCTAGCTGAGCAGAGGTCTAGCTGAGCATAGTGCTGGCTGAAGAGAGAGCTTGCTGAGCAGATTGCAGGGTGAGAAGAGTGCTAGCTGAGCAGAGTGCTACCTGAGCAGAGTGCTAGCTGAGCAGAGCGCTAGGTGAGCAGAGTGCTGGCTGATCAGAGTGCTAGCTGAGCAGAGTGCTAGCTGAGCAGAGTGCTAGATGAGCAGAATGCTAGGTGAGCAGAGTGCTAGCTGAGCAGAGTGCTAGCTGAGCAGACGTCTAGCTGAACAGAGTGCTAGCTGAGCAGAGTGCTAGCTTGAGCATAGCGCTGGCTGAACAGAGTGCTAGCTGAGCATAGCGCTAGCTGAGCATAGCGCTAGCTGAACAGAGTGCTTGCTGAGCAGAGTGCTAGCTGATCAGAGTGCTAGCTGAGCAGAGTGCTAGCTGAGCAGGGTGCTAGCTGATCAGAGTGCTAGTTGCGCAGAGCTCTGGCTGAGCAGAGTGCTAGCCCAGTAGAGTGCTAGGTGAGGAGAGCGCTAGCTGAGCAGAGAGCTTGCTGATCAGAGTGCTAGCTGAGCAGAGTGATAGGTGAGGAGAGTGCTAGCTGAGCAGAGTCCTAGATGAGGAGAATGCTTCTAGAGCAGAGTGCTAGCTGAGCAGACGTCTAGCTGAACAGAGTGATAGCTGAGCATAGCGCTAGCTGTGTAGAGTGATAGCTGAACAGAGTGCTAGGTAAGCAGAGTGCTAGCTGAGCAGAGGTCTAGCTGAGCATAGTGCTGGCTGAGCAGAGTGCTTGCTGAGCAGAGTGTTTGCTGAGCAGAGTGCTAGCTGATCAGAGTGCTTTCTGAGCAGAGTGCTAGCTGAGCAGTCTGCTGGCTGAGCAGAGCGCTAGCTGAGCAGAGTGCTAGGTGAGCAGAGCGGTACGTGAGCAGAGTGTTGGGTGAGCAGAGTGCTGGTTGATCAGAGTGCTAGCTGAGCAGAGTGCTGGCTGAGCAGAGTGCTTGCTGAGCAGACGTCTACCTGAACAGAGTGCTAGCTGAGAGAGTGCTAGCTGAGCATAGCGCTAGCTGAACAGAGTGCTAGCTGAGCATAGCGCTAGTTGAGCAGAGTGCTTGCTGAGCAGAGTGCTAGCTGAGCAGAGTGCTAGATGAGCAGCCTGCTAGATGAGCAGAGTGCTAGCTGAGCAGAGTGCTAGCTGAGGAGAGTTCTAGTTGAGCATAGCGCTAGCTGAGCAGAGTGCTAGCTGAGCAGAGCGTTAGCTGAGTAGAGTGATAGCTGAGCAGATTGCTAGCTGAGCAGAGTGATAGGTGAGGAGAGCCCTAGCTGAGCAGAGTGCTAGATAAGCAGAATGCTAGGTGAGCAGACTGCTAGGTGATCAGAGTGCTAGCTGAGCAGACGTCTAGCTGAACAGAGTGCTAGCTGAACAGAGTGCTAGGTGAGCATAGCGCTAGCTGAATACAGTGCTAGTTGAGCAGAGCGGTAGATGAGCATAGTGCTAGCTGAGCAGAGTGCTAGGTGAGCAGAGTGTTGTGTGAGCAGAGTGCTGTCTGATCAGAGTGCTAGCTGAGCAGAGTGCTTGCTGAGCAGACGTCTAGCTGAACAGAGTGCTAGCTGAGTGAGTGCTAGCTGAGCATAGCGCTAGCTGAGCAGAGTGCTATCTGAGCAGAGTGCTAGCTGAGCAGAGTGCTAGCTGAGCAGACGGCTAGCTGAACAGAGTGCTAGCTGAACAGAGTGCTAGCTGAACAGAGAGCTAGTTGAGCAGAGTGTTGGTTGAGGAGAGTGCTGGCTGAGCAGAGTTTTGGCTGAGCAGAATGCTAGCTGAGCAGAGTGCTAGCTGAACAGATTGCTAGCTGAACAGAGAGCTAATTGAGCAGAGTGTTGGTTGAGGAGAGTGCTGGCTGAGCAGAGTTTTGGCTGAGCAGAATGCTAGCTGAGCAGAGTGCTTGCTGAGCAGAGTGCTAGGTGAGCAGAGCGCTACCTGAGCAGAGTGCTAGGTGATCAGATTGCTAGCTGAACAGAGTGCTAGCTGAACAGAGAGCTAGTTGAGCAGAGTGTTGGTTGAGGAGAGTGCTGGCTGAGCAGAGTTTTGGCTGAGCAGAATGCTAGCTGAGCAGAGTGCTTGCTGAGCAGAGTGCTAGCTGAGCAGAGCGCTACCTGAGCAGAGTGCTAGCTGAGCAGAGTGCTTGCTGAGCAGAGTGCTAGCTGAGCCGAGTGCTAGGTGAGGAGAGCGCTAGCTAGGCAGAGTCTTAGCTGAGCAGAGTGCTAGGTGAGCAGAGTGCTAGCTGAGCAGAGTGCTAGCTGAGCAGAGTGCTAGTTGATCAGAGTGCTAGCTGAGCAGAGTGCTAGCTGAGGAGAGTGCTAGCTGAGCAGCCTGCTAGATGAGCAGAGTGCTAGCTGAGCAGAGTGCTAGCTGAGCAGAGTGCTAGCTGAGCAGAGCGCTAGCTGAGTAGAGTGCTAGCTGAGCAGATTGCTAGCTGAGCAGAGTGATAGGTGAGGAGAGCGCTAGCTGAGCAGAGTGCTAGCTGAGCAGAGTGCTTGCTGAGCAGACGTCTAGCTGAACAGAGTGCTAGCTGAGTGAGTGCTAGCTGAGCATAGCGCTAGCTGAAGAGAGTGCTAGCTGAGCATAGCGCTAGCTGAGCAGAGTGCTAGCTGAGGAGAGTGCTTGCTGAACAGAGTGCTTGCTGAGCAGAGTTCTAGATGAGAAGAGTGCTAGGTGAGGAGAGCGCTAGCTAGGCAGAGTGCTAGCTGAGCAGAGTGCTAGGTGAGCAGAGTGCTGGCTGAGCAGAGTGCTAGCTGATCAGAGTGCTAGCTGAGCAGAGTGCTGGCTGATCACAGTGCTAGCTGATGAGAGTGCTACGTGAGGAGAGCGCTAGCTGAGCAGAGTGCTACCTGAGCAGCCTGCTAGATGAGCAGAGTGCTAGCTGAGCAGAGTGCTAGCTGAGCAGAGTGCTAGTTGAGCAGAGCGCTACCTGAGCAGAGTGCTAGCTGAGTAGAGTGCTAGGTGAGCAGAGTGCTAGGTGAGGTGAGAGCTAGCTAGGCAGAGTGCTAGCTGAGCAGAGTGCTAGGTGAGCAGAGTGCTGGCTGAGCAGAGTGCTGGCTGAGCAGAGTGCTATTTGATCAGAGTGCTAGCTGAGCAGAGTGCTAGATGAGCAGAATGCTAGGTGAGCAGAGTGCTAGCTGAGCAGAGTGCTAGCTGAGCAGACGTCTAGCTGAACAGAGTGCTAGGTGAGCAGAGTGCTAGGTGATCAGATTGCTAGCTGAGCAGAGTGCTACATGAGCAGAGCGCTAGGTGAGCAGAGCGCTGGCTGATAAGAGTGCTAGCTGAGCAGAGCGCTGGCTGAGCAGAGTGCTGGTTGAGCAGAGTGCTAGCTGAGCATAGTGCTAGCTGAGCAGAGCGCTGGCTGAGCAGAGTGCTAGGTGAGAATAGTACTAGGTGAGCAGAGTGCTAGCTGAGCAGAGGTCTAGCTGAGCATAGTGCTGGCTGAAGAGAGAGCTTGCTGAGCAGATTGCAGGGTGAGAAGAGTGCTAGCTGAGCAGAGTGCTACCTGAGCAGAGTGCTAGCTGCTGAGCAGAGCGCTAGGTGAGCAGAGTGCTGGCTGATCAGAGTGCTAGCTGAGCATAGTGCTAGCTGAGCAGAGTGCTAGATGAGCAGAATGCTAGGTGAGCAGAGTGCTAGCTGAGCAGAGTGCTAGCTGAGCAGACGTCTAGCTGAACAGAGTGCTAGCTGAGCAGAGTGCTAGCTGAGCATAGCGCTGGCTGAACAGAGTGCTAGCTGAGCATAGCGCTAGCTGAGCATAGCGCTAGCTGAACAGAGTGCTTGCTGAGCAGAGTGCTAGGTGATCAGAGTGCTAGCTGAGCAGAGTGCTAGCTGAGCAGGGTGCTAGCTGATCAGAGTGCTAGTTGCGCAGAGCTCTGGCTGAGCAGAGTGCTAGCCCAGTAGAGTGCTAGGTGAGGAGAGCGCTAGCTGAGCAGAGAGCTTGCTGAGCAGAGTGCTAGCTGAGCAGAGTGATAGGTGAGGAGAGTGCTAGCTGAGCAGAGTCCTAGATGAGGAGAATGCTACTAGAGCAGAGTGCTAGCTGAGCAGACGTCTAGCTGAACAGAGTGCTAGCTGAGCATAGCGCTAGCTGTGTAGAGTGATAGCTGAACAGAGTGCTAGGTGAGCAGAGTGCTAGCTGAGCAGAGGTCTAGCTGAGCATAGTGCTGGCTGAGCAGAGTGCTTGCTGAGCAGAGTGTTTGCTGAGCAGAGTGCTAGCTGATCAGAGTGCTTTCTGAGCAGAGTGCTAGCTGAGCAGTCTGCTGGCTGAGCAGAGCGCTAGCTGAGCAGAGTGCTAGGTGAGCAGAGCGGTACGTGAGCAGAGTGTTGGGTGAGCAGAGTGCTGGTTGATCAGAGTGCTAGCTGAGCAGAGTGCTGGCTGAGCAGAGTGCTTGCTGAGCAGACGTCTACCTGAACAGAGTGCTAGCTGAACAGAGTGCTAGCTGAGCATAGCGCTAGCTGAGCAGAGTGCTTGCTGAGCAGAGTGCTAGCTGAGCAGAGTGCTAGATGAGCAGCCCTGCTAGATGAGCAGAGTGCTAGCTGAGCAGAGTGCTAGCTGAGGAGAGTTCTAGTTGAGCATAGCGCTAGCTGAGCAGAGTGCTAGCTGAGCAGAGCGTTAGCTGAGTAGAGTGCTAGCTGAGCAGATTGCTAGCTGAGCAGAGTGATAGGTGAGGAGAGCCCTAGCTGAGCAGAGTGCTAGATAAGCAGAATGCTAGGTGAGCAGACTGCTAGGTGATCAGAGTGCTAGCTGAGCAGACGTCTAGCTGAACAGAGTGCTAGCTGAACAGAGTGCTAGGTGAGCATAGCGCTAGCTGAATACAGTGCTAGTTGAGCAGAGCGCTAGATGAGCAGAGTGTTGTGTGAGAGCAGAGTGCTGTCTGATCAGAGTGCTAGCTGAGCAGAGTGCTTGCTGAGCAGACGTCTAGCTGAACAGAGTGCTAGCTGAGTGAGTGCTAGCTGAGCATAGCGCTAGCTGAGCAGAGTGCTATCTGAGGAGAGTGCTTGCTGAGCAGAGTGCTTGCTGAGTAGACGTCTAGCTGAGCAGACTGCTTGCTGAGCAGAGTGCTAGGTGATCAGAGTGCTAGCTGAGCAGAGTGCTAGCTGAGCAGAGTGCTAGGTGAGGAGAGCGCTAGCTAGGCAGAGTGCTAGCTGAGCAGAGTGCTAGGTGAGCAGAGTGCTGGCTGAGCAGAGTGCTAGCTGAGCAGAGTGCTAGCTGAGCAGAGTGCTAGTTGATCAGAGTTCTAGCTGAGCAGAGAGCTAGGTGAGCATAGTGCTAGCTAAGAAGAGTGATAGCTGAGCAGAGTGCTGGCTGAGCAGAGTGCTAGCTGAGGAGAGTGCTAGTTGAGCAGAGCGCTAGCTGAGCAGAGTGCTAGCTGAGCACAGTGCTAGTTGAGCAGAGCGCTACCTGAGCAGAGTGCTAGCTGAGTAGAGTGCTAGGTGAGCAGAGTGCTAGGTGAGGTGAGAGCTAGCTAGGCAGAGTGCTAGCTGAGCAGAGAGCTTGCTGAGCAGATTGCAGGTGTGAGCAGAGTGCTAGCTGAGCAGAGTGCTACCTGAGCAGAGTGTTTGCTGAGGAGAGTGCTAGCTGAGCAGAGTGCTAGGTGAGCATAGCGCTAGCTGAATAGAGTGCTAGTAGAGCAGAGCGCTAGCTGAGCATAGTGCTAACTA
>JAVHSO010000168.1:0-60427 GCA_031468815.1 Morus bassanus | reverse complement strand
TGCTCAGCTAGCACTCTGCTCAGCCAGTGCTCTGCTCAGCTAGCGCTCTGCTCCGCCAGCACTCTGCTCAGCTAGCACTCTGCTCAGCCAGCACTCTTCTCAGCTAGCGCTCTCCTCAGCTAGCACTCTGCTCAGCTAGCGCTCTGCTCATACGTCACTCTGCTTAGCCAGCACTCTGCTCCGCCAGGCTCTCTGCTCAGCCAGCACTCTGTTCATCTAGCACTCTGCTCAGCCAGCACTCTGCTCGGCTAGCGCTCTGCTCAGCTAGCACTCTGCTCAGCCAGCACTCTGCTCAGCCAGCACTCTGCTCAGCTAGCACTCTGCTCAGCAAGCACTCTGCTCTGCTAGGACTCTGCTCAGCTAGCACTCTGCTCAGCTAGCGCTCTGCTCAGCAAGCACTCTGCTCAGCTAGCACTCTGCTCAGCTAGCGCTCTGCTCAGCTAGCGCTCTGCTCAGCCGTCACTCTGCTCAGCCAGCGCTCTGCTCAGCTAAAACTCTGCTCAATTAGCGCTCTGCTCAGCCAGCGCTCTGGTCAGCTAGCACTCTGCTCAGCTAGCACTCTGCTCATACGTCACTCTGCTCATCCAGCACTCTGCTCCGCCAGGCTCTCTGCTCAGCCAGCACTCTGTTCAGCTAGCACTCTGCTCAGCAAGCACTCGGCTCAGGTAGCGCTCTGATCAGCTAGCGCTCTGATCAGCAAGCACTCTGCTCAGCCAGCACTCTGCTCAGCAAGCACTCTGCTCAGCAAGCACACTAGTAAGGTAGCAATCTGCTCAGCTAGCACTCTGCTCAGCCAGCACTCTGCTCAGCTAGCACCCTTCTCAGCAAGCACTCTGCTCAGCAAGGACTCTGCTCAGCTAGCGCTCTGCTCAGCCGTCACTCTGCTCAGCCAGCGGTCTGCTCAGCCAGCGCTCTTCTCAGCCAGCAGTCTGCTCAGCCAGCACTCTGATCAGCTAGCACTCTGCTCAGCAAGCACACTTCTCAGCTAGCATTCTGCTCAGCTAGCGCTCTGCTCAGCTAGCACTCTGCTCAGCCAGCACTCTGCTCAGCTAGCACTCTGCTCAGCTAGCACTCTGCTCAGCAAGCGCTCTGCTCAGCTAGCGCTCTGCTCAGCCAGCACTCTGCTCAGCCACCGCTCTGCTCAGCGAGCACTCTGCTCAGCAAGCACTCTGCTCTCCAAGCACTCAGCTCAGCAAGCACTCTGCTCAGCCAGCGCTCTGCTCAGCCAGCGGTCTGCTCAGCTAGCACTCTGCTCAGCTAGCGCTCTTCTCAGCTAGCACTCTGCTCAGCCAGCCCTCTGCTCAGCTAGCGCTCTGCTCAGCAAGCACTCTGCTCAGCTACCGCTCTGCTCAGCTAGCGCTCTGCTCAGCCAGCGCTAATTTCAGCTAGCACTCTGCTAAGCCAGCACTCTGCTCAGCAAGCACTCTGCTCAGCTAGCGCTCTGCTCAGCCAGCGCTCTGCTCTGCCAGCACTCTGCTCAGCCAGATATCTGCTCAGCCAGCACTCTGCTCAGCTAGCACTCTGCTCAGCTAGCGCTCTGCTCAGCTATCACACTGCTCAGCTAGCGCTCTGCTCAGCCAGCACTCTGCTCAGCTAGCACTCTGCTCAACTAGCCCTCTGGTCAGCTATCACACTGCTCAGAGAGCGCTCTGCTCAGCCAGCATACTGCTCAGCTAGCACTCTGCTCAGCTAGCGCTCTGCTCAGCCAGCACTCTGCTCAGCCAGCACTCTGCTCAGCCAGCACTCTGCTCAGCCAGCACTCTGCTCAGCTAGCGCTCTGCTCATCTAGCACTCTGCCCAGCCAGCGCTCTGCTCAGCTAGCACTATGCTCAGCAAGCACTGTGATCAGCTAGCACTCTCTCAGCTAGCGCTCTGATCAGCCAGCACTCTGCTCAGCTAGCACTCTGCTCAGCTAGCGCTCTGCTCAGCTAGCACTCTGCCCAGCCAGCGCTCTGCTCAGCTAGCACTCTGCTCAGCCACCGCTCTGCTCAGCTAGCACTCTGCTCAGCCAGCACTCTGCTCAGCTAGCGCTCTGCTCAGCTAGCACTCTGCTCAGCTAGCGCTCTGCTCAGCCAGCGCTCTGCACACCTAGAACTCTGCTCAGCCAGCACTCTGCTCAGCCAGCACTCTGAAGAACCAGCGCTCTGCTCAGCTAGCGCTCTGCTCAGCAAGCACTCTGCTCAGCTAGCGCTCTGCTCAGCCAGAGCTCTGCTCAGCCAGCACTCTGCTCAGCTAGCACTCTGCTCAGCCAGCGCTCTGCTCAGCCAGCGGTCTGCTCAGCTAGCACTCTGCTCAGCTAGCGCTCTTCTCAGCTAGCACTCTGCTCAGCCAGCCCTCTCCTCAGCTAGCGCTCTGCTCAGCAAGCACTCTGCTCAGCTAGCGCTCTGCTCAGCTAGCGCTCTGCTCAGCCAGCGCTATTTTCAGCTAGCGCTCTGCTCAGCCAGCGCTCTGCTCAGCTAGCACTCTGCTCATCTAGCACTCTGCTCAGCAAGCACTCTGCTCAGCTAGCACTCTGCTCAGCCAGCGCTCTGCTCTGCCAGCACACTGCTCAGCTAGCGCGCTGCTCAGCCAGCACTCTGCTCAGCTAGCACTCTGCTCAGCTAGCGCTCTGCTCAGCTATCACACTGCTCAGCTAGCGCTCTGCTCAGCCAGCACTCTGCTCAGCTAGCTCTCTGGTCAGCTATCACACTGCTCAGAGAGCGCTCTGCTCAGCCAGCGGACTGCTCAGCTAACACTCTGCTCAGCTAGCGCTGTGCTCAGCCAGAACTCTGCTCAGCCGTCACTCTGATCAGCCAGCGCTCTGCTCAGCCAGCACTCTGCTCAGCTAGCACTCTGCTCAGCTAGCGCTCTGCTCAGCCACCAATCTGCTCAGCCAGCACTCTGCACAGATAGCTCTCTGTTCAGCTGGCGCTCTGCTCAGCTAGCACTCTGCTCAGCTAGAGCTCTGCTCAGCTAGCGATCTGCTCAGCCAGAACTCTGCTCAGCCAGCGCTCTGATCAGCCAGCGCTCTGATCAGCAAGCACTCTGCTCAGCCAGCACTCTGCTCAGCTAGCACTCTGCTAAGCAAGCACTCTGCTCAGCTAGCACTCTGCTCAGCCAGCACTCTGCTCAGCCAGCGCTCTGATCAGCTAGCGCTCTGATCAGCAAGCACTCTCCTCAGCTAGCACTCTGCTCAGCTAGCACTCTGCTCAGCTAGCACTCTGCTCAGCCAGCACTCTGCTCAGCAAGAACACTACTGAGGTAGCACTCTGCTCAGCTAGCGCTCTGCTCAGCCAGCACTCTGCTCAGCAAGCACTCTGCTCAGCCAGCACTCTGCTCAGCCGTCACTCTGCTCAGCCAGCGATCTGCTCAGCCAGCACTCTGATCAGCAAGCACTCTGCTCAGCTAGCACTCTGCTCAGCAAGCACTCTGCTCAGCAAGCACACTACTAAGGTTGCACTCTGCTCAGCAAGCACTCTGCTCAGCAAGCACTCTGCTCAGCAAGGACTCTGCTCAGCTAGCACTCTGCTCAGCCGTCACTCTGCTCAGCTAGCACTCTGCTCAGCCGTCACTCTGCTCAGCCAGCGCTCTGCTCAGCCAGCGCTCTGCTCAGCCAGCACTCTGCTCTGCAAGCACTCTGATCAGCTAGCACTCTGCTCAGCAAGCACACTGCTCAGCTAGCACTCTGCTCAGCCAGTGCTCTGCTCAGCAAGCACTCTGCTCAGCTAGCGCTCTGCTCAGCTAGCACTCTGCTCAGCCAGCACTCTGCTCAGCCAGAACTCTGCTCAGCCAGCACTCTGCTCAGCTAGCGCTCTGCTCAGCTACCGCTCTGCTCAGCCGTCACTCTGCTCAGCCAGCGCTCTGCTCAGCTAACACTCTGCTCAATTAGCGCTCTGCTCAGCCAGCGCTCTGGTCAGCTAGCACTCTGCTCAGCAAGCACTCTGCTCATACGTCACTCTACTCATCCAGCACTCTGCTCCGCCAGGCTCCCTGCTCAGCCTGCACTCTGTTCAGCTAGCACTCTGCTCAGCAAGCACTCGGCTCAGCCAGCGCTCTGCTCAGCTAGCGCTCTGATCAGCAAGCACTCTGCTCAGCCAGCACTCTGCTCAGCAAGCACTCTGCTCAGCAACCACACTAGTAAGGTAGCACTCTGCTCAGCTAGCACTCTGCTCAGCCAGCACTCTGCTCAGCTAGCACCCTTCTCAGCAAGCACTCTGCTCAGCCAGCACTCTGCTCAGCTAGCGCTCTGCTCAGCCGTCACTCTGCTCAGCCAGCGCTCTGCTCAGCCAGCGCACTTCTCAGCCAGCACTCTGCTCAGCCAGCACTCTGATCAGCTAGCACTCTGCTCAGCAAGCACACTGCTCAGCTAGCACTCTGCTCAGCTAGCGCTCTGCTCAGCTGGCACTCTGCTCAGCCAGCACTCAGCTCAGCTAGCACTATGCTCAGCTAGCACTCTGATCAGCAAGCACTCTGCTCATCTAGCGCTCTGCTCAGCCAGCACTCTGCTCAGCCACCGCTCTGCTCAGCTAGCACTCTGCTCAGCCACCGCTCTGTTCAGGTAGCGCTCTTCTCAGCCAGCACTCTGCTCAGCTAGCACTCTGCTCAGCCAGCACTCTGCTCAGCTAGCGCTCTCCTAAGCTAGCACTCTGCTCAGCTAGCACTCTGCTCATACGTCACTCTGCTCAGCCAGCATTCTGCTCCGCCAGGCTCTCTGCTCAGCCAGCACTCTGTTCAGCTAGCACTCTGCTCAGCAACCACTCTGCTCAGCTAGCGCTCTGCTCAGCTAGCGCTCTGCTCAGCCAGCACTCTGCTCAGACAGCGCTCTGCTCTTCTAGCACTCTTCTCAGCCAGCGCTCTGCTCAGCCAGCGCTCTTCTCAGCTAGCACTCTGCTCAGCTAGAACTCTGCTCAGCCAGCACTCTGCTCAGCCAGCACTCTGCTCACATAGCAGTCTGCTCAGGAAGCACACTGCTCAGTCAGAACTCTGCTCAGACATCGCTCTGCTCAGCTAGCACTCTGCTCAGCCAGCACTCTGCTCAGCAAGCACTCTGCTCAGCTAGCACTCTGCTCAGCAAGCACTCTGCTCAGCCAGCACTCTGCTCAGCTAGCACTCTGCTCAGCTAGCGCTCTGCTCAGCAAGCACTCTACTCAGCTAGCACTCTCCTCAGCAAGCACTCTGCTCAGCCAGCACTCTGCTCAGCCAGCACTCTGCTCAGCTAGCGCTCTGCTCAATTAGCGCTCTGCTCAGCCAGCGCTCTGCTCAGCTAGCGCTCTGCTCAGCTAGCACTCTGCTCAGCAAGCACTCTGCTCAGCCAGCGCTCTGCTCAGCAAGCGCTCTGCTCAGCTAGCACTCTACCCGGCTAACACTCTGCTCAGCCAGCACTCTGCTCAGCCAGCACTCTGCTCAGTCAGCGCTCTGCTCAGCTAGCACTCTGCTCAGCTAGCGCTCTGCTCAGCCAGCGCTCTGCTCAGCAAGCACTCTGCTCAGCTAGCACTCTGCTCAGCTAGCACTCTGCTCAGCCAGAAATCTGCTCACCTAGCGCTCTGCTCAGCCAGCACTCTACTCAGCCACCGCTCTGCTCAGCTAGCACTCTGCTCAGACACCGCTCTGTTCAGCTAGCGCACTTCTCAGCCAGCACTCTGCTCAGCTAGCACTCTGCTCAGCTAGCACTCTGCTCAGCTAGCGCTCTGCTCAGCTAGCACTCTGCCCAGCCAGCGCTCTGCTCAGCTAGCACTATGCTGAGCAAGCACTCTGCTCAGCCAGCGCTCTGTTCAGCTAGCACTCTGCTCAGCCAGAACTCTGCTCAGCCAGCGCTCTGCTCAGCCAGCACTCTGCTCAGCTAGCACTCTGCTCAGCTAGCGCTCTGCTCAGCTAGCACTCTGCCCAGCCAGCGCTCTGCTCAGCTAGCACTATGTTCAGCAAGC
This sequence comes from Morus bassanus, assembly GCA_031468815.1. NCBI lineage: Eukaryota > Metazoa > Chordata > Aves > Suliformes > Sulidae > Morus > Morus bassanus. Next base: position 54,524 of record JAVHSO010000168.1, on the reverse strand, counting down.
ACTCTGATCAGCTAGCAGTCTCTCAGCTAGCGCTCTGCTCAGCCAGCACTCTGCTCAGCTAGCACTCTGCCCAGCCAGCACTCTGCCCAGCAAGCACTCTGCTCAGCCAGCACTCTGCTCAGCTAGCGCTCTGCTCAGCTAGCACTCTGCCCAGCCAGCGCTCTGCTCAGCTAGCACTCTGCTCAGCCACAGCTCTGCTCAGCTAGCACTCTGCTCAGCCAGCACTCTGCTCAGCTAGCGCTCTGCTCAGCTAGCACTCTGCTCAGCTAGCGCTCTGCTCAGCCAGCGCTCTGCTCACCTAGAACTCTGCTCAGCCAGCACTCTGCTCAGCTAGCATTCTGAAGAACCAGCTCTCTGCTCAGCTAGAGCTCTGCTCAGCTAGCGCTCTGCTCTACCTAGAACTCTGCTCAGCCAGCACTCTGCTCAGCTAGCACTCTGAAGAACCAGCTCTCTGCTCAGCTAGCGCTCTGCTCAGCTAGCACTCTGCTCAGGCAGCACTCTGCTCAGCCAGTACGCTGCTCAGCTAGGACTCTGCTCAGCAAGCATTCTGCTCAGCCAGCACTCTGCTCAGCCACCGCTCTGCTCAGCCAGCACCGTGCTGAACCAGCACTCTGCTCAGGTAGCGCTCTACTCAGCCGTCACTCTGCTCAGCCAGCGCTCTGCTCAGCCAGCACTCTGCTCAGCAAGCACTCTGCTCAGCTAGCGCTCTGCTCAGCCAGAGCTCTGCTCAGCCAGCACTCTGCTCAGCTAGCACTCTGCTCAGCCAGCACTCTGCTCAGCTAGCACTCTGCTCAGCAAGCACTCTGCTCAGCAAGCACTCTGCTCAGCTAGCACTCTGCACAGCCAGCGCTCTGCTCAGCCAGCGGTCTGCTCAGCTAGCACTCTGCTCAGCTAGCGCTCTTCTCAGCTAGCACTCTGCTCAGCCAGCACTCTGCTCAGCTAGCGCTCTGCTCAGCAAGCACTCTGCTCAGCTATCGCTCTGCTCAGCTAGCGCTCTGCTCAGCCAGCGCTATTTTCAGCTAGCGCTCTGCTCAGCCAGCACTCTGCTCAGCTAGCGTTCTGCTCATCTAGCACTCTGCTCAGCAAGCACTCTGCTCAGCTAGCGCTCTGCTCAGCCAGCGCTCTGCTCTGCCAGCACACTGCTCAGCTAGCGCTCCGCTCAGCCAGCACTCTCCTCAGCTAGCACTCTGCTCAGCTAGCGCTCTGCTCAGCTATCACACTGCTCAGCTAGCGCTCTGCTCAGCCAGCACTCTGCTCAGCTAGCGCTCTGCTCAGCCAGCACTCTGCTCAGCAAGCACTCTGCTCAGCCAGCATTCTGCTCAGCCAGCGCTCTGCTCAGCCAGCACTCTGATCAGCAAGCACTCTGCTCAGCTAGCACTCTGCTCAGCAAGCACTCTGCTCAGCAAGCACACTACTAAGGTTGCACTCTGCTCAGCTAGCACTCTGCTCAGCCAGCGCTCTGCTCAGCTAGCGCTCTGCTCAGCAAGCACTCTGCTCAGCAAGGACTCTGCTCAGCTAGCGCTCTGCTCAGCCGTCACTCTGCTCAGCTAGCGCTCTGCTCAGCCAGCGCTCTGCTCAGCCAGCACTCTGCTCAGCTAGCACTCTGCTCAGCAAGCACTCTGCTCAGCTAGCACTCTGCTCAGCAAGCACTCTGCTCAGCAAGCACACTACTAAGGTTGCACTCTGCTCAGCTAGCACTCTGCTCAGCCAGCGCTCTGCTCAGCTATCGCTCTGCTCAGCAAGCACTCTGCTCAGCAAGGACTCTCCTCAGCTAGCGCTCTGCTCAGCCGTCACTCTGCTCAGCTAGTGCTCTGCTCAGCTAGCACTCTGCTCAGCCACCGCTCTGCTCAGCTAGCACTCTTCTCAGCTAGCACTCTTCTCAGCTAGCGCTCTGCTCAGCCAGCACTCTGCTCAGCTAGCACTCTGCTCAGCTAGCACACTGCCCAGCCAGCACTCTGCTCAGCAAGCACTCTGCTCAGCCAGCACTCTGCTCAGCTAGCGCTCTGCTCAGCCAGAGCTCTGCTCAGCCAGCACACTGCTCACCTAGCACTCTGCTCAGCTAGCACTCTCCTCAGTTAGCGCTCTGCTCAGCCAGCGCTCTGCTCAGCCAGCGCTCTGCTCAGCTAGCGCTCTGCTCAGCCAGCACTCTCCTCAGTTAGCGCTCTGCTCAGCTAGCGCTCTGCTCAGCTAGCACTCTGCTCAGCCAGCACTCTACTCAGCTAGGACTCTGCTCAGCTAGCGCTCTGCTCAGCCAGCACTCTGCTCAGCCAGCACTCTGCTCAGCAAGCATTCTGCTCAGCCAGCACTCTGCTCAGCCAGCACTCTGCTCAGCTAGCACTCTGCTCAGCAAGCACTCTGCTCTCCAAGCACTCTGCTCAGCTAGCACTCTGCTCAGCCAGCGCTCTGCTCAGCCAGCGGTCTGCTCAGCTAACACTCTGCTCAGCTAGCGCTCTTCTCAGCTAGCACTCTGCTCAGCCAGACCTCTGCTCAGCTAGCGCTCTGCTCAGCAAGCACTCTGCTCAGCTACCGCTCTGCTCAGCCAGCGCTCTGCTCTGCCAGCACACTGCTCAGCTAGCGCTCCGCTCAGCCAGCACTCTCCTCAGCTAGCACTCTGCTCAGCTAGCGCTCTGCTCAGCTATCACACTGCTCAGCTAGCGCTCTGCTCAGCCAGCACTCTGCTCAGCTAGCGCTCTGCTCAGCCAGCACTCTGCTCAGCAAGCACTCTGCTCAGCCAGCATTCTGCTCAGCCAGCGCTCTGCTCAGCCAGCACTCTGATCAGCAAGCACTCTGCTCAGCTAGCACTCTGCTCAGCAAGCACTCTGCTCAGCAAGCACACTACTAAGGTTGCACTCTGCTCAGCTAGCACTCTGCTCAGCCAGCGCTCTGCTCAGCTAGCGCTCTGCTCAGCAAGCACTCTGCTCAGCAAGGACTCTGCTCAGCTAGCGCTCTGCTCAGCCGTCACTCTGCTCAGCTAGCGCTCTGCTCAGCCAGCGCTCTGCTCAGCCAGCACTCTGCTCAGCTAGCACTCTGCTCAGCAAGCACTCTGCTCAGCTAGCACTCTGCTCAGCAAGCACTCTGCTCAGCAAGCACACTACTAAGGTTGCACTCTGCTCAGCTAGCACTCTGCTCAGCCAGCGCTCTGCTCAGCTATCGCTCTGCTCAGCAAGCACTCTGCTCAGCAAGGACTCTGCTCAGCTAGCGCTCTGCTCAGCCGTCACTCTGCTCAGCTAGTGCTCTGCTCAGCTAGCACTCTGCTCAGCCACCGCTCTGCTCAGCTAGCACTCTTCTCAGCTAGCACTCTTCTCAGCTAGCGCTCTGCTCAGCCAGCACTCTGCTCAGCTAGCACTCTGCTCAGCTAGCACACTGCCCAGCCAGCACTCTGCTCAGCAAGCACTCTGCTCAGCCAGCACTCTGCTCAGCTAGCGCTCTGCTCAGCCAGAGCTCTGCTCAGCCAGCGCTCTGCTCAGCTAGCACTCTGCTCAGCAAGCACTCTGCTCAGCCAGCACACTGCTCACCTAGCACTCTGCTCAGCTAGCACTCTCCTCAGTTAGCGCTCTGCTCAGCCAGCGCTCTGCTCAGCCAGCGCTCTGCTCAGCTAGCGCTCTGCTCAGCCAGCACTCTCCTCAGTTAGCGCTCTGCTCAGCTAGCGCTCTGCTCAGCTAGCACTCTGCTCAGCCAGCACTCTACTCAGCTAGGACTCTGCTCAGCTAGCGCTCTGCTCAGCCAGCACTCTGCTCAGCCAGCACTCTGCTCAGCAAGCATTCTGCTCAGCCAGCACTCTGCTCAGCCAGCACTCTGCTCAGCTAGCACTCTGCTCAGCAAGCACTCTGCTCTCCAAGCACTCTGCTCAGCTAGCACTCTGCTCAGCCAGCGCTCTGCTCAGCCAGCGGTCTGCTCAGCTAACACTCTGCTCAGCTAGCGCTCTTCTCAGCTAGCACTCTGCTCAGCCAGACCTCTGCTCAGCTAGCGCTCTGCTCAGCAAGCACTCTGCTCAGCTACCGCTCTGCTCAGCTAGCGCTCTGCTCAGCCAGCGCTATTTTCAGCTAGCGCTCTGCTCAGCCAGCACTCTGCTCAGCTAGCGCTCTGCTCATCTAGCACTCTGCTCAGCAAGCACTCTGCTCAGCTAGCGCTCTGCTCAGCCAGCGCTCTGCTCTGCCAGCACTCTGCTCATCTAGCACTCTGCTCAGCTAGCACTCTGCTCAGCCAGCACTCTGCTCAGCTAGCGCTCTGCTCAGCTATCACACTGCTCAGCTAGCGCTCTGCTCAGCCAGCACTCTGCTCAGCTAGCACTCTGCTCAACTAGCCCTCTGGTCAGCTATCACACTGCTCAGAGAGCGCTCTGCTCAGCCAGCACTCTGCTCAGCTAGCACTCTGCTCAGCTAGCGCTGTGCTCAGCCAGCACTCTGCTCAGCCAGCACTCTGCTCAGCCAGCACTCTGCTCAGCCAGCGCTCTGCTCAGCCAGCACTCTGCTCAGCTAGCACTCTGCTCAGCTAGCGCTCTGCTCATCTAGCACTCTGCCCAGCCAGCGCTCTGCTCAGCTAGCACTATGCTCAGCAAGCACTGTGATCAGCTAGCACTCTCTCAGCTAGCGCTCTGATCAGCCAGCACTCTGCTCAGCTAGCACTCTGCTCAGCTAGCGCTCTGCTCAGCTAGCACTCTGCCCAGCCAGCGCTCTGCTCAGCTAGCACTCTGCTCAGCCACCGCTCTGCTCAGCTAGCACTCTGCTCAGCCAGCACTCTGCTCAGCTAGCGCTCTGCTCAGCTAGCACTCTGCTCAGCTAGCGCTCTGCTCAGCCAGCGCTCTGCACACCTAGAACTCTGCTCAGCCAGCACTCTGCTCAGCCAGCACTCTGAAGAACCAGCGCTCTGCTCAGCTAGCGCTCTGCTCAGCTAGCACTCTGCTCAGCCAGCACTCTGCTCAGCCAGTACTCTGCTCAGCTAGGACTCTGCTCAGCAAGCATTCTGCTCAGCCAGCGCTCTGCTCAGCCAGCACTCTGCTCAGACAGCACCGTGCTTAACCAGCACTCTGCTCAGGTAGCGCTCTGCTCAGCCGTCACTCTGCTCAGCCAGCGCTCTGCTCAGCCAGCACTCTGCTCAGCAAGCACTCTGCTCAGCTAGCGCTCTGCTCAGCCAGAGCTCTGCTCAGCCAGCACTCTGCTCAGCTAGCACTCTGCTCAGCCAGCGCTCTGCTCAGCCAGCGGTCTGCTCAGCTAGCACTCTGCTCAGCTAGCGCTCTTCTCAGCTAGCACTCTGCTCAGCCAGCCCTCTGCTCAGCTAGCGCTCTGCTCAGCAAGCACTCTGCTCAGCTAGCGCTCTGCTCAGCTAGCGCTCTACTCAGCCAGCGCTATTTTCAGCTAGCGCTCTGCTCAGCCAGCGCTCTGCTCAGCTAGCTCTCTGCTCATCTAGCACTCTGCTCAGCAAGCACTCTGCTCAGCTAGCACTCTGCTCAGCCAGCGCTCTGCTCTGCCAGCACACTGCTCAGCTAGCGCTCTGCTCAGCCAGCACTCTGCTCAGCTAGCACTCTGCTCAGCTAGCGATCTGCTCAGCTATCACACTGCTCAGATAGCGCTCTGCTCAGCCAGCACTCTGCTCAGCTAGCTCTCTGGTCAGCTATCACACTGCTCAGAGAGCGCTCTGCTCAGCCAGCGGACTGCTCAGCTAACACTCTGCTCAGCTAGCGCTGTGCTCAGCCAGAACTCTGCTCAGCCGTCACTCTGCTCAGCCAGCGCTCTGCTCAGCCAGCACTCTGCTCAGCTAGCACTCTGCTCAGCTAGCGCTCTGCTCAGCCAACAATCTGCTCAGCCAGCACTCTGCACAGATAGCTCTCTGTTCAGCTGGCGCTCTGCTCAGCTAGCACTCTGCTCAGCTAGAGCTCTGCTCAGCTAGCGATCTGCTCAGCCAGAACTCTGCTCAGCCAGCGCTCTGATCAGCCAGCGCTCTGATCAGCAAGCACTCTGCTCAGCCAGCGCTCTGCTCAGCTAGCACTCTGCTAAGCAAGCACTCTGCTCAGCTAGCACTCTGCTCAGCCAGCACTCTGCTCAGCCAGCACTCTGCTCAGCCGTCACTCTGCTCAGCCAGCGCTCTGATCAGCTAGCGTTCTGATCAGCAAGCACTCTCTTCAGCTAGCACTCTGCTCAGCTAGCACTCTGCTCAGCCAGCACTCTGCTCAGCAAGAACACTACTGAGGTAGCACTCTGCTCAGCTAGCGCTCTGCTCAGCCAGCACTCTGCTCAGCAAGCACTCTGCTCAGCCAGCACTCTGCTCAGCAAGCACTCTGCTCATACGTCACTCTACTCATCCAGCACTCTGCTCCGCCAGGCTCCCTGCTCAGCCTGCACTCTGTTCAGCTAGCACTCTGCTCAGCAAGCACTCTGCTCAGCCAGCGCTCTGCTCAGCTAGCACTCTGATCAGCAAGCACTCTGCTCAGCCAGCGCTCTGCTCAGCTAGCACTCTGCTCAGCCAGCACTCTGCTCAGCTAGCGCTCTGCTCAGCCGTCACTCTGCTCAGCCAGCGCTCTGCTCAGCCAGCGCTCTTCTCAGGCAGCACTCTGCTCAGCCAGCACTCTGATCAGCTAGCACTCTGCTCAGCAAGCACACTGCTCAGCTAGCACTCTGCTCAGCTACCGCTCTGCTCAGCTGGCACTCTGCTCAGCCAGCACTCTGCTCAGCTAGCACTCTGCTCAGCTAGCACTCTGCTCAGCAAGCACTCTGCTCATCTAGCGCTCTGCTCAGCCAGCACTCTGCTCAGCCACCGCTCTGCTCAGCTAGCACTCTGCTCAGCCACCGCTCTGTTCAGGTAGCGCTCTTCTCAGCCAGCACTCTGCTCAGCTAGCACTCTGCTCAGCCAGCACTCTGCTCAGCTAGCGCTCTCCTAAGCTAGCGCTCTGCTCAGCCAGCACTCTGCTCAGACAGTGCTCTGCTCTTCTAGCACTCTTCTCAGCCAGCGCTCTGCTCAGCCAGCGCTCTTCTCAGCTAGCACTCTGCTCAGCTAGCACTCTGCTCATCCAGCACTCTGCTCAGCCAGCACTCTGCTCACATAGCAGTCTGCTCAGGAAGCACACTGCTCAGTCAGAACTCTGCTCAGACATCGCTCTGCTCAGCTAGCACTCTGCTCAGCCAGCACTCTGCTCAGCCAGCACTCTGCTCAGCAAGCACTCTGCTCAGCTAGGACTCTGCTCAGCTAGCACTCTGCTCAGCTAGCGCTCTGCTCAGCTAGCACTCTACTCAGCTAGCACTCTCCTCAGCAAGCACTCTGCTCAGCCAGCACTCTGCTCAGCCAGCACTCTGCTCAGCTAGCGCTCTGCTCAATTAGCGCTCTGCTCAGCCAGCGCTCTGCTCAGCTAGCGCTCTGCTCAGCTAGCACTCTGCTCAGCAAGCACTCTGCTCAGCCAGCGCTCTGCTCAGCAAGCGCTCTGCTCAGCTAGCACTCTGCCCAGCTAACACTCTGCTCAGCCAGCACTCTGCTCAGCCAGCACTCTGCTCAGTCAGCGCTCTGCTCAGCTAGCACTCTGCTCAGCTAGCGCTCTGCTCAGCCAGCGCTCTGCTCAGCAAGCACTCTGCTCAGCTAGCACTCTGCTCAGCTAGCACTCTGCTCAGCCAGAAATCTGCTCACCTAGCACTCTGCTCAGCTAGCGCTCTGCTCAGCTAGCGCTCTGCTCATCTAGCACTCTGCTCAGCAAGCACTCTGCCTATACGTCACTCTGCTCATCCAGCACTCTGCTCCGCCAGGCTCTCTGCTCAGCCAGCACTCTGTTCAGCTAGCACTCTGCTCAGCAAGCACTCGGCTCAGGTAGCGCTCTGATCAGCTAGCGCCCTGATCAGCTAGCACTCTGCTCAGCCAGCACTCTCTTCAGCTAGCACTCTGCTCAGCAAGCACTCGGCTCAGGTAGCGCTCTGATCAGCTAGCGCCCTGATCAGCTAGCACTCTGCTCAGCCAGCACTCTGCCCAGCCAGCACTCTACTCAGCTAGCACTCTGCTCAGCCAGCGCTCTGCTCAGCTAGCACTCTGCTCAGCCAGCACTCTGCTCAGCCAGCACTCTGCTCAGCTAGCACTCTGCTCACATAGACCTCTGCTCAGCAAGCACTCTGCTCAGTCAGCGCTCTGCTCAGCTAGCGCTCTGCTCAGCTAGCGCTCTCTGCCCAGCCAGCACTCTGCTCAGCAAGCACTCTGCTCCGCCAGCACTCTGCTCAGCCAGCACTCTGCTCAGCAAGCACTCTGCTCAGCCAGCACTCTGCTCAGCCAGAACTCTGCTCAGCTAGCGCTCTGCTCAGCCAGCACTCTGCTCAGCTAGCACTCTGCTCAGCAAGCACTCTGCTCAGCCAGCACTCTGCTCAGCTAGCACTCTGCTCAGCAAGCACTCTGCTCAGCTAGCACTCTGCGGAGCCAGCACTCTGCTCAGCTAGCGCTCTGCTCAGCTATCGCTCTGCTCAGCTAGCATTCTGCTCAGCTAGCGCTCTGCTCAGCTAGCACTCTTCTCAGCAAGCACTCTGCTCAGCCAGCACTCTGCTCACCTAGCACTCTGCTCAGCTAGCACTCTGCTCAGCCAGCGCTCTGCTCAGCCGTCACTCTGCTCAGCCAGCGCTCTGATCACCAAGCACTCTGCTCAGCTAGCGCTCTTCTCAGCTAGCACTCTGCTCAGCCAGCACTCTGCTCATGCGTCACTCTGCTCAGCCAGCACTCTGCTCAGCCAGCACTCTGCTCACATAGCACTCTGCCCAGCAATCGCTCTGCTCAGCTAGCACTCTGCTTAGCCAGAACTCTGCTCAGCAAGCACTCTCCTCAGCAAGCACTCTGCTCAGCAAGCACTCTGCTCAGCCAGCACTCTGCTCAGATAGCACTCTGCTCAGCCAGCACTCTGCTCAGCTAGCACTCTGCTCAGCTAGCGCTCTGCTCAGCTAGCACACTGCTCAGATAGCGCTCTGCTCAGCCAGCGCTCTCCTCAGCTAGCACTCTGCTCCGCTAGCACTCTGCTCAGCTAGCGCACTGCTCAGCCAACAGTCTGCTCAGCTAGCACTCTGCTCAGCCGTCACTCTGCTCAGCCATCACTCTGATCAGCCAGCACTCTGCTCAGCTAGCACTCTGCTCAGCCACCACTCTGCTCAGCCAGCACTCTGCACAGCTAGCGCTCTGCTCAGCTAGCGATCTGCTCAGCTAACACTCTGCTCAGCTAGAGCTCTGCTCAGCTAGCGCTCTGCTCAGCCGTCACTCTGCTCATACGTCACTCTGCTCAGCCAGCACTCTGCTCGTCTAGCACTCTCCTCAGCCAGCGCTCTTCTCAGCCAGCGCTCTTCTCAGCTAGCACTCTGCTCAGCTAGCACTCTGCTCACATAGCACTCTGCTCAGCTAGCACTCTGCTCAGCTAGCGCTCTGCTCAGCTAGCACTCTGCTCAGCTAGCACTCTGCTCAGCTAGCACTCTGCTCAGCAATCACTCTGCTCAGCCAGCGCTCTGCTCAGCTAGAATTCTGCTCAGCTAGCGCTCTGCTCAGCTAGCACTCTGCTCAGCTAGCACTCTGCTCAGCTAGCACTCTGCTCAGCTAGCGCTCTGCTCAGCTAGCACTCATGCTCAGCTAGCGCTCTGCTCAGCCAGCGCTCTGCTCAGCTAGCACTCTGCTCAGCTAACACTCTGCTCAGCTAGCACTCTGCTCAGCCAGCACTCTGCTCAGCCACCGCTCTGCTCAGCCAGCACTCTGCTCAGCTAGCGCTCTGCTCAGCTAGCGCTCTGCTCCGCCAGCACTCTGCTCAGCTAGCACTCTGCCCAGCCAGCACTCTCCTCAGCTAGCACTCTGCTCAGCCAGCGCTCTGCTCAGCCAGCACTCTGCTCAGCTAGCACTCTGCTCAGCTAGCACTCTGCTCAGCCAGCGCTCTGCTCAGCTAGCACTCTGCTCAGCAAGCACTCTGCTCAGCCAGCACTCTGCTCAGCCAGCACTCTGCTCACATAGACCTATGCTCAGCAAGCACTCTGCTCAGTCAGCGCTCTGCTCAGCTAGCACTCTGCTCAGCTAGCGCTCTGCCCAGCCAGCACTCTGCTCAGCAAGCACTCTGCTCCGCCAGCACTCTGCTCAGCCAGCACTCTGCTCAGCAAGCACTCTGCTCAGCCAGCACTCTGCTCAGCCGTCACTCTGCTCAGCCAGCGCTCTGCTCAGCCAGCACTCTGATCAGCAAGCACTCTGCTCAGCTAGCACTCTGCTCAGCAAGCACTCTGCTCAGCAAGCACACTACTAAGGTTGCACTCTGCTCAGCAAGCACTCTGCTCAGCAAGGACTCTGCTCAGCTAGCGCTCTCCTCAGCTAGCACTCTGCTCAGCCAGCGCTCTGCTCAGCCAGCGCTCTGCTCAGCCAGCACTCTGCTCAGCAAGCACTCTGATCAGCTAGCACTCTGCTCAGCAAGCACACTGCTCAGCTAGCACTCTGCTCAGCCAGTGCTCTGCTCAGCAAGCACTCTGCTCAGCTAGCGCTCTGCTCAGCTAGCACTCTGCTCAGCCAGCACTCTGCTCAGCCAGAACTCTGCTCAGCCAGCACTCTGCTCAGCTAGCGCTCTGCTCAGCTACCGCTCTGCTCAGCCGTCACTCTGCTCAGCCAGCGCTCTGCTCAGCTAACACTCTGCTCAATTAGCGCTCTGCTCAGCCAGCGCTCTGGTCAGCTAGCACTCTGCTCAGCAAGCACTCTGCTCATACGTCACTCTACTCATCCAGCACTCTGCTCCGCCAGGCTCCCTGCTCAGCCTGCACTCTGTTCAGCTAGCACTCTGCTCAGCAAGCACTCGGCTCAGGTAGCGCTCTGCTCAGCTAGCGCTCTGATCAGCAAGCACTCTGCTCAGCCAGCACTCTGCTCAGCAAGCACTCTGCTCAGCAAGCACACTAGTAAGGTAGCACTCTGCTCAGCTAGCACTCTGCTCAGCCAGCACTCTGCTCAGCTAGCACCCTTCTCAGCAAGCACTCTGCTCAGCTAGCGCTCTGCTCAGCTATCGCTCTGCTCAGCTAGCATTCTGCTCAGCTAGCGCTCTGCTCAGCTAGCACTCTTCTCAGCAAGCACTCTGCTCAGCCAGCACTCTGCTCACCTAGCACTCTGCTCAGCTAGCACTCTGCTCAGCCAGCGCTCTGCTCAGCCGTCACTCTGCTCAGCCAGCGCTCTGATCACCAAGCACTCTGCTCAGCTAGCGCTCTTCTCAGCTAGCACTCTGCTCAGCCAGCACTCTGCTCATGCGTCACTCTGCTCAGCCAGCACTCTGCTCAGCCAGCACTCTGCTCACATAGCACTCTGCCCAGCAATCGCTCTGCTCAGCTAGCACTCTGCTTAGCCAGAACTCTGCTCAGCAAGCACTCTCCTCAGCAAGCACTCTGCTCAGCAAGCACTCTGCTCAGCCAGCACTCTGCTCAGATAGCACTCTGCTCAGCCAGCACTCTGCTCAGCTAGCACTCTGCTCAGCTAGCGCTCTGCTCAGCTAGCACACTGCTCAGATAGCGCTCTGCTCAGCCAGCGCTCTCCTCAGCTAGCACTCTGCTCCGCTAGCACTCTGCTCAGCTAGCGCACTGCTCAGCCAACAGTCTGCTCAGCTAGCACTCTGCTCAGCCGTCACTCTGCTCAGCCATCACTCTGATCAGCCAGCACTCTGCTCAGCTAGCACTCTGCTCAGCCACCACTCTGCTCAGCCAGCACTCTGCACAGCTAGCGCTCTGCTCAGCTAGCGATCTGCTCAGCTAACACTCTGCTCAGCTAGAGCTCTGCTCAGCTAGCGCTCTGCTCAGCCGTCACTCTGCTCATACGTCACTCTGCTCAGCCAGCACTCTGCTCGTCTAGCACTCTCCTCAGCCAGCGCTCTTCTCAGCCAGCGCTCTTCTCAGCTAGCACTCTGCTCAGCTAGCACTCTGCTCACATAGCACTCTGCTCAGCTAGCACTCTGCTCAGCTAGCGCTCTGCTCAGCTAGCACTCTGCTCAGCTAGCACTCTGCTCAGCTAGCACTCTGCTCAGCAATCACTCTGCTCAGCCAGCGCTCTGCTCAGCTAGAATTCTGCTCAGCTAGCGCTCTGCTCAGCTAGCACTCTGCTCAGCTAGCACTCTGCTCAGCTAGCACTCTGCTCAGCTAGCGCTCTGCTCAGCTAGCACTCATGCTCAGCTAGCGCTCTGCTCAGCCAGCGCTCTGCTCAGCTAGCACTCTGCTCAGCTAACACTCTGCTCAGCTAGCACTCTGCTCAGCCAGCACTCTGCTCAGCCACCGCTCTGCTCAGCCAGCACTCTGCTCAGCTAGCGCTCTGCTCAGCTAGCGCTCTGCTCCGCCAGCACTCTGCTCAGCTAGCACTCTGCCCAGCCAGCACTCTCCTCAGCTAGCACTCTGCTCAGCCAGCGCTCTGCTCAGCCAGCACTCTGCTCAGCTAGCACTCTGCTCAGCTAGCACTCTGCTCAGCCAGCGCTCTGCTCAGCTAGCACTCTGCTCAGCAAGCACTCTGCTCAGCCAGCACTCTGCTCAGCCAGCACTCTGCTCACATAGACCTATGCTCAGCAAGCACTCTGCTCAGTCAGCGCTCTGCTCAGCTAGCACTCTGCTCAGCTAGCGCTCTGCCCAGCCAGCACTCTGCTCAGCAAGCACTCTGCTCCGCCAGCACTCTGCTCAGCCAGCACTCTGCTCAGCAAGCACTCTGCTCAGCCAGCACTCTGCTCAGCCGTCACTCTGCTCAGCCAGCGCTCTGCTCAGCCAGCACTCTGATCAGCAAGCACTCTGCTCAGCTAGCACTCTGCTCAGCAAGCACTCTGCTCAGCAAGCACACTACTAAGGTTGCACTCTGCTCAGCAAGCACTCTGCTCAGCAAGGACTCTGCTCAGCTAGCGCTCTCCTCAGCTAGCACTCTGCTCAGCCAGCGCTCTGCTCAGCCAGCGCTCTGCTCAGCCAGCACTCTGCTCAGCAAGCACTCTGATCAGCTAGCACTCTGCTCAGCAAGCACACTGCTCAGCTAGCACTCTGCTCAGCCAGTGCTCTGCTCAGCAAGCACTCTGCTCAGCTAGCGCTCTGCTCAGCTAGCACTCTGCTCAGCCAGCACTCTGCTCAGCCAGAACTCTGCTCAGCCAGCACTCTGCTCAGCTAGCGCTCTGCTCAGCTACCGCTCTGCTCAGCCGTCACTCTGCTCAGCCAGCGCTCTGCTCAGCTAACACTCTGCTCAATTAGCGCTCTGCTCAGCCAGCGCTCTGGTCAGCTAGCACTCTGCTCAGCAAGCACTCTGCTCATACGTCACTCTACTCATCCAGCACTCTGCTCCGCCAGGCTCCCTGCTCAGCCTGCACTCTGTTCAGCTAGCACTCTGCTCAGCAAGCACTCGGCTCAGGTAGCGCTCTGCTCAGCTAGCGCTCTGATCAGCAAGCACTCTGCTCAGCCAGCACTCTGCTCAGCAAGCACTCTGCTCAGCAAGCACACTAGTAGGTAGCACTCTGCTCAGCTAGCACTCTGCTCAGCCAGCACTCTGCTCAGCTAGCACCCTTCTCAGCAAGCACTCTGCTCAGCCAGCACTCTGCTCAGCTAGCGCTCTGCTCAGCCGTCACTCTGCTCAGCCAGCGGTCTGCTCAGCCAGCGCTCTTCTCAGGCAGCACTCTGCTCAGCCAGCACTCTGATCAGCTAGCACTCTGCTCAGCAAGCACACTGCTCAGCTAGCACTCTGCTCAGCTAGCGCTCTGCTCAGCTGGCACTCTGCTCAGCCAGCACTCTGCTCAGCTAGCACTCTGCTCAGCTAGCACTCTGCTCAGCAAGCACTCTGCTCATCTAGCGCTCTGCTCAGCCAGCACTCTGCTCATCTAGCACTCTGCTCAGCAAGCACTCTGCTCAGCTAGCGCTCTGCTCAGCCAGCGCTCTTCTCAGCCAGCACTCTGCTCAGCTAGCACTCTGCTCAGCCAGCACTCTGCTCAGCTAGCGCTCTCCTAAGCTAGCACTCTGCTCAGCTAGCACTCTGCTCATACGTCACTCTGCTCAGCCAGCACTCTGCTCCGCCAGGCTCTCTGCTCAGCCAGCACTCTGTTCAGCTAGCACTCTGCTCAGCAACCCACTCTGCTCAGCTAGCGCTCTGCTCAGCTAGCGCTCTGCTCAGCCAGCACTCTGCTCAGACAGCGCTCTGCTCTTCTAGCACTCTTCTCAGCCAGCGCTCTGCTCAGCCAGCGCTCTTCTCAGCTAGCACTCTGCTCAGCTAGCACTCTGCTCAGCCAGCACTCTGCTCAGCCAGCACTCTGCTCACATAGCAGTCTGCTCAGGAAGCACACTGCTCAGTCAGAACTCTGCTCAGACATCGCTCTGCTCAGCTAGCACTCTGCTCAGCCAGCACTCTGCTCAGCCAGCACTCTGCTCAGCTAGCACTCTGCTCAGCAAGCACTCTGCTCAGCTAGGACTCTGCTCAGCTAGCACTCTGATCAGCCAGTGCTCTGCTCAGCAAGCACTCTGCTCAGCTAGCGCTCTGCTCAGCTAGCACTCTGCTCAGCCAGCACTCTGCTCAGCCAGAACTCTGCTCAGACATCGCTCTGCTCAGCTAGCACTCTGCTCAGCCAGCACTCTGCTCAGCCAGCACTCTGCTCAGCTAGCACTCTGCTCAGCAAGCACTCTGCTCAGCTAGGACTCTGCTCAGCTAGCACTCTGATCAGCCAGTGCTCTGCTCAGCAAGCACTCTGCTCAGCTAGCGCTCTGCTCAGCTAACACTCTGCTCAATTAGCGCTCTGCTCAGCCAGCGCTCTGGTCAGCTAGCACTCTGCTCAGCAAGCACTCTGCTCATACGTCACTCTACTCATCCAGCACTCTGCTCCGCCAGGCTCCCTGCTCAGCCTGCACTCTGTTCAGCTAGCACTCTGCTCAGCAAGCACTCGGCTCAGGTAGCGCTCTGCTCAGCTAGCGCTCTGCTCAGCAAGCACACTAGTAAGGTAGCACTCTGCTCAGCTAGCACTCTGCTCAGCCAGCACTCTGCTCAGCTAGCACCCTTCTCAGCAAGCACTCTGGTCAGCCAGCACTCTGCTCAGCTAGCGCTCTGCTCAGCCGTCACTCTGCTCAGCCAGCGCTCTGCTCAGCCAGCGCTCTTCTCAGCCAGCACTCTGCTCAGCCAGCACTCTGATCAGCTAGCACTCTGCTCAGCAAGCACACTGCTCAGCTAGCACTCTGCTCAGCTAGCGCTCTGCTCAGCTGGCACTCTGCTCAGCCAGCACTCTGCTCAGCTAGCACTCTGCTCAGCTAGCACTCTGCTCAGCAAGCACTCTGCTCATCTAGCGCTCTGCTCAGCCAGCACTCTCCTCAGCCACCGCTCTGCTCAGCTAGCACTCTGCTCAGCCACCGCTCTGTTCAGGTAGCGCTCTTCTCAGCCAGCACTCTGCTCAGCTAGCACTCTGCTCAGCCAGCACTCTGCTCAGCTAGCGCTCTCCCTAAGCTAGCACTCTGCTCAGCTAGCACTCTGCTCATACGTCACTCTGCTCAGCCAGCACTCTGCTCCGCCAGGCTCTCTGCTCAGCCAGCACTCTGTTCAGCTAGCACTCTGCTCAGCAACCACTCTGCTCAGCTAGCGCTCTGCTCAGCTAGCGCTCTGCTCAGCCAGCACTCTGCTCAGACAGCGCTCTGCTCTTCTAGCACTCTTCTCAGCCAGCGCTCTGCTCAGCCAGCGCTCTTCTCAGCTAGCACTCTGCTCAGCTAGCACTCTGCTCAGCCAGCACTCTGCTCAGCCAGCACTCTGCTCACATAGCAGTCTGCTCAGGAAGCACACTGCTCAGTCAGAACTCTGCTCAGACATCGCTCTGCTCAGCTAGCACTCTGCTCAGCCAGCACTCTGCTCAGCCAGCACTCTGCTCAGCTAGCACTCTGCTCAGCAAGCACTCTGCTCAGCTAGGACTCTGCTCAGCTAGCACTCTGCTCAGCTAGCGCTCTGCTCAGCAAGCACTCTACTCAGCTAGCACTCTCCTCAGCAAGCACTCTGCTCAGCCAGCACTCTGCTCAGCCAGCGCTCTGCTCAGCAAGCGCTCTGCTCAGCTAGCACTCTGCCCAGCTAACACTCTGCTCAGCCAGCACTCTGCTCAGCCAGCACTCTGCTCAGTCAGCGCTCTGCTCAGCTAGCACTCTGCTCAGCTAGCGCTCTCCTCAGCCAGCGCTCTGCTCAGCAAGCACTCTGCTCAGCTAGCACTCTGCTCAGCTAGCACTCTGCTCAGCCAGAAATCTGCTCACCTAGCACTCTGCTCAGCTAGCGCTCTGCTCAGCTAGCGCTCTGCTCATCTAGCACTCTGCTCAGCAAGCACTCTGCTCATACGTCACTCTGCTCATCCAGCACTCTGCTCCGCCAGGCTCTCTGCTCAGCCAGCACTCTGTTCAGCTAGCACTCTGCTCAGCATGCACTCGGCTCAGGTAGCGCTCTGATCAGCTAGCGCCCTGATCAGCTAGCACTCTGCTCAGCCAGCACTCTGCCCAGCCAGCACTCTCCTCAGCTAGCACTCTGCTCAGCCAGCGCTCTGCTCAGCTAGCACTCTGCTCAGCTAGCACTCTGCTCAGCCAGCACTCTGCTCAGCCAGCACTCTGCTCACATAGACCTCTGCTCAGCAAGCACTCTGCTCAGTCAGCGCTCTGCTCAGCTAGCACTCTGCTCAGCTAGCGCTCTGCCCAGCCAGCACTCTGCTCAGCAAGCACTCTGCTCAGCCAGCACTCTGCTCAGCCAGAACTCTGCTCAGCTAGCGCTCTGCTCAGCCAGCACTCTGCTCACATAGACCTCTGCTCAGCAAGCACTCTGCTCAGTCAGCGCTCTGCTCAGCTAGCACTCTGCTCAGCTAGCGCTCTGCCCAGCCAGCACTCTGCTCAGCAAGC
The DNA here is from genome assembly GCA_031468815.1 of Morus bassanus. Taxonomy (NCBI): domain Eukaryota; kingdom Metazoa; phylum Chordata; class Aves; order Suliformes; family Sulidae; genus Morus; species Morus bassanus. The sequence goes on along the minus strand of JAVHSO010000168.1, from coordinate 37,728 downwards.
ACTCTGCTCCGCCAGCACTCTGCTCCGCAAGCACTCTGCTCATCCAGCACTCTGCTCAGCAAGCACTCTGCTCAGCCAGCACTCTGCTCAGCCAGAACTCTGCTCAGCTAGCGCTCTCCTAAGCTAGCACTCTGCTCAGCTAGCACTCTGCTCATACGTCACTCTGCTCAGCCAGCACTCTGCTCCGCCAGGCTCTGTGCTCAGCCAGCACTCTGTTCAGCTAGCACTCTGCTCAGCAACCACTCTGCTCAGCCAGCACTCTGCTTCAGACAGCGCTCTGCTCTTCTAGCACTCTTCTCAGCCAGCGCTCTGCTCAGCCAGCGCTCTTCTCAGCTAGCACTCTGCTCAGCTAGCACTCTGCTCAGCCAGCACTCTGCTCAGCCAGCACTCTGCTCACATAGCAGTCTGCTCAGGAAGCACACTGCTCAGTCAGAACTCTGCTCAGACATCGCTCTGCTCAGCTAGCACTCTGCTCAGCCAGCACTCTGCTCAGCCAGCACTCTGCTCAGCTAGCACTCTGCTCAGCAAGCACTCTGCTCAGCTAGGACTCTGCTCAGCTAGCACTCTGCTCAGCTAGCGCTCTGCTCAGCAAGCACTCTACTCAGCTAGCACTCTCCTCAGCAAGCACTCTGCTCAGCCAGCACTCTGCTCAGCCAGCACTCTGCTCAGCTAGCGCTCTGCTCAATTAGCGCTCTGCTCAGCCAGCGCTCTGCTCAGCTAGCGCTCTGCTCAGCTAGCACTCTGCTCAGCAAGCACTCTGCTCAGCCAGCGCTCTGCTCAGCAAGCGCTCTGCTCAGCTAGCACTCTGCCCAGTTAACACTCTGCTCAGCCAGCACTCTGCTCAGCCAGCATTCTGCTCAGTCAGCGCTCTGCTCAGCTAGCACTCTGCTCAGCTAGCGCTCTGCTCAGCCAGCGCTCTGCTCAGCAAGCACTCTGCTCAGCTAGCACTCTGCTCAGCTAGCACTCTGCTCAGCCAGCATTCTGCTCAGCTAGCACTCTGCTCAGCTAGCGCTCTGCTCAGCTAGCGCTCTGCTCATCTAGCACTCTGCTCAGCAAGCACTCTGCTCATACGTCACTCTGCTCATCCAGCACTCTGCTCTGCCAGGCTCTCTGCTCAGCCAGCACTCTGTTCAGCTAGCACTCTGCTCAGCAAGCACTCGGCTCAGGTAGCGCTCTGATCAGCTAGCGCCCTGATCAGCTAGCACTCAGCTCAGCCAGCACTCTGCCCAGCCAGCACTCTCCTCAGCTAGCACTCTGCTCAGCCAGCGCTCTGCTCAGCTAGCACTCTGCTCAGCTAGCACTCTGCTCAGCCAGCACTCTGCTCAGCCAGCACTCTGCTCACATAGACCTATGCTCAGCAAGCACTCTGCTCAGTCAGCGCTCTGCTCAGCTAGCACTCTGCTCAGCTAGCGCTCTGCCCAGCCAGCACTCTGCTCAGCAAGCACTCTGCTCCGCCAGCACTCTGCTCAGCCAGCACTCTGCTCAGCAAGCACTCTGCTCAGCCAGCACTCTGCTCAGCCAGAACTCTGCTCAGCTAGCGCTCTGCTCAGCCAGCACTCTGCTCAGCTAGCACTCTGCTCAGCAAGCACTCTGCTCAGCCAGCACTCTGCTCAGCTAGCACTCTGCTCAGCAAGCACTCTGCTCAGCTAGCACTCTGCCCAGCCAGCACTCTGCTCAGCTAGCGCTCTGCTCAGCTATCGCTCTGCTCAGCTAGCATTCTGCTCAGCTAGCGCTCTGCTCAGCTAGCACTCTGCTCTAGCAAGCACTCTGCTCAGCCAGCGCTCTGCTCAGCCAGCACTCTGCTCAGCCAGCACTCTGCTCAGCTAGCACTCTGCTCAGCCAGCGCTCTGCTCAGCCGTCACTCTGCTCAGCCAGCGCTCTGATCACCAAGCACTCTGCTCAGCTAGCGCTCTTCTCAGCTAGCACTCTGCTCAGCCAGCACTCTGCTCATGCGTCACTCTGCTCAGCCAGCACTCTGCTCAGCCAGCACTCTGCTCACATAGCACTCTGCCCAGCAATCGCTCTGCTCAGCTAGCACTCTGCTTAGCCAGAACTCTGCTCAGCAAGCACTCTCCTCAGCAAGCACTCTGCTCAGCAAGCACTCTGCTCAGCCAGCACTCTGCTCAGATAGCACTCTGCTCAGCCAGCACTCTGCTCAGCTAGCACTCTGCTCAGCTAGCGCTCTGCTCAGCTAGCACACTGCTCAGATAGCGCTCTGCTCAGCCAGCGCTCTCCTCAGCTAGCACTCTGCTCCGCTAGCACTCTGCTCAGCTAGCGCACTGCTCAGCCAACAGTCTGCTCAGCTAGCACTCTGCTCAGCCGTCACTCTGCTCAGCCATCACTCTGATCAGCCAGCACTCTGCTCAGCTAGCACTCTGCTCAGCCACCACTCTGCTCAGCCAGCACTCTGCACAGCTAGGGCTCTGCTCAGCTAGCGATCTGCTCAGCTAACACTCTGCTCAGCTAGAGCTCTGCTCAGCCAGCGCTCTGCTCAGCCGTCACTCTGCTCATACGTCACTCTGCTCAGCCAGCACTCTGCTCGTCTAGCACTCTCCTCAGCCAGCGCTCTTCTCAGCTAGCGCTCTTCTCAGCTAGCACTCTGCTCAGCTAGCACTCTGCTCACATAGCACTATGCTCAGCTAGCACTCTGCTCACCTAGCGCTCTGCTCAGCTAGTATTCTGCTCAGCTAGCACTCTGCTCAGCTAGCACTCTGCTCAGCAATCACTCTGCTCAGCCAGCGCTCTGCTCAGCTAGAATTCTGCTCAGCTAGCACTCTGCTCAGCTAGCACTCTGCTCAGCTAGCACTCTGCTCAGCCAGCACTCTGCTCAGCTAGCACTCTGCTCAGCTAGCGCTCTGCTCAGCTAGCACTCTGCTCAGCCAGCGCTCTGCTCAGCTAGAATTCTGCTCAGCTAGCGCTCTGCTCAGCTAACACTCTGCTCAGCTAGCACTCTGCTCAGCCAGCACTCTGCTCAGCCACCGCTCTGCTCAGCCAGCACTCTGCTCAGCTAGCGCTCTGCTCAGCTAGCGCTCTGCTCCGCCAGCACTCTGCTCAGCTAGCACTCTGCCCAGCCAGCACTCTCCTCAGCTAGCACTCTGCTCAGCCAGCGCTCTGCTCAGCCAGCACTCTGCTCAGCTAGCACTCTGCTCAGCTAGCACTCTGCTCAGCCAGCGCTCTGCTCAGCTAGCACTCTGCTCAGCTAGCACTCTGCTCAGCCAGCACTCTGCTCAGCCAGCACTCTGCTCACATAGACCTATGCTCAGCAAGCACTCTGCTCAGTCAGCGCTCTGCTCAGCTAGCACTCTGCTCAGCTAGCGCTCTGCCCAGCCAGCACTCTGCTCAGCAAGCACTCTGCTCCGCCAGCACTCTGCTCAGCCAGCACTCTGCTCAGCAAGCACTCTGCTCAGCCAGCACTCTGCTCAGCCAGAACTCTGCTCAGCTAGCGCTCTCCTCAGCCAGCACTCTGCTCAGCTAGCACTATGCTCAGCAAGCACTCTGCTCAGCCAGCACTCTGCTCAGCTAGCACTCTGCTCAGCAAGCACTCTGCTCAGCTAGCACTCTGCGGAGCCAGCACTCTGCTCAGCTAGCGCTCTGCTCAGCTATCGCTCTGCTCAGCTAGCATTCTGCTCAGCTAGCGCTCTGCTCAGCTAGCACTCTCCTCAGCAAGCACTCTGATCAACAAGCACTCTGCTCAGCCAGCACTCTGCTCACATAGCACTCTGCTCAGCCAGCGCTCTGCTCACCTAGCACTCTGCTCAGCTAGCACTCTGCTCAGCCAGCGCTCTGCTCAGCCGTCACTCTGCTCAGCCAGCGCTCTGATCACCAAGCACTCTGCTCAGCTAGCGCTCTTCTCAGCTAGCACTCTGCTCAGCCAGCACTCTGCTCATGCGTCACTCTGCACAGCCAGCACTCTGCTCAGCCAGCACTCTGCTCAGCTAGCACTCTGCCCAGCAATCGCTCTGCTCAGCTAGCACTCTGCTTAGCCAGAACTCTGCTCAGCTAGCACTCTCCTCAGCAAGCACTCTGCTCAGCAAGCACTCTGCTCAGCCAGCACTCTGCTCAGATAGCACTCTGCTCAGCCAGCGCTCTGCTCAGCTAGCACTCTGCTCAGCTAGCGCTCTGCTCAGCTAGCACACTGCTCAGATAGCGCTCTGCTCAGCCAGCGCTCTCCTCAGCTAGCACTCTGCTCCGCTAGCACTCTGCTCAGCTAGCGCACTGCTCAGCCAACAGTCTGCTCAGCTAGCACTCAGCTCAGCCGTCACTCTGCTCAGCCATCACTCTGATCAGCCAGCACTCTGCTCAGCTAGCACTCTGCTCAGCCACCACTCTGCTCAGACAGCACTCTGCACAGCTAGCGCTCTCCTCAGCTAGCGATCTGCTCAGCTAACACTCTGCTCAGCTAGAGCTCTGCTCAGCTAGCGCTCTGCTCAGCCGTCACTCTGCTCATACGTCACTCTGCTCAGCCAGCACTCTGCTCGTCTAGCACTCTGCTCAGCCAGCGCTCTTCTCAGCTAGCGCTCTGCTCAGCTAGCACTCTGCTCAGCTAGCACTCTGCTCACATAGCACTCTGCTCAGCAAGCACTCTGCTCAGTCAGCGCTCTGCTCAGCTAGCACTCTGCTCAGCTAGCGCTCTGCTCAGCCAGCACTCTGCCCAGCCAGCACTCTGCTCAGCAAGCACTCTGCTCAGCCAGCACTCTGCTCAGCTAGCACTCTGCTCAGCAAGCACTCTGCTCAGCTAGGACTCTGCTCAGCCAGCACTCTGCTCAGCTAGCGCTCTGCTAAGCAAGCACTATGCTCAGCTAGCACTCTGCTCAGCCAGCACTCTGCTCAGCCAGCGCTCTGCTCAGCTAGCGCTCTGCTCAGCTAGCGCTCTGCTCAGCTAGAATTCTGCTCAGCTAGCACTCTGCTCAGCTAGCACTCTGCTCAGCAATCACTCTGCTCAGCCAGCGCTCTGCTCAGCTAGAATTCTGCTCAGCTAGCGCTCTGCTCAGCTAGCACTCTGCTCAGCTAGCACTCTGCTCAGCCAGCACTCTGCTCAGCTAGCACTCTGCTCAGCTAGCGCTCTGCTCAGCTAGCACTCATGCTCAGCTAGCGCTCTGCTCAGCCAGCGCTCTGCTCAGCAAGCACTCTGCTCAGCTAACACTCTGCTCAGCTAGTACTCTGCTCAGCCAGCACTCTGCTCAGCCACCGCTCTGCTCAGCCAGCACTCTGCTCAGCTAGCGCTCTGCTCATCTAGCGCTCTGCTCCGCCAGCACTCTGCTCAGCTAGCACTCTGCCCAGCCAGGACTCTCCTCAGCTAGCACTCTGCTCAGCCAGCGCTCTGCTCAGCCAGCACTCTGCTCAGCTAGCACTCTGCTCAGCTAGCACTCTGCTCAGCCAGCGCTCTGCTCAGCTAGCGCTCTGCTCAGCCAGCGCTCTGCTCAGCTAGCACTCTGCTCAGCCAGCACTCTGCTCAGCCAGCACTCTGCTCAGCTAGCACTCTGCTCAGCAAGCACTCTGCTCAGTCAGCGCTCTGCTCAGCCAGCACTCTGCCCAGCCATCGCTCTGCTCAGCAAGCACTCTGCTCAGCCAGCACTCTGCTCAGCCAGCACTCTGCTCAGCTAGCACTCTGCTCAGCCAGCACTCTGCTTCAGTCAGCACTCTGCTCAGCTAGCACTATGCTCAGCTAGCTCTCTGCTCAGCAAGCACTCTGCTCAGCCAGCACTCTGCTCAGCTAGCACTCTGCTCAGCTAGCGCTCTGCTCAGCAAGCACTCTGCTCAGCCAGAACTCTGCTCAGCTAGCACTCTGCTCAGCTAGCGCTCTGCTCAGCTAGCGCTCTCCTCAGCTAGCATTCTGCTCAGCTAGCGCTCTGCTCATACGTCACTCTGCTCAGCCAGCACTCTGATCCGCCAGGCTCTCTGATCAGCCAGCACTCTATTCAGCTAGCACTCTGCTCAGCTAGCACTCTGCTCAGCTAGAGCTCTGCTCAGCTAGCGCTCTGCTCAGCTAGCACTATGCTCAGCCAGCACTCTGCTCGTCTAGCACACTGCTCAACCAGCGCTCTGCTCAGGCAGCGCTCTGCTCAGCTAGCACTCTGCTCATCTAGCACACTGCTCAGATAGCGCACTGCTCAGCCAGCACTCTGCTTAGCCAGCGCTCTGCTAAGCAAGCACTCTACTCAGTCAGCGCTCTGCTCAGCTAGCACTCTGCTCAGCTATCACTCTGCTCAGCTAGCCCTCTGCTCAGCCAGCACTCTGCTCAGCCAGCACTCTGCTCAGCAAGCACTCTGCTCAGCCACCGCTCTGCTCAGCCAGCACTCTGCTCAGCAAGCACTCTGCTCAGCCAGCACTCTGCTCAGCCAGAACTCTGCTCAGCTAGCGCTCTGCTCAGCTAGCGCTCTGCTCAGCTAGCACTCTGCTCAGCAAGCACTCTGCTCAGCTAGCACTCTGCTCAGCCAGCACTCTGCTCAGCCACCGCTCTGCTCAGCCAGCACTCTGCTCAGCAAGCACTCTGCTCAGCTAGGACTCTGCTCAGCTAGCACTCTGCTCAGCTAGCGCTCTGCTCAGCTAGCACTCTGCTCAGCCAGCACTCTGCTCAGCCAGCACTCTGCTCAGCAAGCACTCTGCTCAGCCACCGCTCTGCTCAGCCAGCACTCTGCTCAGCAAGCACTCTGCTCAGCTAGGACTCTGCTCAGCTAGCACTCTGCTCAACTAGCGCTCTGCTCAGCTAGCGCTCTGCTCAGCCAGCACTCTACTCAGCTAGCACTCTGCTCAGCTAGCACTCTGCTCAGCCAGCACTCTGCTCAGCTAGCACTCTGCTCAGCTAGCGCTCTGCTCAATTAGCGCTCTGTTCAGCTAGAATTCTGCTCAGCTAGCGCTCTGCTCAGCTAGCACTCTGCTCAGCAAGCACTCTGCTCAGCCAGCGCTCTGCTCAGCAAGAACTCTGCTCAGCTAGCACTCTGCTCAGCTAGCACTCTGCTCAGCCAGCACTCTGCTCAGCTAGCACTCTGCTCAGCTATTGCTCTGCTCAGCTAGCATTCTGCTCAGCTAGCGCTCTGCTCAGCTAGAACTCTGCTCAGCAAGCACTCTGCTCAGCCATCGCTCTGCTCACCTAGCACTCTGCTCAGCTAGCGCTCTGCTCAATTAGCGCTCTGCTCAGCCAGCGCTCTGCTCAACCAGCGCTCTGCTCAGCTAGCACTCTGCTCAGCAAGCACTCTGCTCAGCTAAGACTCTACTCAATTAGTGCTCTGCTCAGCTAGCGATCTGCTCAGCTAACACTCTGCTCAGCTAGAGCTCTGCTCAGGTAGCGCTCTGCTCAGCCGTCACTCTGCTCAGCCAGCGCTCTGATCAGCCAGCGCTCTGATCAGCAAGCACTCTGCTCAGCCAGCGCTCTGCTCAGCAAGCACTCTGCTCAGGCAGCACTCTGCTCAGCCAGCATTCTGCTCAGCCAGCGCTCTGCTCAGCCAGCACTCTGCTCAGCAAGCACTCTGCTCATACGTCACTCTGCTCAGCCTGCACTCTGCTCGTCTAGCACTCTGCCCAGCCAGCGCTCTGCTCAGCTAGCGCTCTGCTCAGCTAGCACTCTGCTCAGCAAGCACTCTGCTCAGCCAGCACTCTGCTCAGCCAGCACGCTGCTCACATAGCACTCTGCTCACATAGCACTCGGCTCAGCAAGCACTCTGCTCAGTCAGCGCTCTGCTCAGCTAGCACTCTGCTCAGCAAGCGCTCTGCTCAGCCAGCACTCTGCCCAGCCAGCACTCTGCTCAGCAAGCACTCTGCTCAGCAAGCACTCTGCTCAGTCAGCGCTCTGCTCAGCTAGCACTCTGCTCAGCTAGCGCTCTGCTCAGCCAGCACTCTGCCCAGCCAGCACTCTACTCAGCAAGCACTCTGCTCAGCCAGCACTCTGCTCAGCCACCACTCTGCTCAGCTAGCGCTCTGCTCAGCTATCGCTCTGCTCAGCTAGAATTCTTCTCAGCAAGCACTCTGCTCAGCTAGCACTCTGCTCAGCAAGCACTCTGCTCAGCCAGCGCTCTGCTCAGCAAGCACTCTGCTCAGCTAGCACTCTGCTCAGCTAGCACTCTGCTCAGCCAGCACTCTGCTCGGCTAGCACTCTGCTCAGCTAGCGCTCATGCTCAGCTAGCGCTCTGCTCAGCTAGCGCTCTGCTCAGCTAGCACTCTGCTCAGCCAGCGCTCTGCTCAGCCAGCGCTCTGCTCCGCCAGCACTCTGCTCAGCTAGCACTCTGCCCAGCCAGCACTCTCCTCAGCTAGCACTCTGCTCAGCCAGCACTCTGCTCAGCTAGCGCTCTGCTCAGCTAGCACTCTGCTCAGCAAGCACTCTGCTCAGCCAGCGCTCTGCTCAGCTAGCGCTCTGCTCAGCCAGCGCTCTGCTCAGCTAGCACTCTGCTCAGCTAGCACTCTGCTCAGCCAGCACTCTGCTCAGCCAGCACTCTGCTCACATAGCACTCTGCTCAGCCAGCACTCTGCTCCGCCAGCACACTGCTCAGCAAGCACTCTGCTCAGCCAGGACTCTGCTTCAGCCAGAACTCTGCTCAGCTTGCGCTCTGCTCAGCAAGCACTCTGCTCAGCCAGCACTCTGCTCAGCCAGCACTCTGCTCAGCTAGCACTCTGCTCAGCAAGCACTCTGCTCAGCTAGGACTCTGCTCAGCTAGCACTCTGCTCAGCTAGCGCTCTGCTCAGCAAGCACTCTGCTCAGCCAGCACTCTGCTCAGCAAGCACTCTGCTCAGCCAGCACTCTGCTCAGCTAGCACTCTGCTCAGCTAGCGCTCTGCTCAGCTAGCGCTCTGCTCAGCTAGCATTCTGCTCAGCAAGCACTTTGATCAGCTAGCGCTCCGTACAGCTAGCACTATTCTCAGCTAGCGCTCTGCTCAGCTAGCGCTCTGCTCAGCCAGCACTCTGTTCAGCTAGCACTCTGCTCAGCAAGCACTCTGTTCAGCTAGCGCTCTGCTCAGCCAGCGCTCTCCTCCGCCAGCACTCTGCTCAGCCAGAACTCTGCTCATCTAGAATTCTGCTCAGCTAGCACTCTGCTCAGCCAGCACTCTGCTCAGCCAGCACTCTGCTCACATAGCACTCTGCTCAGCAAGCACTCTGCTCAGCTAGCACTCTGCTCAGCCAGCACTCTGCCCAGCCAGCACTCTGCTCAGCAAGCACTCTGCTCAGGCAGGACTCTGCTCAGCCAGCACTCTGCTCAGCAAGCACTCTGCTCAGCCAGCACTCTGCTCAGCAAGCACTCTGCTCAGCTAGCGCTCTGCTCAGCCAGCACTCTGCTCAGCCACCGCTCTGCTCAGCTAGCACTCTGCTCATCCACCGCTCTGCTCAGCTAGCGCTCTGCTCATCCAGCACTCTGCTCAGCTAGCGCTCTGCTCAGCTAGCGCTCTGCTCATACGTCACTCTGCTCAGCCAGCACTCTGCTCGTCTAGCACTCTGCTCAGCCAGCACTCTGCTCAGCCAGCGCTCTGCTCAGCTAGCACTCTGCTCTGCAAGCACTCTGCTCAGCCAGCACTCTGCTCAGCCAGCACTCTGCTCACATAGCACTCTGCTCAGCAAGCACTCTTCTCAGTCAGCGCTGTGCTCAGCTAGCACTCTGCTCAGCTAGCGCTCTGCTCAGCCAGCACTCTGCCCAGCCAGCACTCTGCTCAGCAAGCACTCTGCTCAGCCAGCACTCTGCTCAGTCAGCGCTCTGCTGAGCTAGCACTCTGCTCAGCAAGCACTCTGCTCAGCCAGCACTCTGCTCAGCCAGCACTCTGCTCAGCTAGTGCTCTGCTCAGCTAGCGCTCTGCACAGCTAGAATTCTTCTCAGCTAGCGCTCTGCTCAGCTAACACCCTGCTCAGCAAGCACTCTGCTCAGCCAGCGCTCTGCTCAGCCACCGCTCTGCTCAGCTAGCACTCTGCTCAGCCACCGCTCTGCTCAGCCAGCACTCTGCTCAGCTAGCACTCTGCTCAGCTAGCGCTCTGCTCAGCTAGCACTCATGCTCAGCTAGCGCTCTGCTCAGCCAGCACTCTGCTCAGCAAGCACTCTGCTCAGCCAGCACTCTGCTCAACAAGCACTCTGCTCAGCTAGCGCTCTGCTCAGCTAGCACTCTGCTCAGCCAGCACTCTGCTCAGCTAGCGCTCTGCTCAGCTAGCGCTCTGCTCAGCTAGAATTCTTCTCAGCTAGCGCTCTGCTCAGCTAGCACTCTGCTCAGCAAGCACTCTGATCAGCCAGCGCTCTGCTCAGCAAGCACTCTGCTCAGCTAGCACTCTGCTCAGCTAGCACTCTGCTCAGCCAGCACTCTGCTCAGCCAGCACTCTGCTCAGCTAGCGCTCTGCTCAGCTAGCACTCATGCTCAGCTAGCGCTCTGCTCAGCTAGCGCTCTGCTCAGCAAGCACTATGCTCAGCCATCGCTCTGCTCAGCCAGCACTCTGCTCAGCTAGCACTCTGCTCAGCTAGCACTCTGCTCAGCCAGCACTCTGCTCAGCTAGCGCTCTGCTCAGCTAGCACTCTGCTCAGCCACCGCTCTGCTCCGCAAGCGCTCTGCTCCGCCAGCACTCTGCTCAGCTAGCACTCTTCCCAGCCAGCACTCTGCTCAGCTAGCACTCTGCTCAGCCAGCACTCTGCTCAGCTAGCGCTCTGCTCAGCCAGCACTCTGCCCAGCCAGCACTCTGCTCAGCAAGCACTCTGCTCAGCCAGCACTCTGCTCAGCCAGCGCTCTGCTCAGCTAGCGCTCTGCTCAGCTATCGCTCTGCTCAGCTAGAATTCTTCTCTAGCTAGCGCTCTGCTCAGCTAGCACTCTGCTCAGCAAGCACTCTGCTCAGCCAGCGCTCTGCTCAGCAAGCACTCTGCTCAGCTAGCACTCTGCTCAGGTAGCACTCATGCTCAGCTAGCGCTCTGCTCAGCTAGCACTCTGCTCAGCTAGCGCTCTGCTCAGCCAGCACTCTGCTCAGCAAGCACTCTGCTCAGCTAGCGCTCTGCTCAGCTAGCACTCTGCTCAGCCAGCACTCTGCTCAGCCACCGCTCTGCTCAGCTAGCACTCTGCTCAGCCACCGCTCTGCTCAGCTAGCGCTCTGCTCAGCTAGCACTCTGCTCAGCAAGCACTCTGATCAGCCAGCGCTCTGCTCAGCAAGCACTCTGATCAGCTAGCACTCTCTCAGCTAGCGCTCTGGTCAGCCAGCACTCTGCTCAGCTAGCACTCATGCTCAGCTAGCGCTCTGCTCAGCTAGCGCTCTGCTCAGCAAGCACTCTGCTCAGCCATCGCTCTGCTCAGCTAGCACTCTGCTCAGCTAGCACTCTGCTCAGCTAGAGCTCTGCTCAGCTAGCGCTCTGCTCAGCTAGCACTATGCTCAGCCAGCACTCTGCTCGTCTAGCACACTGCTCAACCAGCGCTCTGCTCAGGCAGCGCTCTGCTCAGCTAGCACTCTGCTCATCTAGCACACTGCTCAGATAGCGCACTGCTCAGCCAGCGCTCTGCTTAGCCAGCGCTCTGCTAAGCAAGCACTCTACTCAGTCAGCGCTCTGCTCAGCTAGCACTCTGCTCAGCTATCACTCTGCTCAGCTAGCCCTCTGCTCAGCCAGCACTCTGCTCAGCCAGCACTCTGCTCAGCAAGCACTCTGCTCAGCCACCGCTCTGCTCAGCCAGCACTCTGCTCAGCAAGCACTCTGCTCAGCCAGCACTCTGCTCAGCCAGAACTCTGCTCAGCTAGCGCTCTGCTCAGCTAGCGCTCCGCTCAGCTAGCACTCTGCTCAGCCAGCACTCTGCTCAGCAAGCACTCTGCTCAGCTAGGACTCTGCTCAGCTAGCACTCTGCTCAACTAGCGCTCTGCTCAGCTAGCGCTCTGCTCAGCCAGCACTCTACTCAGCTAGCACTCTGCTCAGCTAGCACTCTGCTCAGCCAGCACTCTGCTCAGCTAGCACTCTGCTCAGCTAGCGCTCTGCTCAATTAGCGCTCTGTTCAGCTAGAATTCTGCTCAGCTAGCGCTCTGCTCAGCTAGCACTCTGCTCAGCAAGCACTCTGCTCAGCCAGCGCTCTGCTCAGCAAGAACTCTGCTCAGCTAGCACTCTGCTCAGCTAGCACTCTGCTCAGCCAGCACTCTGCTCAGCTAGCACTCTGCTCAGCTATTGCTCTGCTCAGCTAGCATTCTGCTCAGCTAGCGCTCTGCTCAGCTAGAACTCTGCTCAGCAAGCACTCTGCTCAGCCATCGCTCTGCTCACCTAGCACTCTGCTCAGCTAGCGCTCTGCTCAGCCGTCACTCTGCTCAGCCAGTGCTCTGCTCAGCTAACACTCTGCTCAATTAGCGCTCTGCTCAGCCAGCGCTCTGCTCAACCAGCGCTCTGCTCAGCTAGCACTCTGCTCAGCAAGCACTCTGCTCAGCTAAGACTCTACTCAATTAGTGCTCTGCTCAGCTAGCGATCTGCTCAGCTAACACTCTGCTCAGCTAGAGCTCTGCTCAGTAGCGCTCTGCTCAGCCGTCACTCTGCTCAGCCAGCGCTCTGATCAGCCAGCGCTCTGATCAGCAAGCACTCTGCTCAGCCAGCGCTCTGCTCAGCAAGAACTCTGCTCAGGCAGCACTCTGCTCAGCCAGCACTCTGCTCAGCCAGCGCTCGCTCAGCCAGCACTCTGCTCAGCAAGCACTCTGCTCATACGTCACTCTGCTCAGCCAGCACTCTGCTCGTCTAGCACTCTGCCCAGCCAGCGCTCTGCTCAGCTAGCGCTCTGCTCAGCTAGCACTCTGCTCAGCAAGCACTCTGCTCAGCCAGCACTCTCCTCAGCCAGCACGCTGCTCACATAGCACTCTGCTCACATAGCACTCGGCTCAGCAAGCACTCTACTCAGTCAGCGCTCTGCTCAGCTAGCACTCTGCTCAGCAAGCGCTCTGCTCAGCCAGCACTCTGCCCAGCCAGCACTCTGCTCAGCAAGCACTCTGCTCAGCAAGCACTCTGCTCAGTCAGCGCTCTGCTCAGCTAGCACTCTGCTCAGCTAGCGCTCTGCTCAGCCAGCACTCTGCCCAGCCAGCACTCTACTCAGCAAGCACTCTGCTCAGCCACCACTCTGCTCAGCTAGCGCTCTGCTCAGCTATCGCTCTGCTCAGCTAGAATTCTTCTCAGCAAGCACTCTGCTCAGCTAGCACTCTGCTCAGCAAGCACTCTGCTCAGCCAGCGCTCTGCTCAGCAAGCACTCTGCTCAGCTAGCACTCTGCTCAGCTAGCACTCCTGCTCAGCCAGCACTCTGCTCGGCTAGCACTCTGCTCAGCTAGCGCTCATGCTCAGCTAGCGCTCTGCTCAGCTAGCGCTCTGCTCAGCTAGCACTCTGCTCAGCCAGCGCTCTGCTCAGCCAGCGCTCTGCTCCGCCAGCACTCTGCTCAGCTAGCACTCTGCCCAGCCAGCACTCTCCTCAGCTAGCACTCTGCTCAGCCAGCACTCTGCTCAGCTAGCGCTCTGCTCAGCTAGCACTCTGCTCAGCAAGCACTCTGCTCAGCCAGCGCTCTGCTCAGCTAGCGCTCTGCTCAGCCAGCGCTCTGCTCAGCTAGCACTCTGCTCAGCTAGCACTCTGCTCAGCCAGCACTCTGCTCAGCCAGCACTCTGCTCACATAGCACTCTGCTCAGCCAGCACTCTGCTCCGCCAGCACACTGCTCAGCAAGCACTCTGCTCAGCCAGGACTCTGCTTCAGCCAGAACTCTGCTCAGCTTGCGCTCTGCTCAGCAAGCACTCTGCTCAGCCAGCACTCTGCTCAGCCAGCACTCTGCTCAGCTAGCACTCTGCTCAGCAAGCACTCTGCTCAGCTAGGACTCTGCTCAGCTAGCACTCTGCTCAGCTAGCGCTCTGCTCAGCAAGCACTCTGCTCAGCCAGCACTCTGCTCAGCAAGCACTCTGCTCAGCCAGCACTCTGCTCAGCTAGCACTCTGCTCAGCTAGCGCTCTGCTCAGCTAGCGCTCTGCTCAGCTAGCATTCTGCTCAGCAAGCACTTTGATCAGCTAGCGCTCCGTTCAGCTAGCACTATTCTCAGCTAGCGCTCTGCTCAGCTAGCGCTCTGCTCAGCCAGCACTCTGTTCAGCTAGCACTCTGCTCAGCAAGCACTCTGTTCAGCTAGCGCTCTGCTCAGCCAGCGCTCTCCTCCGCCAGCACTCTGCTCAGCCAGAACTCTGCTCATCTAGAATTCTGCTCAGCTAGCACTCTGCTCAGCCAGCACTCTGCTCAGCCAGCACTCTGCTCACATAGCACTCTGCTCAGCAAGCACTCTGCTCAGCTAGCACTCTGCTCAGCCAGCACTCTGCCCAGCCAGCACTCTGCTCAGCAAGCACTCTGCTCAGGCAGGACTCTGCTCAGCCAGCACTCTGCTCAGCAAGCACTCTGCTCAGCCAGCACTCTGCTCAGCAAGCACTCTGCTCAGCTAGCGCTCTGCTCAGCCAGCACTCTGCTCAGCCACCGCTCTGCTCAGCTAGCACTCTGCTCATCCACCGCTCTGCTCAGCTAGCGCTCTGCTCATCCAGCACTCTGCTCAGCTAGCGCTCTGCTCAGCTAGCGCTCTGCTCATACGTCACTCTGCTCAGCCAGCACTCTGCTCGTCTAGCACTCTGCTCAGCCAGCACTCTGCTCAGCCAGCGCTCTGCTCAGCTAGCACTCTGCTCAGCAAGCACTCTGCTCAGCCAGCACTCTGCTCAGCCAGCACTCTGCTCACATAGCACTCTGCTCAGCAAGCACTCTTCTCAGTCAGCGCTGTGCTCAGCTAGCACTCTGCTCAGCTAGCGCTCTGCTCAGCCAGCACTCTGCCCAGCCACCACTCTGGTCAGCAAGCACTCTGCTCAGCCAGCACTCTGCTCAGTCAGCGCTCTGCTGAGCTAGCACTCTGCTCAGCTAGCGCTCTGCTCAGCCAGCACTCTGCCCAGCCAGCACTCTGCTCAGCAAGCACTCTGCTCAGCCAGCACTCTGCTCAGCCAGCACTCTGCTCAGCTAGCGCTCTGCTCAGCTAGCGCTCTGCACAGCTAGAATTCTTCTCAGCTAGCGCTCTGCTCAGCTAACACCCTGCTCAGCAAGCACTCTGCTCAGCCAGCGCTCTGCTCAGCCACCGCTCTGCTCAGCTAGCACTCTGCTCAGCCACCGCTCTGCTCAGCCAGCACTCTGCTCAGCTAGCACTCTGCTCAGCTAGCGCTCTGCTCAGCTAGCACTCATGCTCAGCTAGCGCTCTGCTCAGCCAGCACTCTGCTCAGCAAGCACTCTGCTCAGCCAGCACTCTGCTCAACAAGCACTCTGCTCAGCTAGCGCTCTGCTCAGCTAGCACTCTGCTCAGCCAGCACTCTGCTCAGCTAGCGCTCTGCTCAGCTAGCGCTCTGCTCAGCTAGAATTCTTCTCAGCTAGCGCTCTGCTCAGCTAGCACTCTGCTCAGCAAGCACTCTGATCAGCCAGCGCTCTGCTCAGCAAGCACTCTGCTCAGCTAGCACTCTGCTCAGCTAGCACTCTGCTCAGCCAGCACTCTGCTCAGCCAGCACTCTGCTCAGCTAGCACTCTGCTCAGCCAGCACTCTGCTCAGCTAGCGCTCTGCTCAGCTAGCGCTCTGCTCAGCAAGCACTCTGCTCAGCCATCGCTCTGCTCAGCCAGCACTCTGCTCAGCTAGCACTCTGCTCAGCTAGCACTCTGCTCAGCCAGCACTCTGCTCAGCTAGCGCTCTGCTCAGCTAGCACTCTGCTCAGCCACCGCTCTGCTCCGCCAGCGCTCTGCTCCGCCAGCACTCTGCTCAGCTAGCACTCTTCCCAGCCAGCACTCTTCTCAGCTAGCACTCTGCTCAGCCAGCACTCTGCTCAGCTAGCGCTCTGCTCAGCCAGCACTCTGCCCAGCCAGCACTCTGCTCAGCAAGCACTCTGCTCAGCCAGCACTCTGCTCAGCCAGCGCTCTGCTCAGCTAGCGCTCTGCTCAGCTATCGCTCTGCTCAGCTAGAATTCTTCTCTAGCTAGCGCTCTGCTCAGCTAGCACTCTGCTCAGCAAGCACTCTGCTCAGCCAGCGCTCTGCTCAGCAAGCACTCTGCTCAGCTAGCACTCTGCTCAGGTAGCACTCATGCTCAGCTAGCGCTCTGCTCAGCTAGCACTCTGCTCAGCTAGCGCTCTGCTCAGCCAGCACTCTGCTCAGCAAGCACTCTGCTCAGCTAGCGCTCTGCTCAGCTAGCACTCTGCTCAGCCAGCACTCTGCTCAGCCACCGCTCTGCTCAGCTAGCACTCTGCTCAGCCACCGCTCTGCTCAGCTAGCGCTCTGCTCAGCTAGCACTCTGCTCAGCAAGCACTCTGATCAGCCAGCGCTCTGCTCAGCAAGCACTCTGATCAGCTAGCACTCTCTCAGCTAGCGCTCTGGTCAGCCAGCACTCTGCTCAGCTAGCACTCATGCTCAGCTAGCGCTCTGCTCAGCTAGCGCTCTGCTCAGCAAGCACTCTGCTCAGCCATCGCTCTGCTCAGCAAGCACTCTGCTCAGCTAGCACTCTGCTCAGCCAGCACTCTGCTCAGCCACCGCTCTGCTCAGCTAGCACTCTGCTCAGCCACCACTCTGCTCAGCCACCGCTCTGCTCCGCCAGCACTCTGCTCAGCTAGCACTCTTCCCAGCCAGAACTCTCCTCAGCTAGCACTCTGCTCAGCCAGCACTCTGCTCAGCTAGCGCTCTGCTCAGCTAGCAATCTGCTCAGCTAGCACTCTGCTCAGCCAGCACTCTGCTCAGCTAGCGCTCTGCTCACATAGCACTCTGCTCACATAGCACTCTGCTCAGCAAGCACTCTGCTCAGCCAGCACTCTGCTCAGCAAGCACTCTGCTCATACGTCACTCTGCTCAGCCAGCACTCTGCTCGTCTAGCACTCTGCTCAGCCAGCACTCTGCTCAGCTAGCGCTCTGCTCAGCTAGCACTCTGCTCAGCAAGCACTCTGCTCAGCCAGAACTCTGCTCAGCCAGCACTCTGCTCACATAGCACTCTGCTCACATAGCACTCTGCTCACATAGCACTCTGCTCAGCAAGCACTCTGCTCAGTCAGCGCTCTGCTCAGCTAGCACTCTGCTCAGCTAGCACTCTGCTCAGCCAGCACTCTGCCCAGCCAGCACTCTGCTCAGCAAGCACTCTGCTCAGCAAGCACTCTGCTCAGTCAGCGCTCTGCTCAGCTAGCACTCTGCTCAGCTAGCGCTCTGCTCAGCCAGCACTCTGCCCAGCCAGCACTCTGCTCATCAAGCACTCTGCTCAGCCAGCACTCTGCTCAGCCAGCACTCTGCTCAGCTAGCGCTCTGCTCAGCTATCGCTCTGCTCAGCTAGAATTCTTCTCAGCTAGCGCTCTGCTCAGCTAGCACTCTGCTCAGCAAGCACTCTGCTCAGCCAGCGCTCTGCTCAGCAAGCACTCTGCTCAGCTAGCACTCTGCTCAGCTAGCACTCTGCTCAGCCAGCACTCTGCTCGGCTAGCACTCTGCTCAGCTAGCGCTCTGCTCAGCTAGCACTCATGCTCAGCTAGCGCTCTGCTCAGCTAGCGCTCTGCTCAGCTAGCACTCTGCTCAGCCACCGCTCTGCTCAGCCACCGCTCTGCTCCGCCAGCACTCTGCTCAGCTAGCACTCTGCTCAGCCAGCACTCTCCTCAGCTAGCACTCTGCTCAGCCAGCACTCTGCTCAGCTAGCGCTCTGCTCAGCTAGCACTCTGCTCAGCAAGCACTCTGCTCAGCTAGCACTCTGCTCAGCTAGCACTCTGCTCAGCTAGCGCTCTGCTCATCTAGCACTCTGCTCAGCAAGCACTCTGCTCAGCCAGCACTCTGCTCAGCTAGCACTGTGCTCAGCTAGCGCTCTGCTCAGCTAGCATTCTGCTCAGCAAGCACTTTGATCAGCTAGCGCTCCGTTCAGCTAGCACTATGCTCAGCTAGCGCTCTGCTCAGCTAGCGCTCTGCTCAGCCAGCACTCTGTTCAGCTAGCACTCTGCTCAGCAAGCACTCTGTTCAGCTAGCGCTCTGCTCAGCCAGCGCTCTCCTCCGCCTGCACTCTGCTCAGCCAGAACTCTGCTCATCTAGAATTCTGCTCAGCTAGCACTCTGCTCAGCCAGCACTCTGCTCAGCCAGCACTCTGCTCACATAGCATTCTGCTCAGCAAGCACTCTGCTCAGCTAGCACTCTGCTCAGCAAGCACTCTGCTCAGGCAGCACTCTGCTCAGCCAGCACTCTGCTCAGCAAGCACTCTGCTCTGCCAGCACTCTGCTCAGCAAGCACTCTGCTCAGCTAGCGCTCTGCTCAGCCAGCACTCTGCTCAGCCACCGCTCTGCTCAGCTAGCACTCTGCTCAGCCACCGCTCTGCTCAGCTAGCGCTCTGCTCATCAAGCACTCTGCTCAGCTAGCGCTCTGCTCAGCTAGCGCTCTGCTCATACGTCACTCTGCTCAGCCAGCACTCTGCTCGTCTAGCACTCTGCTCAGCCAGCACTCTGCTCAGCCAGCGCTCTGCTCAGCTAGCACTCTGGTCAGCAAGCACTCTGCTCAGCCAGCACTCTGCTCAGCCAGCACTCTGCTCAGTCAGCGCTCTGCTCAGCTAGCGCTCTGCTCAGCCAGCACTCTGCTCAGCCAGCACTCTGCTCAGCTAGCGCTCTGCTCAGCTAGAATTCTTCTCAGCTAGCGCTCTGCTCAGCTAGCACTCTGCTCAGCCAGCACTCTGCTCAGCCAGCGCTCTGCTCAGCAAGCACTCTGCTCAGCTAGCACTCTTCTCAGCTAGCACTCTGCTCAGCTAGCGCTTCTGCTCAGCTAGCACTCATGCTCAGCTAGCGCTCTGCTCAGCCAGCACTCTGCTCAGCAAAGCACTCTGCTCAGCCAGCACTCTGCTCACATAGCACTCTTCCCAGCCAGCACTCTGCTCAGCAAGCACTCTGCTCAGCAAGCACTCTGATCAGCCAGCGCTCTGCTCAGCAAGCACTCTGCTCAGCTAGCACTCTGCTCAGCTAGCACTCTGCTCAGCCAGCACTCTGCTCAGCTAGCACTCTGCTCAGCTAGCGCTTCTGCTCAGCTAGCACTCATGCTCAGCTAGCGCTCTGCTCAGCTAGCGCTCTGCTCAGCAAGCACTCTCTGCTCGGCCATCGCTCTGCTCAGCAAGCACTCTGCTCAGCTAGCACTCTGCTCAGCTACCACTCTGCTCAGCCA
Source organism: Morus bassanus (assembly GCA_031468815.1). Classification (NCBI taxonomy): domain Eukaryota; kingdom Metazoa; phylum Chordata; class Aves; order Suliformes; family Sulidae; genus Morus; species Morus bassanus. The sequence continues at coordinate 18,633 of JAVHSO010000168.1, read as the reverse complement.
GCACTCTGCTCAGCCACCGCCTCTGCTCAGCTAGCACTCTGCTCAGCCACCGCTCTGCTCAGCCACCGCTCTGCTCCGCCAGCACTCTGCTCAGCTAGCACTCTTCCCAGCCAGCACTCTCCTCAGCTAGCACTCTGCTCAGCCAGCACTCTGCTCAGCTAGCGCTCTGCTCAGCCAGCACTCTGCCCAGCCAGAAACTCTGCTCAGCAAGCACTCTGCTCAGCTAGCACTCTGCTCAGCCAGCACTCTGCTCAGCTAGCGCTCTGCTCAGCTATCGCTCTGCTCAGCTAGAATTCTTCTCAGCTAGCGCTCTGCTCAGCTAGCACTCTGCTCAGCAAGCACTCTGCTCAGCCAGCACTCTGCTCAGCTAGCACTCTGCTCAGCTAGCGCTCTGCTCAGCTAGCACTCATTGCTCAGCTAGCGCTCTGCTCAGCTAGCACTCTGCTCAGCGAGCACTCTGCTCAGCAAGCACTCTGCTCAGCTAGCACTCTGCTCAGCTAGCACTCTGCTCAGCCAGCACTCTGCTCAGCTAGCGCTCTGCTCAGCTATCGCTCTGCTCAGCTAGAATTCTTCTCAGCTAGCGCTCTGCTCAGCTAGCACTCTGCTCAGCAAGCACTCTGCTCAGCTAGCACTCTGCTCAGCAAGCATTCTGCTCAGCTAGCACTCTGCTCAGCCAGCACTCTGCTCAGCTAGCACTCTGCTCAGCTAGCGCTCTGCTCAGCTAGCACTCATGCTCAGCTAGCGCTCTCCTCAGCTAGCACTCTGCTCAGCTAGCACTCTGCTCAGCCAGCACTCTGCTCAGCCACCGCTCTGCTCAGCTAGCACTCTGCTCAGCCACCGCTCTGCTCAGCCAGCACTCTGCTCAGCCAGCACTCTGCTCAGCTAGCACTCTTCCCAGCCAGCACTCTGCTCAGCTAGCACTCCTGCTCAGCCAGCACTCTGCTCAGCTAGCGCTCTGCTCAGCTAGCAATCTGCTCAGCTAGCACTCTGCTCAGCCAGCGCTCTGCTCAGCTAGCGCTCTGCTCAGCCAGCGCTCTGCTCAGCTAGCGCTCTGCTCAGCTAGCACTCTGCTCAGCCAGCACTCTGCTCAGCCAGCACTCTGCTCACATAGCACTCTGCTCAGTCAGCACTCTGCTCCGCCAGCACTCTGCTCAGCAAGCACTCTGCTCAGCCAGGACTCTGCTTCAGCCAGAAACTCTGCTCAGCTAGCGCTCTGCTCAGCAAGCACTCTGCTCAGCCAGCACTCTGCTCAGCTAGGACTCTGCTCAGGCAAGCACTCTGCTCAGCTAGCGCTCTGCTCAGCTAGCACTCTGCTCAGCCAGCACTCTGCTCAGCAAGCACTCTGCTCAGCTAGCGCTCTGCTCAGCCAGCACTCTGCTCAGCTAGCGCTCTGCTCAGCCAGCACTCTGCTCAGCCACCGCTCTGCTCAGCTAGCACTCTGCTCAGCCAGCACTCTGCTCAGCTAGCGCTCTGCTCATCCAGCACTCTGCTCGTCTAGCACTCTGCTCAGCCAGCGCTCTGCTCAGCCAGCGCTCTGCTCAGCTAGCACTCTGCTCAGCAAGCACTCTGCTCAGCCAGCACTCTGCTCAGCCAGCACTCTGCTCACATAGCACTCTGCTCAGCAAAGCACTCTACTCAGTCAGCGCTGTGCTCACCTAGCACTCTGCTCAGCTTACCGCTCTGCTCAGCCAGCACTCTGCCCAGCCAGCACTCTGCTCAGCCAGCACTCTGCTCAGCCAGCACTCTGCTCAGTCAGCACTCTGCTCACCTAGCACTCTGCTCAGCTAGCGCTCTGCTCAGCCAGCACTCTGCCCAGCCAGCACTCTGCTCAGCAAGCACTCTGCTCAGCCAGCACTCTGCTCAGCCGGCACTCTGCTCAGCAAGCACTCTGCTCAGCTAGCACTCTGCTCAGCTAGCACACTGCTCAGCTAGCGCTCTGCTCAGCTATCGCTCTGCTCAGCTAGCACTCTACTCAGCTAGCACTCTCATCAGCCAGCACTCTGCTCACCTAACACTCTGCTCAGCTAGCACTCTGCTCAGCCAGCACTCTGCTCAGCTAGCACTCTGCTCAGCTAGCGCTCTGCTCAGCTAGCACTCATGCTCAGCTAGCGCTCTGCTCAGCTAGCGCTCTGCTCAGCAAGCACTCTGCTCAGCCAGCACTCTGCTCAGCAAGCACTCTGCTCAGCTAGCACTCTGCTCAGCTAGCACTCTGCTCAGCCCAGCACTCTGCTCAGCCACCGCTCTGCTCAGCTAGCACTCTGCTCAGCCACCGCTTCTGCTCAGCTAGCGCTCTACTCCGCCAGCACTCTGCTCAGCTAGCACTCTGCCCAGCCAGGACTCTCCTCAGCTAGCACTCTGCTCAGCCAGCACTCTGCTCAGCTAGCGCTCTGCTCAGCTAGCACTCTGCTCAGCTAGCACTCTGCTCATCCATCGCTCTGCTCAGCTAGAATTCTGCTCAGCTAGCGCTCTGCTCAGCTAGCACTCTGCTCAGCTAGCACTCTGCTCAGCCAGCACTCTGCTCAGCTAGCACTCTGCTCAGCTAGCGCTCTGCTCAGCTAGCACTCATGCTCAGCTAGCGCTCTGCTCAGCCAGCGCTCTGCTCAGCAAGCACTCCGCTCAGCTAACACACTGCTCAGCTAGCACTCTGCTCAGCCAGCACTCTGCTCAGCCACCGCTCTGCTCAGCTAGCACTCTGCTCAGCCACCGCTCTGCTCAGCTAGCGCTCTCCTCCGCCAGCACTCTGCTCAGCTAGCACTCTGCCCAGCCAGCACTCTCCTCAGCTAGCACTCTGCTCAGCCAGCGCTCTGCTCAGCTAGCGCTCTGCTCCGCCAGCACTCTGCTCAGCTAGCACTCTGCTCAGCCAGCACTCTGCTCAGCCAGCACTCTGCTCATCTAGCACTCTGCTCAGCAAGAAATCTGCTCAGTCAGCGCTCTACTCAGCCAGCACTCTGCCCAGCCAGCGCTCTGCTCAGCAAGCACTCTGCTCAGCAAGCACTCTGCTCAGCCACCACTCTGGTCAGCAAGCACTCTGCTCAGCCAGGACTCTGCTTCAGCCAGCACTCTGCTCAGCCAGCACTCTGCTCAGCTAGCACTCTGCTCAGCAAGCACTCTGCTCAGCCAGCACTCTGCTCAGCTAGCACTCTGCTCAGCTAGCGCTCTGCTCAGCAAGCACTCTGCTCAGCCAGAAACTCTGCTCAGCTAGCACTCTGCTCAGCAAGCACTCTGCTCAGCTAGCACTCTGCTCAGCAAGCACTCTGCTCAGCTAGCGCTCTGCTCAGCCAGAACTCTGCTCAGCCAGCGCTCTGCTCAGCTAGCACTCTGCTCAGCCACCGCTCTGCTCAGCTAGCGCTCTGCTCCGCCAGCACTCCTGCTCAGCTAGCACTCTACTCAGCCAGAACTCTGCTCAGCTAGCGCTCTCCTCAGCTAGCACTCTGCTCAGCTAGCGCTCTGCTCATAACGTCACTCTGCTCAGCCAGCACTCTGCTCCGCCAGGCTCTCTGCTCAGCCAGCACTCTGTTCAGCTAGCACTCTGCTCAGCAACCACTCTGCTCAGCTAGCGCTCTGCTCAGCTAGCGATCTGCTCAGCTAGCACTCTGCTCAGCCAGCGCTCTGCTCAGATAGCGCACTGCTCAGCCAGCGCTCTGCTCAGCCAGCGCTTCTGCTCAGCAAGCACTCTGCTCAGTCAGCGCTCTGCTCAGCTAGCACTCTGCTCAGCTATCACTCTGCTCAGCTAGCCCTCTGCTCAGCCAGCACTCTGCTCAGCCAGCATTCTGCTCAGCTAGCGCTCTGCTCAGCTAGCGCTCTGCTCAGCCAGCGCTCTGCTCAGCTAGCGCTCTGCTCAGCTAGCACTCTGCTCAGCCAGCACTCTGCTCAGCCAGCACTCTGCTCACATAGCACTCTGCTCAGCCAGCACTCTGCTCCGCCAGCACTCTGCTCAGCAAGCACTCTGCTCAGCCAGGACTCTGCTTCAGCCAGAACTCTGCTCAGCTAGCGCTCTGCTCAGCAAGCACTCTGCTCAGCCAGCACTCTGCTCAGCTAGGACTCTGCTTCAGCCAGAAACTCTGCTCAGCTAGCACTCTGCTCAGCTAGCACTCTGCTCAGCAAGCACTCTGCTCAGTTAGGACTCTTGTCAGCCGTCACTCTGCTCAGCCAGCGCTCTGATCACCAAGCACTCTGCTCAGCTATCACTCTGCTCAGCAAGCACTCTGCTCAGCCAGCACTCTGCTCAGCCAGCACTCTGCTCAGCTAGCGCTCTGCTCAGCTAGCGCTCTGCTCAGCCAGAACTCTGCTCATCTAGAATTCTGCTCAGCTAGCACTCTGCTCAGCCAGCACTCTGCTCAGACCAGCACTCTGCTCACATAGCACTCTGCTCAGCAAGCACTCTGCTCAGCTAGCACTCTGCTCAGCCAGCACTCTGCTCAGCCAGCACTCTGCTCAGCAAGCACTCTGCTCAGGCAGCACTCTGCTCAGCCAGCACTCTGCTCAGCAAGCACTCTGTTTCAGCTAGCACTCTGCTCAGCTAGCACTCTGCTCAGCAAGCACTCTGCTCAGCTAGGACTCTGCTCAGCCGTCACTCTTGCTCAGCCAGCGCTCTGATCACAAAAGCACTCTGCTCAGCTTAGCACTCTGCTCAGCAAGCACTCTGCTCAGCCAGCACTCTGCTCAGCCAGCACTCTGCTCAGCTAGCGCTCTGCTCAGCTAGCGCTCTGCTCAGCCAGAACTCTGCTCATCTAGAATTCTGCTCAGCTAGCACTCTGTTCAGCTAGCACTCTGCTCAGCTAGCACTCTGCTCAGCAAGCACTCTGCTCAGCTAGGACTCTGCTCAGCCGTCACTCTGCTCAGCCAGCGCTCTGATCACAAAGCACTCTGCTCAGCTAGCACTCTGCTCAGCAAGCACTCTGCTCAGCCAGCACTCTGCTCAGCCAGCACTCTGCTCAGCTAGCGCTCTGCTCAGCTAGCGCTCTGCTCAGCCAGAACTCTGCTCATCAAGAATTCTGCTCAGCTAGCACTCTGCTCAGCCAGCACTCTGCTCAGCCAGCACTCTGCTCACATAGCACTCTGCTCAGACCAGCACTCTGCTCAGCAAGGACTCTGCTCAGCTAGCGCTCTGCTCAGCCAGCAACTCTGCTCAGCCACCGCTCTGCTCAGCTAGCACTCTGCTCAGCCAGCACTCTGCTCAGCTAGCGCTCTGCTCATCCAGCACTCTGCTCGTCTAGCACTCTGCTCAGCCAGCGCTCTGCTCAGCCAGAACTCTGCTCAGCTAGCACTCTGCTCAGCAAGCACTCTGCTCAGCCAGCACTCTGCTCAGCCAGCACTCTGCTCACATAGCACTCTGCTCAGCAAAGCACTCTACTCAGTCAGCGCTGTGCTCAGCTAGCACTCTGCTCAGCTACCGCTCTGCTCAGCCAGCACTCTGCCCAGCCAGCACTCTGCTCAGCCAGCACTCTGCTCAGCCAGCACTCTGCTCAGTCAGCGCTCTGCTCACCTAGCACTCTGCTCAGCTAGCGCTCTGCTCAGCCAGCACTCTGCCCAGCCAGCCACACTCTGCTCAGCAAGCACTCTGCTCAGCCAGCACTCTGCTCAGCCAGCACTCTGCTCAGCAAGCACTCTGCTCAGCTAGCACTCTGCTCAGCTAGCACACTGCTCAGCTAGCGCTCTGCTCAGCCAGCAGACTGCTCAGCTAGCACTCTACTCAGCTAGCACTCTCATCAGCCAGCACTCTGCTCACCTAACACTCTGCTCAGCTAGCACTCTGCTCAGCCAGCACTCTGCTCAGCTAGCACTCTGCTCAGCTAGCGCTCTGCTCAGCTAGCACTCATGCTCAGCTAGCGCTCTGCTCAGCTAGCGCTCTGCTCAGCAAGCACTCTGCTCAGCCAGCACTCTTGCTCAGCAAGCACTCTGCTCAGCTAGCACTCTGCTCAGCTAGCACTCTGCTCAGCCACCGCTCTGCTCAGCTAGCGCTCTACTCCGCCAGCACTCTGCTCAGCTAGCACTCTGCCCAGCCAGGACTCTCCTCAGCTAGCACTCTGCTCAGCCAGCACTCTGCTCAGCTAGCGCTCTGCTCATAGCCAGCACTCTGCTCAGCTAGCGCTCTGCTCAGCTAGCACTCTGCTCAGCTAGCACTCTGCTCATCCATCGCTCTACTCAGCTAGAATTCTGCTCAGCTAGCGCTCTGCTCAGCTAGCACTCTGCTCAGCTAGCACTCTGCTCAGCTAGCGCTCTGCTCAGCTAGCACTCATGCTCAGCTAGCGCTCTGCTCAGCTAGCGCTCTGCTCACATAGCACTCCGCTCAGCTAACACTCTGCTCAGCTAGCACTCTACTCAGCCAGCACTCTGCTCAGCCACCGCTCTGCTCAGCTAGCACTCTGCTCAGCCACCGCTCTGCTCAGCTAGCGCTCTGCTCAGCTAGCACTCTGCTCAGCTAGCACTCTGCCCAGCCAGCACTCTCCTCAGCTAGCACTCTGCTCAGCTAGCACTCTGCTCAGCTAGCGCTCTGCTCCGCCAGCACTCTGCTCAGCTAGCATTCTGCTCAGCCAGCACTCTGCTCAGCCAGCACTCTGCTCAGCTAGCACTCTGCTCAGCAAGAACTCTGCTCAGTCAGCGCTCTACTCAGCCAGCACTCTGCCCAGCCAGCGCTCTGCTCAGCAAGCACTCTGCTCAGCAAGCACTCTGCTCAGCCAGCACTCTGCTCAGCAAGCACTCTGCTCAGCCAGGACTCTGCTTCAGCCAGCACTCTGCTCAGCCAGCACTCTGCTCAGCCAGCACTCTGCTCAGCTAGCACTCTGCTCAGCAAGCACTCTGCTCAGCCAGCACTCTGCTCAGCTAGCACTCTGCTCAGCTAGCGCTCTGCTCAGCAAGCACTCTGCTCAGCCAGAACTCTGCTCAGCTAGCACTCTGCTCAGCTAGCACTCTGCTCAGCCAGCACTCTGCTCAGCCACCGCTCTGCTCAGCTAGCACTCTGCTCAGCTAGCACTCTGCTCAGCCAGCACTCTGCTCAGCCACCGCTCTGCTCAGCTAGCACTCTGCTCAGCCACCGCTCTGCTCAGCTAGCGCTCTACTCCGCCAGCACTCTGCTCAGCTAGCACTCTGCCCAGCCAGGACTCTCCTCAGCTAGCACTCTGCTCAGCCAGCACTCTGCTCAGCTAGCGCTCTGCTCAGCTAGCACTCTGCTCAGCTAGCACTCTGCTCATCCATCGCTCTGCTCAGCTAGAATTCTGCTCAGCTAGCGCTCTGCTCAGCTAGCACTCTGCTCAGCTAGCACTCTGCTCAGCCAGCACTCTGCTCAGCTAGCACTCTGCTCAGCTAGCGCTCTGCTCAGCTAGCACTCATGCTCAGCTAGCGCTCTGCTCAGCCAGCGCTCTGCTCAGCAAGCACTCCGCTCAGCTAACACACTGCTCAGCTAGCACTCTGCTCAGCCAGCACTCTGCTCAGCCACCGCTCTGCTCAGCTAGCACTCTGCTCAGCCACCGCTCTGCTCAGCTAGTGCTCTGCTCCGCCAGCACTCTGCTCAGCTAGCACTCTGCCCAGCCAGCACTCTCCTCAGCTAGCACTCTGCTCAGCCAGCGCTCTGCTCAGCTACGCTCTGCTCCACCAGCACTCTGCTCAGCTAGCACTCTGCTCAGCTAGCACTCTGCTCAGCCAGCACTCTGCTCAGCCAGCACTCTGCTCAGCTAGCACTCTGCTCAGCAAGAAATCTGCTCAGTCAGCGCTCTACTCAGCCAGCACTCTGCCCAGCCAGCGCTCTGCTCAGCAAGCACTCTGCTCAGCAAGCACTCTGCTCAGCCACCACTCTGCTCAGCAAGCACTCTGCTCAGCCAGGACTCTGCTTCAGCCAGCACTCTGCTCAGCCAGCACTCTGCTCAGCTATCACTCTGCTCAGCAAGCACTCTGCTCAGCCAGCACTCTGCTCAGCTAGCACTCTGCTCAGCTAGCGCTCTGCTCAGCAAGCACTCTGCTCAGCTAGCGCTCTGCTCAGCCAGAACTCTGCTCAGCCAGCGCTCTGCTCAGCTAGCACTCTGCTCAGCCACCGCTCTGCTCAGCTAGCGCTCTGCTCCGCCAGCACTCTGCTCAGCTAGCACTCTACTCAGCCAGCACTCTGCTCAGCTAGCGCTCTCCTCAGCTAGCACTCTGCTCAGCTAGCGCTCTGCTCATACGTCACTCTGCTCAGCCAGCACTCTGCTCCGCCAGGCTCTCTGCTCAGCCAGCACTCTGTTCAGCTAGCACTCTGCTCAGCAACCACTCTGCTCAGCTAGCGCTCTGCTCAGCTAGCGCTCTGCTCAGATAGCACTCTGCTCAGCCAGCACTCTGCTCGTCTAGCACTCTGCTCAACCAGCGCTCTGCTCAGCCAGCGCTCTGCTCAGCTAGCACTCTGCTCATCTAGCACACTGCTCAGATAGCGCACTGCTCAGCCAGCGCTCTGCTCAGCCAGCGCTCTGCTCAGCAAGCACTCTGCTCAGTCAGCGCTCTGCTCAGCTAGCACTCTGCTCAGCTATCACTCTGCTCAGCTAGCCCTCTGCTCAGCCAGCACTCTGCTCAGCCAGCACTCTGCTCAGCTAGCGCTCTGCTCAGCTAGCGCTCTGCTCAGCTAGCAATCTGCTCAGCTAGCACTCTGCTCAGCCAGCGCTCTGCTCAGCTAGCGATCTGCTCAGCTAGCACTCTGCTCAGCCAGCACTCTGCTCAGCCAGCACTCTGCTCACATAGCACTCTGCTCAGCCAGCACTCTGCTCCGCCAGCACTCTGCTCAGCAAGCACTCTGCTCAGCCAGGACTCTGCTTCAGCCAGAACTCTGCTCAGCTAGCGCTCTGCTCAGCAAGCACTCTGCTCAGCAAGCACTTTGATCAGCTAGCGCTACCGTTCAGCTAGCACTATGCTCAGCTAGCACTCTGCTCAGCTAGCACTCTGCTCAGCAAGCACTCTGCTCAGCTAGGACTCTGCTCAGCCGTCACTCTGCTCAGCCAGCGCTCTGATCACCAAGCACTCTGCTCAGCTATCACTCTGCTCAGCAAGCACTCTGCTCAGCCAGCACTCTGCTCAGCCAGCACTCTGCTCAGCTAGCGCTCTGCTCAGCTAGCGCTCTGCTCAGCCAGAACTCTGCTCATCTAGAATTCTGCTCAGCTAGCACTCTGCTCAGCCAGCACTCTGCTCAGCCAGCACTCTGCTCACATAGCACTCTGCTCAGCAAGTACTCTGCTCAGCTAGCACTCTGCTCAGCCAGCACTCTGCTCAGCCAGCACTCTGCTCAGCAAGCACTCTGCTCAGGCAGCACTCTGCTCAGCCAGCACTCTGCTCAGCAAGCACTCTGTTCAGCTAGCACTCTGCTCAGCTAGCACTCTGCTCAGCAAGCACTCTGCTCAGCTAGGACTCTGCTCAGCCGTCACTCTGCTCAGCCAGCGCTCTGATCACCAAGCACTCTGCTCAGCTAGCACTCTGCTCAGCAAGCACTCTGCTCAGCCAGCACTCTGCTCAGCCAGCACTCTGCTCAGCTAGCGCTCTGCTCAGCTAGCGCTCTGCTCAGATAGAACTCTGCTCATCTAGAATTCTGCTCAGCTAGCACTCTGCTCAGCCAGCACTCTGCTCAGCCAGCACTCTGCTCACATAGCACTCTGCTCAGCCAGCACTCTGCTCCGCCAGCACTCTGCTCAGCAAGCACTCTGCTCAGCCAGGACTCTGCTTCAGCCAGAACTCTGCTCAGTCAGCGCTCTGCTCAGCAAGCACTCTGCTCAGCAAGCACTTTGATCAGCTAGCGCTCCGTTCAGCTAGCACTATGCTCAGCTAGCACTCTGCTCAGCTAGCACTCTGCTCAGCAAGCACTCTGCTCAGCTAGGACTCTGCTCAGCTAGCACTCTGCTCAGCCAGCGCTCTGATCACCAAGCACTCTGCTCAGCTATCACTCTGCTCAGCAAGCACTCTGCTCAGCCAGCACTCTGCTCAGCCAGCACTCTGCTCAGCTAGCGCTCTGCTCAGCTAGCGCTCTGCTCAGCCAGAACTCTGCTCATCTAGAATTCTGCTCAGCTAGCACTCTGCTCAGCCAGCACTCTGCTCAGCCAGCACTCTGCTCACATAGCACTCTGCTCAGCAAGCACTCTGCTCAGGCAGCACTCTGCTCAGCCAGCACTCTGCTCAGCAAGCACTCTGTTCAGCTAGCACTCTGCTCAGCTAGCACTCTGCTCAGCAAGCACTCTGCTCAGCTAGGACTCTGCTCAGCCGTCACTCTGCTCAGCCAGCGCTCTGATCACCAAGCACTCTGATCAGCTAGCACTCTGCTCAGCAAGCACTCTGCTCAGCCAGCACTCTGCTCAGCCAGCACTCTGCTCAGCTAGCGCTCTGCTCAGCCAGAACTCTGCTCATCTAGAATTCTGCTCAGCTAGCACTCTGCTCAGCCAGCACTCTGCTCAGCCAGCACTCTGCTCACATAGCACTCTGCTCAGCAAGCACTCTGCTCAGCTAGCACTCTGCTCAGGCAGCACTCTGCTCAGGCAGCACTCTGCTCAGCCAGCACTCTGCTCAGGCAGCACTCTGCTCAGCCAGCACTCTGCTCAGCCAGAACTCTGCTCAGCTAGCACTCTGCTCAGCTAGCACTCTGCTCAGCCATCACTCTGCTCAGCAAGCACTCTGCTCAGCTAGCGCTCTGCTCAGCCAGCACTCTGCTCAGCCACCGCTCTGCTCAGCTAGCACTCTGCTCAGCCAGCACTCTGCTCAGCTAGCGCTCTGCTCATCCAGCACTCTGCTCGTCTAGCACTCTGCTCAGCCAGCGCTCTGCTCAGCCAGCGCTCTGCTCAGCTAGCACTCTGCTCAGCAAGCACTCTGCTCAGCCAGCACTCTGCTCAGCCAGCACTCTGCTCACATAGCACTCTGCTCAGCAAACACTCTACTCAGTCAGCGCTGTGCTCAGCTAGCACTCTGCTCAGCTACCGCTCTGCTCAGCCAGCACTCTGCCCAGCCAGCACTCTGCTCAGCCAGCACTCTGCTCAGCCAGCACTCTGCTCAGTCAGCGCTCTGCTCACCTAGCACTCTGCTCAGCTAGCGCTCTGCTCCGCCAGCACTCTGCCCAGCCAGCACTCTGCTCAGCAAGCACTCTGCTCAGCCAGCACTCTGCTCAGCCAGCACTCTGCTCAGCAAGCACTCTGCTCAGCTAGCACTCTGCTCAGCTAGCACACTGCTCAGCTAGCGCTCTGCTCAGCCAGCAGACTGCTCAGCTAGCACTCTACTCAGCTAGCACTCTCATCAGCCAGCACTCTGCTCACCTAACACTCTGCTCAGCTAGCACTCTGCTCAGCCAGCACTCTGCTCAGCTAGCACTCTGCTCAGCTAGCGCTCTGCTCAGCTAGCACTCATGCTCAGCTAGCGCTCTGCTCAGCTAGCGCTCTGCTCAGCAAGCACTCTGCTCAGCCAGCACTCTGCTCAGCAAGCACTCTGCTCAGCTAGCACTCTGCTCAGCTAGCACTCTGCTCAGCCAGCCCTCTGCTCAGCCACCGCTCTGCTCAGCTAGCACTCTGCTCAGCCACCGCTCTGCTCAGCTAGCGCTCTACTCCGCCAGCACTCTGCTCAGCTAGCACTCTGCCCAGCCAGGACTCTCCTCAGCTAGCACTCTGCTCAGCCAGCACTCTGCTCAGCTAGCGCTCTGCTCAGCTAGCACTCTGCTCAGCTAGCACTCTGCTCATCCATCGCTCTGCTCAGCTAGAATTCTGCTCAGCTAGCGCTCTGCTCAGCTAGCACTCTGCTCAGCCAGCACTCTGCTCAGCTAGCACTCTGCTCAGCTAGCGCTCCGCTCAGCTAGCACTCATGCTCAGCTAGCGCTCTGCTCAGCTAGCGCTCTGCTCACATAGCACTCCGCTCAGCTAACACTCTGCTCAGCTAGCACTCTACTCAGCCAGCACTCTGCTCAGCCACCGCTCTGCTCAGCTAGCACTCTGCTCAGCCACTGCTCTGCTCAGCTAGCGCTCTGCTCAGCTAGCACTCTGCTCAGCTAGCACTCTGCCCAGCCAGCACTCTCCTCAGCTAGCACTCTGCTCAGCTAGCACTCTGCTCAGCTAGCGCTCTGCTCCGCCAGCACTCTGCTCAGCTAGCATTCTGCTCAGCCAGCACTCTGCTCAGCCAGCACTCTGCTCAGCTAGCACTCTGCTCAGCAAGAACTCTGCTCAGCTAGCATTCTGCTCAGCTAGCGCTCTGCTCAGCTAGCACTCTGCTCAGCAACCACTCTGCTCAGCAACCACTCTGCTCAGCTAGCGCTCTGCTCAGCTAGCGCTCTGCTCAGATAGCACTCTGCTCAGCCAGCACTCTGCTCGTCTAGCACTCTGCTCAACCAGCGCTCTGCTCAGCCAGCGCTCTGCTCAGCTAGCACTCTGCTCATCTAGCACACTGCTCAGATAGCGCACTGCTCAGCCAGCGCTCTGCTCAGCCAGCGCTCTGCTCAGCAAGCACTCTGCTCACTCAGCGCTCTGCTCAGCTAGCACTCTGCTCAGCTATCACTCTGCTCAGCTAGCCCTCTGCTCAGCCAGCACTCTGCTCAGCCAGCACTCTGCTCAGCAAGCACTCTGCTCAGCCACCGCTCTGCTCAGCCAGCACTCTGCTCAGCAAGCACTCTGCTCAGCCAGCACTCTGCTCAGCCAGAACTCTGCTCAGCTAGCGCTCTGCTCAGCTAGCGCTCTGCTCAGCTAGAATTCTACTCAGCTAGCGCTCTGCTCAGCTAGCACTCTGCTCAGCAAGCACTCTGCTCAGACAGCGCTCTGCTCAGCCAGCGCTCTGCTCAGCAAGCACTCTGCTCAGCTAGCACTCTGCTCAGCTAGCACTCTGCTCAGCCAGCACTCTGCTCAGCTAGCACTCTGCTCAGCTAGCACTCTGCTCAGCCAGCACTCTGCTCAGCCACCGCTCTGCTCAGCTAGCACTCTGCTCAGCCACCGCTCTGCTCAGCTAGCGCTCTACTCCGCCAGCACTCTCCTCACCTAACACTCTGCTCAGCTAGCACTCTGCTCAGCCAGCACTCTGCTCAGCTAGCACTCTGCTCAGCTAGCGCTCTGCTCAGCTAGCACTCTGCTCAGCTAGCGCTCTGCTCAGCTAGCGCTCTGCTCAGCAAGCACTCTGCTCAGCCAGCACTCTGCTCAGCAAGCACTCTGCTCAGCTAGCACTCTGCTCAGCTAGCACTCTGCTCAGCCAGCACTCTGCTCAGCCACCGCTCTGCTCAGCTAGCACTCTGCTCAGCCACCGCTCTGCTCAGCTAGCGCTCTACTCCGCCAGCACTCTGCTCAGCTAGCACTCTGCCCAGCCAGGACTCTCCTCAGCTAGCACTCTGCTCAGCCAGCACTCTGCTCAGCTAGCGCTCTGCTCAGCTAGCACTCTGCTCAGCTAGCACTCTGCTCATCCATCGCTCTGCTCAGCTAGAATTCTGCTCAGCTAGCGCTCTGCTCAGCTAGCACTCTGCTCAGCTAGCACTCTGCTCAGCCAGCACTCTGCTCAGCTAGCACTCTGCTCAGCTAGCGCTCCGCTCAGCTAGCACTCATGCTCAGCTAGCGCTCTGCTCAGCAAGCACTCTGCTCACATAGCACTCCGCTCAGCTAACACTCTGCTCAGCTAGCACTCTACTCAGCCAGCACTCTGCTCAGCCACCGCTCTGCTCAGCTAGCACTCTGCTCAGCCACTGCTCTGCTCAGCTAGCGCTCTGCCCAGCCAGCACTCTCCTCAGCTAGCACTCTGCTCAGCTAGCGCTCTGCTCAGCCAGCACTCTGCTCCGCCAGCACTCTGCTCAGCTAGCATTCTGCTCAGCCAGCACTCTGCTCAGCCAGCACTCTGCTCAGCTAGCACTCTGCTCAGCAAGAACTCTGCTCAGTCAGCGCTCTACTCAGCCAGCACTCTGCCCAGCCAGCGCTCTGCTTCAGCAAGCACTCTGCTCAGCAAGCACTCTGCTCAGCCAGCACTCTGCTCAGCAAGCACTCTGCTCAGCCAGGACTCTGCTTCAGCCAGCACTCTGCTCAGCCAGCACTCTGCTCAGCCAGCACTCTGCTCAGCTAGCACTTTGCTCAGCTAGCACTCTGCTCAGCCAGCACTCTGCTCAGCTAGCACTCTGCTCAGCTAGCGCTCTGCTCAGCAAGCACTCTGCTCAGCCAGAACTCTGCTCAGCTAGCACTCTGCTCAGCTAGCACTCTGCTCAGCTAGCACTCTGCTCAGCAAGCACTCTGCTCAGCTAGCGCTCTGCTCAGCCAGAACTCTGCTCAGCCAGCGCTCTGCTCAGCTAGCACTCTGCTCAGCCACCGCTCTGCTCAGCTAGCGCTCTGCTCCGCCAGCACTCTGCTCAGCTAGCACTCTACTCAGCCAGCACTCTGCTCAGCTAGCGCTCTCCTCAGCTAGCACTCTGCTCAGCTAGCACTCTGCTCCGCCAGGCTCTCTGCTCAGCCAGCACTCTGTTCAGCTAGCACTCTGCTCAGCAACCACTCTGCTCAGCTAGCGCTCTGCTCAGCTAGCGCTCTGCTCAGATAGCACTCTGCTCAGCCAGCACTCTGCTCGTCTAGCACTCTGCTAAACCAGCGCTCTGCTCAGCCAGCGCTCTGCTCAGCTAGCACTCTGCTCATCTAGCACACTGCTCAGATAGCGCACTGCTCAGCCAGCGCTCTGCTCAGCCAGCGCTCTGCTCAGCAAGCACTCTGCTCACTCAGCGCTCTGCTCAGCTAGCACTCTGCTCAGCTATCACTCTGCTCAGCTAGCCCTCTGCTCAGCCAGCACTCTGCTCAGCCAGCACTCTGCTCAGCAAGCACTCTGCTCAGCCACCGCTCTGCTCAGCCAGAACTATGCTCAGCTAGCACTCTGCTCAGCTATCACTCTGCTCAGCTAGCCCTCTGCTCAGCCAGCACTCTGCTCAGCCAGCACTCTGCTCAGCAAGCACTCTGCTCAGCCACCGCTCTGCTCAGCCAGAACTCTGCTCAGCTAGCGCTCTGCTCAGCTAGCGCTCTGCTCAGCTAGAATTCTACTCAGCTAGCGCTCTGCTCAGCTACCACTCTGCTCAGCAAGCACTCTGCTCAGCCAGCGCTCTGCTCAGCCAGCGCTCTGCTCAGCAAGCACTCTGCTCAGCTAGCACTCTGCTCAGCTAGCACTCTGCTCAGCCAGCACTCTGGTCAGCTAGCACTCTGCTCAGCTAGCACTCTGCTCAGCCAGCACTCTGCTCAGCCACCGCTCTGCTCAGCTAGCACTCTGCTCAGCCACCGCTCTGCTCAGCTAGCGCTCTACTCCGCCAGCACTCTGCTCAGCTAGCACTCTGCCCAGCCAGGACTCTCCTCAGCTAGCACTCTGCTCAGCCAGCACTCTGCTCAGCTAGCGCTCTGCTCAGCTAGCACTCTGCTCAGATAGCACTCTGCTCAGCCAGCACTCTGCTCGTCTAGCACTCTGCTCAACCAGCGCTCTGCTCAGCCAGCGCTCTGCTCAGCTAGCACTCTGCTCATCTAGCACACTGCTCAGATAGCGCACTGCTCAGCCAGCGCTCTGCTCAGCCAGCGCTCTGCTCAGCAAGCACTCTGCTCAGTCAGCGCTCTGCTCAGCTAGCACTCTGCTCAGCCAGCACTCTGCTCAGCTAGCCCTCTGCTCAGCCAGCACTCTGCTCAGCCAGCACTCTGCTCAGCAAGCACTCTGCTCAGCCACCGCTCTGCTCAGCCAGCACTCTGCTCAGCAAGCACTCTGCTCAGCCAGCACTCTGCTCAGCCAGAACTCTGCTCAGCTAGCGCTCTGCTCAGCTAGCGCTCTGCTCAGCTAGAATTCTGCTCAGCTAGCGCTCTGCTCAGCTAGCACTCTGCTCAGCAAGCACTCTGCTCAGCCAGCGCTCTGCTCAGCAAGCACTCTGCTCAGCTAGCACTCTGCTCAGCTAGCACTCTGCTCAGCTAGCGCTCTGCTCAGCTAGCACTCTGCTCAGCTAGCACTCTGCTCATCCATCGCTCTGCTCAGCTAGAATTCTGCTCAGCTAGCGCTCTGCTCAGCTAGCACTCTGCTCAGCTAGCACTCTGCTCAGCCAGCACTCTGCTCAGCTAGCACTCTGCTCAGCTAGCGCTCTGCTCAGCTAGCACTCATGCTCAGCTAGCGCTCTGCTCAGCCAGCGCTCTGCTCAGCAAGCACTCCGCTCAGCTAACACACTGCTCAGCTAGCACTCTGCTCAGCCAGCACTCTGCTCAGCCACCGCTCTGCTCAGCTAGCACTCTGCTCAGCCACCGCTCTGCTCAGCTAGCGCTCTGCTCCGCCAGCACTCTGCTCAGCTAGCACTCTGCCCAGCCAGCACTCTCCTCAGCTAGCACTCTGCTCAGCCAGCGCTCTGCTCAGCTAGCGCTCTGCTCCGCCAGCACTCTGCTCAGCTAGCACTCTGCTCAGCCAGCACTCTGCTCAGCCAGCACTCTGCTCAGCCAGCACTCTGCTCAGCTAGCACTCTGCTCAGCAAGCACTCTGCTCAGCCAGCACTCTGCTCAGCTAGCACTCTGCTCAGCTAGCGCTCTGCTCAGCAAGCACTCTGCTCAGCCAGAACTCTGCTCAGCTAGCACTCTGCTCAGCAAGCACTCTGCTCAGCTAGCACTCTGCTCAGCAAGCACTCTGCTCAGCTAGCGCTCTGCTCAGCCAGAACTCTGCTCAGCCAGCGCTCTGCTCAGCTAGCACTCTGCTCAGCCACCGCTCTGCTCAGCTAGCGCTCTGCTCCGCCAGCACTCTGCTCAGCTAGCACTCTACTCAGCCAGAACTCTGCTCAGCTAGCGCTCTCCTCAGCTAGCACTCTGCTCAGCTAGCGCTCTGCTCATACGTCACTCTGCTCAGCCAGCACTCTGCTCCGCCAGGCTCTCTGCTCAGCCAGCACTCTGTTCAGCTAGCACTCTGCTCAGCAACCACTCTGCTCAGCTAGCGCTCTGCTCAGCTAGCGATCTGCTCAGATAGCACTCTGCTCAGCCAGCACTCTGCTCGTCTAGCACTCTGCTCAACCAGCGCTCTGCTCAGCCAGCGCTCTGCTCAGCTAGCACTCTGCTCATCTAGCACACTGCTCAGATAGCGCACTGCTCAGCCAGCGCTCTGCTCAGCCAGCGCTCTGCTCAGCAAGCACTCTGCTCAGTCAGCGCTCTGCTCAGCTAGCACTCTGCTCAGCTATCACTCTGCTCAGCTAGCCCTCTGCTCAGCCAGCACTCTGCTCAGCCAGCACTCTGCTCAGCTAGCGCTCTGCTCAGCTAGCAATCTGCTCAGCTAGCATTCTGCTCAGCCAGCGCTCTGCTCAGCTAGCGCTCTGCTCAGCCAGCGCTCTGCTCAGCTAGCGCTCTGCTCAGCTAGCACTCTGCTCAGCCAGCACTCTGCTCAGCCAGCACTCTGCTCACATAGCACTCTGCTCAGCCAGCACTCTGCTCCGCCAGCACTCTGCTCAGCAAGCACTCTGCTCAGCCAGGACTCTGCTTCAGCCAGAACTCTGCTCAGCTAGCGCTCTGCTCAGCAAGCACTCTGCTCAGCCAGCACTCTGCTCAGCTAGGACTCTGCTTCAGCCAGAACTCTGCTCAGCTAGCACTCTGCTCAGCTAGCACTCTGCTCAGCAAGCACTCTGCTCAGTTAGGACTCTTGTCAGCCGTCACTCTGCTCAGCCAGCGCTCTGATCACCAAGCACTCTGCTCAGCTATCACTCTGCTCAGCAAGCACTCTGCTCAGCCAGCACTCTGCTCAGCCAGCACTCTGCTCAGCTAGCGCTCTGCTCAGCTAGCGCTCTGCTCAGCCAGAACTCTGCTCATCTAGAATTCTGCTCAGCTAGCACTCTGCTCAGCCAGCACTCTGCTCAGCCAGCACTCTGCTCACATAGCACTCTGCTCAGCAAGCACTCTGCTCAGCTAGCACTCTGCTCAGCCAGCACTCTGCTCAGCCAGCACTCTGCTCAGCAAGCACTCTGCTCAGGCAGCACTCTGCTCAGCCAGCACTCTGCTCAGCAAGCACTCTGTTCAGCTAGCACTCTGCTCAGCTAGCACTCTGCTCAGCAAGCACTCTGCTCAGCTAGGACTCTGCTCAGCTAGCACTCTGCTCAGCCAGCGCTCTGATCACAAAGCACTCTGCTCAGCTAGCACTCTGCTCAGCAAGCACTCTGCTCAGCCAGCACTCTGCTCAGCCAGCACTCTGCTCAGCTAGCGCTCTGCTCAGCTAGCGCTCTGCTCAGCCAGAACTCTGCTCATCTAGAATTCTGCTCAGCTAGCGCTCTGCTCAGCCAGCACTCTGCTCAGCCAGCACTCTGCTCACATAGCACTCTGCTCAGCAAGCACTCTGCTCAGCTAGCACTCTGCTCAGGCAGCACTCTGCTCAGCCAGCACTCTGCTCAGCAAGCACTCTGCTCAGGCAGCACTCTGCTCAGCCAGCACTCTGCTCAGCCAGAACTCTGCTCAGCTAGCACTCTGCTCAGCTAGCACTCTGCTCAGCCAGCACTCTGCTCAGCAAGGACTCTGCTCAGCTAGCGCTCTGCTCAGCCAGCACTCTGCTCAGCTAGCGCTCTGCTCAGCTAGCACTCTGCTCAGCCAGCACTCTGCTCAGCTAGCGCTCTGCTCATCCAGCACTCTGCTCGTCTAGCACTCTGCTCAGCCAGCGCTCTGCTCAGCCAGCGCTCTGCTCAGCTAGCACTCTGCTCAGCAAGCACTCTGCTCAGCCAGCACTCTGCTCAGCCAA